>JAOTOM010005150.1:660000-1035000 GCA_034440615.1 Ashinkailepas kermadecensis | reverse complement strand
CTGGTGCGATATCACAGGGCCCGCTGACCGTCGGGCGCCAAGCAGCGTCAGCGCCGCCGCCGCCGGCTCCCCGAGGAGGCCGGTTCTGCAGCTCTCCGACGACCCCTGACCGGCACCTCTGACCGCCCGGAAGTCAGCACCGCCGCCGCCGACTCCCCGAGGAGCCCGGATCTGCTGCTCTCCGACGACACCTGAGCGGCACTCCTGACCGTCCGGACGAGATTAATGGCGGCTGCATGACACCGGGCGTCGAATGTGATCGGCTTCGTGGTATGCATCGATATAGTGTTGAGCTGTACCCAGGAGCTGGTGTCTGGTAGCTCGGAGGATGCTACAAGCCATGAGTACACCTCGGTAATGTTCATAGGCGTTGCCTTGGTTTGTCTACGTCTGGTATTGTACTACCTTCCTCGCTACACTCGACTTTAACAATCTGACAACTTCGTCAGCTGGCCTGATGAACGCTTGAATGTCTTTAGGCGTAGCTTTATCGCAGCATCGCATTAACAACCACGATATATTTGCAATACCTCTTGCGCAGTACGGGGAAGTTACTTGACAGGACATCATTGGCCTTCAAGGTTTTCCTTGAGCATTGGCTTGCACGTATTTATCGGTTTTTCTCCCTACATGTTTGAGTCCACATTAATGTAAACAATTGTGGGAAAACCAACATACGAAGACACAAAAAATATTTTACTGGAAAATAAAACGGCCTTTAATTTGACAATCATTAATGCTAGTTTCAACTTGTGTCATCGGGTACTACCTCGATACTTACTTAGTTGTTTCACGACAGATACTTATGAAAAGCTGACCAGTGGAGTAGATGAAATCCCGCATGCCAGATTTATTTATTTTGCATTCTGGATTTTACATTACATCATGCGATAAGTAGATAATACTCACAGGTTATTGAACACCAGCATTCACTCACTGGTGTTGCAGATTACTTGCACACACAGAAAAGCCGCCAGGCTCCTGTCCCAGTTCCCAGAACAGTGTGGAATATCACCACTTTGTCCCTTCGAGATTATCACGATCCGACTTACAATGTAAATATTATATGGATCTTCCTACCATTCTGACCTCCAAAGAAACAACACAGGTACTGAATATATGGAAGGGCTGAATATACCCCTCCCTCCCGCTCCGAACAAATGAAGTTAATATCCTGGATTACGCAGTGTCGTAGTGCTTCAGAAAGCCCAGCGCGATCACCACATACCGAACGTAACTTAGAAATGAGCAACACAACTCGGATTGCCACAGGGAAGTCATCTACAGCGCACAGAACATGTTAACATACCGGTGGCGGTGCTATGTTACTGCAATCACGTCTGGCCTCACACGATGGCCGAGTAGACTGTCCAACGGGCAGCGCTATGCCCGCTGCCCCTCCAATCTACCGCACACCAACTCGGTCTGCTCGGTAGCTAGTTGGATAACTAGTCTGCTAGCTATGTGTGCTGCGGTGCCGGCACTGCCCACGTCGAAAAGTTTGCCGGCTCCCTTCAACCTGCAGGGCCGTCACGCTCGGGACCGAGAGGCTCCCGAGCGGATAAATGTGAAATCCGCACCGTATTTCACATTTATATATTACAAGATGTATAGCCACCATTACGAAAACTGAAAGACACCGTTTCTGGGAAGCTCCGAATAGGTTCATCCTCAAGTGGACGCACAATCGAGCGAAAATCATTCCAACAATTTTGTATCATGCACTACATAATTACGTTTTGATAGTTGCACATTCCAAGTCTGATGTCTCCCAATTGACTAGCTACGGCAGCTGCTGACGGTTGTCTATCAGTTACGCCATCACACACGTCATGTGCTGACGACGACTCACCCATGAGCCGGCGACTGCCTTCATACTGCCAACAAGCAGCTTCAACTGGCTGACTGTGACATTGTAGGTGGCTAGGGTGCCAAGCAGCTCCACCAGCAGGTCTGCAAGACAGGGCACGGCACGTCACGGCACGTCAAGGCACGGCACGGCACGTCAAACCGGGACAACAGCGACATGGTACGTCGGCAGGCGATGAGGCTCGCGGTGCCATTCCCAAACACTGTCCAACACCACCGTTAGCCACGTCACCAGCACCACCATCGCCACGTCACCAGCACCACCATCGGTCACGTCATCAGCACCACCAACAGCCACGTCATCAGCACCACCATCGGTCACGTCATCAGCACCACCATCAGCCACGTCACCAGCACCACCGCCACGTGGGACCCCGGTGACCGGACACCAGATATTGGACCTGCTTGACACTGTTGTGGTCAAGCAGGTCCAATAATGAATACAATAATTGAATACAATAATGCTATACGTATCCCGTGATATAACTAAATTGTGTGAGTTAACAAAATATGCGTGGTAAAACATAATTAAATTAAATCACAGAGAAAAAGTAAATCATTATTTCTGACGGCGATGAAATAAATATCTGGTCATTGCGTCCAAGAGTAGTAAGAAAATTCAGATGTCAATGCATCCAGCTGCTACTCTTGTAATGTTCCAGACCAAGACTACAATGGAGAGGTGATGCGACATTACTTGGTGTTCGTTCTGGTCCATACCCAGACACCTGTCAGTGTATCAAAACTATCTGAATGGGATGGAACATCACACCCAGCAAGGAATACCTTTCCCCTTTTACTTCTCACTTTCAGCAATAGCCTTTCACTCATTGTCCTCTCTGGACTCCTTTTTAATTAAAGATCATAATGACAGTACGCCGCAGCCGAGTAAGCCCAACGGCTCTAGTAATCGATCATAGGGAACCCCAAATGACACACAATGCACATAGTAGTACACCGGAGAGCTAACAACATGTGCACAGCAACCACCACATCAAAACTTTGATATCCCTATCACACCCAAGAATACTTAGAAGTGTGGAACACAGTTTCCCACTCTTGGCTCCAGATAATCGCCCCCATGTTCGTACCTCGGTGCGTCAATAGGATGAGTTGGCCATGCTGCCGGTTTGGGCATTGCGGCGACTGCACATCCCAACCACGTTCTTTGACAGGCCAACGTTTTAGTGTGCTATGTATGCACTTTCAATTTCAAAGGATCGGAAAATTCAGAGCATTATTATTCGCCATACAAATCGCTCGCTATCCAGATGAACTGTCTAAATTAGCGTCCACCTGAATTGGGTTATGTTTATATGACATCACACCCACTAAGGGATCGTTCGATTTGTGTCGTTTCAGCTCTTTCAGCTCATATTCAGATTTAAAATTCATGCAGGCCAATTTTTACATCCGCGTATTGCCTGACCCACAGTTAGGCAACTATTTTACAGGTAACAAACAATAGGCTGGGCCAGATTTCTTCAAAAACACGACTAATTTTCTGAAAAGCATTTACACAAAAATATGCTGATTTATGTAGTTTAGCATCTATATACATGATCTCCATACATGAAGCAGGTTGAACCCGTCGGATAACCATGTGTGTGCGTCACCAAGTGAGCATTAGTCTATAAGTAGAGGCACACCTATGTAACCAGAACAGCGACCAGGACTATAGTCCAAACCGCGCGCACCACTTAGAAACGCTTATCGGGAGGATCGCGACTAACACTGCCGCAATGATGACCAACACCGACAACCACACGCATCTGCCTCAACGGCTCTTGTATCGAAGTTAGTTTCGGGCCCCCTCTTTTAAATGACTTCCTTCACTGTTGGCTTCCGCTTTTCTATTTGTGGTATCTTCATCACTGGCTTCGGCTTCGACTTCGTGGTATTTTCATCCGCTACCTTTGGCCTCGGTTTCAGCTTTTGCTCCGTGACCTGAGTGTGGCTTCGGCTGTTAGTTAGCTATTTTAGCTTTAAGGCGCATCGACTTCATTGGTGAAGTCAACAGCCTGGCTCCGTCCCTATGTATGATACAGTTCTTAGCTTCCTTCTTATATTACTTGATATTTGTGTTCAATATTCGGTGTTTCATTTCCTTGCTTCATCAGTCTTTCCATCATCCAACGTTTTGCATCTTCAAGAAATGGTGATGCGCTTGCTGTGTGATCACTGCATACACCATGCGAGGCACTCAGCAGTGCATGGCGCTGGGGACGACTGGCGACCATCTCAGACCGGTTCGAGCAAACGTTGGTGCCGTCAGGGTAATCAGTCACGTCCACCATCACCGTCCACCGTCACCGTCAGGGTAGTCTGTCACGCCCACCGTCACCATCAGCGTAGCTCATAACGCTCACCGTCACCGACCACCGTCAGGGTAGTCCGTCTCGCCCACCATCACCATCAGATAGTCCGTTATGCCCACTATCACCATCAGATAGTTCGTTACGCCCACCGCCACCGTCAGGTAGTCCGTCATGCTCACCGCCACCGCCAGAGTAGTCCATTACGCCCACCATCCACTATCAGGGTGGTCCGTCCCGCCCAAAGTCACCGTCAGATAGTTCGTTACGCCCACCGCCACCGCCAGGGTAGTCCATCACGCCCACCGTCACCGTCAGGGTAGTCAGTCACGCCCATCGTCACCGACCGCCGTCAAGGCAATCCGTCACGCCCACCGTCATCGTCAAGGTAGTCCATCACGCCCATCGCCACCGTCAGGGTAGTCCGTCCCGCCCTAAGTCACCGTCAGATAGTACGCTACGTCCACCGCCATCGTCAAGGTAGTCCATCACGCCCACCGTCACCGTCAGGGTAGTCCATCACGCCCACCGTCCATTATCAGGGTAGTCCGTCACGCCCATCGTCACCGACCGCCGTCAAGGCAGTCCGTCACGCCCATCGCCACCGTCAGGGTAGTCCGTCCCGCCCTAAGTCACCGTCAGATAGTACGCTACGTCCACCGCCATCGTCAGGGTAGTCCATCACGCCCACCGTCACCGTCAGGGTAGTCAGTCACGCCCATCGTCACCGACCGCCATCAAGGCAGTCCGTCACGCCCACCGTCATCGTCAAGGTAGTCCATCACGCCCATCGCCACCGTCAGGGTAGTCCATGACGCCCACCGCCCATTATCAGGGTAGTTTGTCACGCCCACCGTTCACTCCCAGGGTAGTTCGTCACGCTCACAGGCATCCGGTTCACCGCTACCATATTTTGTCTTAATCGGACAAATGGGCCTCGAGAAAGACGGAAAGTGCCCGAATAGTGGTAATTGCCCTTTTAACAGACACCTAATCAGACATAACTGCAAATAAGATATCAATACAAATGACACCATTGGTCATTAAAAGAGGCCAATCTACCAGCCCAGCTCGTTGCTCGGGTCGGAACTAACAGTGAAGGCATCAGGCCTGGAACACGTAAATTTCCCAAAAGCCAGAGGGTGCGGCATCACCTCAGCGTAGTGTGCCCACTTCTACCTCCAACTTCACCAGAAACGTAGGGGGGGGGGGGGAGGGTTCATCATCACGTATGACGCCAACATCACCCTCTGTTCCAAAAGAATCTGAATAAAGCCACTACCTTCAGTTGAAAGACAGCGCACATGGCTCAAACACCCTGCCCGTAACGCCACTCCGGATTACATACGGCATGGAGACCAGGCAAAGGTGGTCAATATCTGCACCGTTCTCAGCCACACGGCGAACTTCTCAGTTCGCTCCGCCACCACCAAGATAACACTGAAGCTTTCATTTGCGCTTACGTATATTTGCGCATAATTACATTTGCGCTTACGTACTTTTGCGCATACGCACATTTGCGCTCACGTACTTTTGCGCTTACGTACATTTGCGCATACGTACATTTGTGCTTATGCACATTTGCGCACACGTACATTTGCGCTTACGTACATTTGCGCATACGCACATTTGTGCCCACCTACATTTCCGCTTGCGTACATTCGCGCTTACGTACTTTTGCGCTTACGTACATTTGCGCTTACGTACATTTGCTTACGTATCATTGACATACGTACATTTCCTCTTACGTACATCTGCCATACGTGCATCTGCCATACGTACTTTTGCGCCTTCGTACGTCTACGCTTACGTATATCTGCCATACGTACTTTTGCGCGTACGTACATTTGCCTACGTACATCTGCCATACGTACATTTGTCCTAGCATCCATAAACTTCAATACCCAACCTATCAGTAATTAGTGACCTCGAACTTTGTGAAGTTTGTTAAGGCAAACTATAAGACTTACATCAATACGTTTTATATATTTTTGTTAAGCAAACGTTTTTATATCACCCCTTTTGATTTCATTGTTCGATCTCCGTAGTTTTCCAATGGCGAACGACTTACTCGAAATCCGTCCGTTCCGAAAATCGGGAAATCATAGAAACCATGGCGAACGGACGCCTCTATGGGACATTTAAAAGAAAACCCCATTTTATTGTTATTTTGTATATGACAGCCACATCATGCCCGTTTGTATTTCTCCCATCAAATTTATGCACTTCAATGGGCTATGGGTCACAGAAGGTCACGAGGTCATGGTGTCACGAGGTCATGGGGTCACTATGTCAAACGTGAGATATGTTGATATTTATCACGGATGTTTTATTTCATCATTTTTATTCTCAAAGATGCATAATCTGTCACACTTACTCTTCATTATCGAATACATATCTATCACCAAAGATACCCTTGTTGCGTGACCTCAAAATACGGCCGGAGGGTATCACTTCGAAACCGTTAGTCGGATCGGTCTAAAACTTGTGTAGGCGTGTACAGAGCACATGACTACCCTGTACACCAATTTTGGTCCAAATAGGAATTTAGTGGGTGTAAAATGTGAAAATGTTTCGTCGGTCTGTCGTGGAGAGACAGACAGAGACAGAGACAGAAACAGAAACAGAAACAGAAACAGAAACAGCAACAGCAACAGCAACAGAAACAGCAACAGAAACAGAGACAGAAACAAAGACAGAAACAAAGACAGAAACAGATACAGAAACAGAGACAGAGGTAGATACAGATACACAGACAGCGACAGATACAGGTACAGAGACAGAGACAGGGACGGAGCAGAGACAGGCATAAACTGACAAGAACAGAGAGTGGGACTGGAACTACAGAGGCTCAGCTATGAACTGGAACTGACCCCGAGACTGAGACAGACAGAGACAGGAAGAGCAAGCGAGAACGATAGATCACAGAGATACAAAGACCCAAAGGGAGATGGAGCCACAGAGTGAGAGAGATGAGTGGCAGATGATGAGGGTGATACGAGACGAGATAGAGAATAGCATATATTTAACACACACAGACATACATATATATATATATATATCACATCCAACTCGGGCCATCTGACACTTGTTGCAACAAGATCAAAACACGCGAGAGGAAGAACCGTGGGTTCAATTCCGACGCATTCGCCCGCTAGGCTACATAGCGTCGCCAACCTGTCACGACGATTGATCGCGGGTGGGCTTGGTAATCCCGCCGGTAGTGGAATTCGAGCCCACCATTCTACGATCAAGAGTCCAAAGCCCTACCGACTGAGCAAACGCGGCCCAAAAATCACACGGTCGGCTTCGCATAGCCACAGCAAGGTCATCACTCAGAAAACCGACAGTGCACCATCGACTGCGCAACGCAGATGTTGTCAGTGACTGGCGGTGGCTGCACACCGCGCGGCTGAAGCGCAGATATTGTCAGTGACTGGCGGTGGCCGCACACCGCGTGGCTGCAGCGCAGATGTTGTCAGTGACTGGCGGTGGCCGCACACCGCGCGGCTGAAGCGCAGATATTGTCAGTGACTGGCGGTGGCCGCACACCGCGTGGCTGCAGCGCAGATGTTGTCAGTGACTGGCGGTGGCCGCACACCGCGCGGCTGAAGCGCAGATGTTGTCAGTGACTGGCGGTGGCCGCACACCGCGCGGCTGAAGCGCAGATGTTGTCAGTGACTGGCGGTGGCCGCACACCGCGCGGCTGCAGCGCAGAGGTGTCCCAGCCGAGCAACTGTAAATCTGTGCGCCAGGCTTGACGTGAGAAGGTAGGATGGTGGGTGAGCTCTGAATATCAGACCTACTAGTGCAGAGTCCTGAAATTCATTTTGAGCAGAGTCGGGAGTAGCGTCAAAATCCCTGATGGCGTCGAAACAATTTGGCAATATGCCAGGAAAGTGTGGACAAGTCGATATTGACAGAGGAAACTTATCATCTGGCAGGATACCAGGCATAGATACCAGGAATCGACTAAGGTGAAAACAGTAACGGTTACCAGCTTTATGTTGTGAAGTTACATGGATATCACGTTATGAGTCAACACTGTCTGCAAAAAGTCAAAGCATGTCCCTGACAGGTTGCCGGGTCTGTCACCGTGTACAGTCTGTCACTGATGGAACAAAGCGAGCCCACCAGCTGACAATGTACTGGCGTCACCGTGTACAGTCTGTCACTGATGGAACAAAGCGAGCCCACCAGCTGACAATGTACTGGCGTCACCGTGTACAGTCTGTCACTGATGGAACAAAGCGAGCCCACCAGCTGACAATGTACTGGCGTCACCATGTACAGTCTGTCACTGATGGAACAGAGGGAGCCCACCAGCTGACAATGTACTGGCGTCACCGTGTACAGTCTGTCACTGATGGAACAAAGCGAGCCCACCAGCTGACAATGTACTGGCGTCACCATGTACAGTCTGTCACTGATGGAACAGAGGGAGCCCACCAGCTGACAATGTACTGGCGTCACCGTGTACAGTCTGTCACTGATGGAACAGAGGGAGCCCACCAGCTGACAATGTACTGGCGTCACCGTGTACAGTCTGTCACTGATGGAACAGAGGAGCCCACCAGCTGACAATGTACTGGCGTCACCGTGTACAGTCTGTCACTGATGGAACAAAGCGAGCCCACCAGCTGACAATGTACTGGCGTCACCATGTACAGTCTGTCACTGATGGAACAGAGGGAGCCCACCAGCTGACAATGTACTGGCATCACCATGTACAGTCTGTCACTGATGGAACAGAGGGAGCCCACCAGCTGACAATGTACTGGCGTCACCATGTACAGTCTGTCACTGATGGAACAAAGCGAGCCCACCAGCTGCCAGGGTCGGCTATAAATGTCAAGGCCGACAATGTACTGGTGTCACCGGGTCCATAGTCTGTCACTGATGGAACAAAGCGAACCCACCAGCTGCCAGGGTCGGCTATAAATGTCAAGGCTCACAATGTACTGGCGTTACCATGTACATAGTCTGTCACTGATTGAACAGAGCGAACCCACCAGGTGCTAAAGTTGGCTATAAATGTCAAGGCTGACAATGTACTGACGTCACCATGTGCATAGTCTGTCACTGATGGAACAGAGCGAACCCACCAGCTGCCTAAGTTGGCTATAAATGTCGAGGCCGACAGTGTACTGGTGTCACCGGGTCCATAGTCTGTCTGATAGAACAGAGGAAGCCCTCCAGCTGCCAAGGTCGGCTATAGTGCCCGCCATAGTGTCAGCTGTTGTGCCATCAGCGGTGGCCACGGCGCGGTAGTGCCAGCAGTAGTGTCGGATATAATATCGACTATAGTAATATTGGCGGTATTGACGGCTCGGTCGTAGACACCCCACAGTCCACTGGAAAGCTGGATATTCCCCTGGCTACAGATCGTCAAGTTATTTGAAAAGCCGTGTTATTGTCCTATCGAAAGTCGCAGGATCTAGGAACTTTTGGAAATGGTCAAGGCATGACAACGCGTGTAGGGTGGCCCACGTTGTAGACGCATGTAGGTACTGTAAAAAAAATCGTAATATAGTAGGATGTATCTTCCCCTGATGCTGCCAATTCAAAATTAGCTTAGGCTGCCCTAAGAGTGCCCTAATGGTGTCTTGAAAAGCCTCTTGAAAATTGCTGATACGTGACTAATGAAAATATTTATATCGTTGTCTTAACAGACTTCTGTTCGATTTTGCAGCTGTTTCAATTCATCGCGATTGCTACGTAAGCTCTGGATATGACGCAGTCCTATTTGACGTCTATCAACTCTTCGGCACCATGATCACTTTTTGTGACCGTAGCCAATCACGAGCTATCTTAGGGATTCGAAGAAAATGGGTGATTTATACTAATGGTACGCTTGTTTGAAGGACACATTTACGGGAAACCAGCTCATGTACGTCCGGGGCACTGCACGCAAACGGTCTTGGATTGCTCGGAGTTTTGGGTGCTCAAAATCGGCCATCTCACCGAGTGAGCAAGCTGGTCCCAAGTCAGTTATCGATGACTGTCCGAGCGGTACGTACCGGCCACCCCGAGCGGTACGTACCGGCGTACACCGAGCAGTGTGTAGTGGCGTACCCCGAGCGGTACGTGCCGGCGCACCCAGAGCGGTACGTACTGGCGCACTCTGAGCGGTACTTACCAGCCACGATGGTGTCAGTCTTGGGCAGCCGGCGCAGCACGTGCTCGATGAGGCCCACCTCCACACACGCCTGCATGTTGCGCATCGACTTGCGCAGGATGCACGTGAACACGCTCCAAATCTCGGCCTGTCGACAGCACGAGGCACGGTCACACTAAGGCACTATTGGCGCACCATGTACGGACAAACAAAAACGAGGCACCGCACTGAATATCCACACAGCAAACTGGATATCGTCAACACCATCGATAGTAACCGGCCAACCAGACGATGTCAGAATTGAGAGGCTCAGCGCCGTGCCAGCATCAGCCACACACGATTATCAGAGCCAGGACGCCATTAACGGCACCGGACGAGCGAGGGCAGGAGGCGGACGGCGGGGCACTCATGTCGCAGGCGCAGGGTCGGGCAGCAGACCCTTGTCGACAGAGTAGCGCAGTCGCGACCACCACAAGTAGTGCTCCGCGCTCTCACGTCACTTGTGGTGACCCAAAGGTATCGTAAAAACATTCTTCTTTTAAGCAAACATTGCAAGTACTACCGTGGCAATGCTCCGATGGAAGTCGAAAGGAGTTGAAATGTAGTGAAAAGGTAGTAAAACGCGGGCCTAATTCCGAGTGAAGACTTCAAACGATTCAAGGAAAAGGCTATCAGGGTTTCACAAGTATGACGAGTATCACTGGATCACGCCTGGTTAATCGTAGATACACTTCTCGTACGTGCACGAGAGTAGGCTCGCTCGGTCTTCACCATCTCCGTAAGTACTTTTTTGGTTGCACACGAGAGCGAGCTTGAGATTCGTCTTCGCCCGTAATCAGTCATATCGTTCGCAACTGTGCAGCAATTGAACTGGGCACCGGGTTTCTGCTCACAGAACGGAAGATCCCGGACGGCAGAGGAGGCACATCTACCCAATAGTATCACTTCAAACGCCCGTCTACCCCACATCACTTCAGCAGCCCACTAAACTGCGTCACCACCACACATCACTTCAGCAGCCCACTACACTGCATCACCACCACACATCACTTCAGCAGCCTACTACAATGCGTCACCACCACACATCACTTCAGCAGCCTACTACACTGCGTCACCACCACACATCACTTCAGCAGCCCACTGCACTGCGTCACCACCACACATCACTTCAGCAGCCTACTACACTGCGTCACCACCACACATCACTTCAGCAGCCCACTACACTGCGTCACCACCACACATCACTTCAACAGCCCACTACACTGCGTCACCACCACACGTCACTTCAGCAGCCCACTACACTGCGTCACCACCACACATCACTTCAGCAGCCTACTACACTGCGTCACCACCACACATCACTTCAGCAGCCCACTACACTGCGTCACCACCACACATCACTTCAACAGCCCACTACACTGCGTCACCACCACACGTCACTTCAGCAGCCTACTACAATGCGTCACCACCACACATCACTTCAGCAGCCTACTACACTGCGTCACCACCACACATCACTTCAGCAGCCCACTACACTGCGTCACCACCACACATCACTTCAGCAGCCTACTACACTGCGTCACCACCACACATCACTTCAGCAGCCCACTACACTGCGTCACCACCACACATCACTTCAGCAGCCTACTACACTGCGTCACCACCACACATCACTTCAGCAGCCCACTACACTGCGTCACCACCACACATCACTTCAGCAGCCTACTACAATGCGTCACCACCACACATCACTTCAGCAGCCTACTACACTGCGTCACCACCACACATCACTTCAGCAGCCCACTGCACTGCGTCACCACCACACACCACTTCAGCAGCCTACTACAATGCGTCACCACCACACATCACTTCAGCAGCCTACTACACTGCGTCACCACCACACATCACTTCAGCAGCCCACTACACTGCGTCACCACCACACATCACTTCAGCAGCCCACTACACTGCATCACCACCACACGTCACTTCAGCAGCCCACTACACTGCATCACCACCACACATCACTTCAGCAGCCTACTACAATGCGTCACCACCACACATCACTTCAGCAGCCTACTACACTGCGTCACCACCACACATCACTTCAGCAGCCCACTACACTGCGTCACCACCACACATCACTTCAGCAGCCCACTACACTGCGTCACCACCACACATCACTTCAGCAGCCCACTACACTGCGTCACCACCACACACCACTTCAGCAGCCTACTACACTGCGTCACCACCACACATCACTTCAGCAGCCCACTACACTGCGTCACCACCACACATCACTTCAGCAGCCTACTACAATGCGTCACCACCACACATCACTTCAGCAGCCTACTACACTGCGTCACCACCACACATCACTTCAGCAGCCCACTGCACTGCGTCACCACCACACATCACTTCAGCAGCCTACTACACTGCGTCACCACCACACATCACTTCAGCAGCCTACTACACTGCGTCACCACCACACATCACTTCAGCAGCCCACTACACTGCGTCACCACCACACATCACTTCAGCAGCCCACTACACTGCGTCACCACCACACATCACTTCAACAGCCCACTACACTGCGTCACCACCACACACCACTTCAGCAGCCTACTACACTGCGTCACCACCACACATCACTTCAACAGCCCACTACACTGCGTCACCACCACACATCACTTCAGCAGCCCACTACACTGCATCATCCGAGCAGCTTGTCTACCCCACGACACACGGGTAACCCGCCTACGCCAAGCCACCTCGTTAGCTTGCTTGTGCACATTGCTTGAACAGTCTTCTTAGTCCAATCACCATCACCCCAATTATTGTTTATTATTTATAGTTATATTTATTTATTAATTAGTTATTCATATTAACAATTATCCAAATCACCCCAACTACCTGTCTACCCCGCATCACTTGACCCCACATCATTGGATAATCGTGGGTCCGGTTTGGTGCCTCGAAAGAGGTGACGTGGAACGACGACTTGGGGCAAGGGAAGCAGGACATTATACATGGAGCATGACACTTAGCATGGAGACGTCCGGACATGACACGCGAGGTGTAGGGCGTCGGACGCCGGACGCGGCGGCGCTGTGTTCACTGGCCTGGCCGGCCGCCCACCTGCAGTTTGACGGAGCAGTGGTCGAGCACCTCCAGCATGTGCAAGATGTTGCCGGCGTCCTGCACCACGAAGTTGAGCTCCATGTCGAACTCGCCGCCCACCAGCTGTGGACAGGGAAGCGGTATCAGTGTTGGATGCGACAGTCTGGGATCACCGGCCGGCTCCACTGGCTGCTCCACACACTAGCTGTTCTAGTCTGACCGGCTCACACTAGCCGACAGTCTGGGAACTGGCCGGCTCCACTGAGCTACGGATGTCCCAGTCTGACCGGCTCACACTGGCCGACAGTCTGGGATCATCGGCCGGCTCCACTGAGTTACGGATGTCCTAGTCTGACCGACTCACACTGGCCGACAGTCTGGGATCACCGGCCGGCTCCACTGAGCTACCGATGTCCTAGTCTGACCGGCTCACACTGGCCGACAGTCGGGGATCACCGGCCGGCTCCACTGAGCTACGGATGTCCTAGTGTGACCGGCTCACACTGGCCGACAGTGGGGGATCACCGGCCGGCTCCACTGAGCTACGGATGTCCTAGTCTGACCGACTCACACTGGCCGATACGCGTGACAAATGCTCGTGCTGACGTCAAACACCGCACACGCGGATCGCACGAGCTGACTGTCATGAATGTGGAGGATAATTTCTAGCTAATCTAATAAGGAGAAGACATTTTTCCTCAAACATGTGGCATCGGAATCTCAGTTTGTGCTTTCCAGTCAATCTTGAACACTTGATCACGAAGCAGTTCATTGTCAAACAGCACCATTTTACGTCCTAATGCGAAAAATGAGAGGATAATTTTCCGGAGAGGATAATGTTATGGATGGTATAAATCCTAGAACTGCCTATCTGTTTCAACCCTGCTCGGAACACACGAGCTGACGTGAAGCGCACTCCGTACTTTCTAACTGACGTGAAACAATGCACACTCGGGACACACCAGCAGACGTGGGGCATACACAATCAGCACACTCGTGACACACGAGCCGACGTGGGGCATACACAATCAGCACACTCGTGACACACGAGCCGACGTGGGGCATACACAATCAGCACACTCGGGACACACCAGCAGACGTGGGGCATATACAATCAGCACACTCGTGACACACGAACCGACGTGGGGCATACACAATCAGCACACTCGGGACACACCAGCAGACGTGGGGCATACACAATCAGCACACTCGTGACACACGAGCCGACGTGGGGCATTCACAATCAGCACACTCGTGACACACCAGCAGACGTGGGGCATACACAATCAGCACACTCGTGACACACCAGCAGACGTGGGGCATACACAATCAGCACACTCGTGACACACCAGCAGACGTGGGGCATACACAATCAGCACACTCGGGACACACCAGCAGACGTGGGGCATACACAATCAGCACACTCGGGACACACCAGCAGACGTGGGGCATACACAATCAGCACACTCGTGACACACGAGCCGACGTGGGGCATACACAATCAGCACACTCGGGACACACGAGCCGACGTGGGGCATACACAATCAGCACACTCGGGACACACCAGCAGACGTGGGGCATACACAATCAGCACACTCGTGACACACGAGCCGACGTGGGGCATACACAATCAGCACACTCGTGACACACGAGCCGACGTGGGGCATACACAATCAGCACACTCGTGACACACCAGCAGACGTGGGGCATACACAATCAGCACACTCGTGACACACGAGCCGACGTGGGGCATACACAATCAGCACACTCGTGACACACCAGCAGACGTGGGGCATACACAATCAGCAAACTCGGGCCGGTGTGGAGTACTGCCTATTGTCCGATGAAGAGTTGCCCCCTTCCGGATCTCAGTCATCAATAACAGCATGATTCTCAAAAGCCTTATAACCTCCCTTTCCCGCTGGAAAGTGCACTGGCGTTGATTCGTGCTAAACTGAACATACTTATTTCTCCTTCATGAATCTCTCAAGTTCTTATCATTTGGTTCATTCTGGAAAAAAAATACATCACTCTGTCTAGTTGTGAAGGAAAGCTAGGACTACATTTCGCAAAGTTGATTATATGTGTCGCTTCCATTTTGCTCCTATATCCAAGCCCAAACTAGGTACAGCTGAACCTGGAATGAAAATCAACACAACAATTTGACCACTGCTTAGCACGTTAATGCGTCCATCATTCCTAGTTATTCACAAGCCAACCTCACTTCCGTAATCATGAATAACTAGTTCAGATGCGCCGGCTGCCGCCGGCTTACTGAACTATGCTGCTCGCTTCGCGAGCTTCTTATCCTATATTAAAAAATATTATTTTTTTTTAAAATAAGTTTTCAGAAAAAAATTTTAAGTAAAAGAAAAAATGTTGTAAGGTAAAAAAAATTCATGAAAAAAGCCAGATAAAAAAGATAATTAAAAACAAGAGTATTTTTTTATATTTTTTTTTTAATTATATTTTTCATAATTTTATGACATCATGGCCAAAAATATGACATCATGGCCAACCAGGTGAGAGCCAGAAAACCAGAATAGTCCGAAACAAATTTTTCGGCCTCATATTCGACAACCTCCACCAACAGACGGGCAGACATGCAGACAGGTAGGCAGGCAGGTGCACAGACAGGTAGGCAGGTAAACAGGCGCATAAAGCATGTTCTATTCTGTATGCCCATTAGTATGGGTAAAGGGGAATTATTCATATTACTTATGCCACACTCAATCATATTCAACAACCTCCACCAACAGACGGGCAGACATGCAGACAGGTAGGGAGGTAGGCAGGTAGACGACAGACAGGTAGTCAGGTAAACAATCATATTCAACAACCTCCACCATTAACTTTACTTAGAATTTCGGGTCTGGATATACATCTTGCAGCTGCACCACAAAAGTATTATATCATTGGTAGGTACCTACGTACCTGAGCCAACATCAAGTGCAAAAAAGTTACACGTAAATGTAGGTAGGTAGGTAGCCCACAGAACGTAAATGTAGGTAGACGACAGACAGGTAGGCAGGTAGGTAAACAATCATATTCAACAACTGCTCAGCATACCGGGACTCCTGTGAGAACCCTCGGCAGGTGGGTTGCGCTCAGCATACCGGGACTCCTGTGAGAACCCTCGGCAGCTGGGTTGCGCTCAGCATACCGGGGCTGTGAGAACCCTCGGCAGCTTTGGTTGCGGTCAGCATACCGGAGCTGTGGGAACCCTCGGCAACTTGGGTCGCGGTCAGTATACCGGGGCTCTTGTCGGGACCCCCGACAGCTTGAGTTGCGGTCAGCATACCAGGGCTCTTGTGGGAGCCCTCAGCATTTTGGGTCGCGGTCAGTACACCGAAAATATTTTGGGGACCTTCGACAGCTTGGGCTACGATCAGCATCCCGGAGCTCCTGTGGGGATCCGGCATGATAGCGCCGACTCGCCATTGGGTCATGTCGCAACGGACGTGGCGGCGCTGATCCTAGAGTGGTCCGGCGGTCGCGTCAATCGGCGAGCACGCTCAATAATGCAACCACCGATCATGCCAGTTGGACACTGCTGGTCTCCCGGACCCAGCACTGCTGGTCTCTCTGACCCAGCACTGGTGGTGTCCCGGATCCAGCACTGCTGGTGGCCTGGAACCGACAGGTGACCTGGGCCCAATCACGGGTGTCCCCGTCATTACCTACAGCTTACATACGCTGTCAAAGGCAGTTCCGTCACCTCAGCTGTACAACCGGTAGCAGCAGCACCTGGCGTTTACAGGCCCTTGGGCTTCAGCGTGGCTATTAGTGATTCGTGAGAAGGTGTATGTGTATCGGTTAAGTCTCCCGGGCCAAGGTGACAGACGAACTGGGCGGCCGCTACGGGCAACATATGTGGCAGCCTTGACAGCAGCTTTGTAGCCAATCACAACACGACTGTGTATCAAGATGAAATCACACCAATTTCTACGCCGTGAGCCCGTCCCCCAACTACGCCGTGAGCCCGTCCCCCAACTACGCCGTGAGCCCGTCCCCCAACTACGCCGCGAGCCCGTCCCCCAACTACGCCGCGAGCCCGTCCCCCAACTACGCCGCGAGCCCGTCCCCCAACTACGCCGCGAGCCCGTCCCCCAACTACGCCGCGAGCCCGTCCCCCAACTACGCCACGAGCCCGTCCCCCAACTACGCCGCGAGCCCGTCCCCCAACTACGCCGCGAGCCCGTCCCCCAACTTGCATGGTCCGCTCGTGAGAGCATTACCATGGCCACGTTTTCCTTACTAAAAGACTGCCGAAAGGTTGCCTGGCAAAACGATCGTGTTACCAACGAAATCGCCCAGATTACCAGCCGAGACGCTCATGTCGTCAGGCGACACGCCCAGGTTGTTAGATAACACGCCGAAGTTAATAGGCGATACGTTCAGGAGCTTGAACGTACCAGAACCAGGGTTTTCTTGGAACTTGAATCAGGGTGTTTTGCTTAGTAGAGATATCTACCAACCGAAACACCCGGGTTGCCAGGTAAGATCAGAGTTGGATTTGTACTTTGTAACCTCGGCTGTGGAGAGGAAAATTCTGGAATAAACGAATAACATTATATTTCTCCTCGCACCTGGGACATCAGAATCTCAGTTTGCACTTTTTCAGTGGATCTTGATCACTTTAGCAGAGCCAAACAGCACCATTCGAGCTCCAAATGAGAATTTTTTTTTTTTTTTGGAGAGAGTAATGTTCACGTTAAAAAAAATACAAAACTAGCATATTTTATCAGTCGTGCGTGAGATGTTCAGGTTGCCAGGCGACCACTGAGCACGATGCCCACATCACGAGCTCTGGTCCCTGTCGGTCAGCAGTGATTAAATATACTGACGGCATACTGAATTGTGCATAATAAGGCCGCCGAGTAACTGCACAATTGCATGACAGGAGCAGACGTTTCCATTTGCGATATGACTTGACCAGGCAAGGTGGTGACCGCCGGAGCAGGGATCGGGCGGAAGGACTGCAGACGCTGTGCTCTAGAGAGAGCACAGCGACACACACCAAAGAAAGAGTAGGCGAACCAGTGACAAATTATTCGTGAAATAGGGCGGAATATACCACTTCCTGAACATTCAATCGACATCCTTCTCCAAGAAGTACCGATCCTGCTTCTTGATACGTGCTTATGAAGTCTTCGTGTCTCCTTTCTAACAGTGTCTCATTCATAAGAACCATGATCGTGCTCTCGATAAGGGATGGTGATACACGAACATTTCGCAGCGCAATTTCTGGTGAAGAGGTTACCCATAATGTGAAATGGCATACAATACCGGTTTATTGTCCAGGTATTTTTCTCGGTATCCAGAATATAGCTCTTCTAAATTATGAATATAAAAACCAATGATAAAGGTACAATCATAAGTATGCCATTGCCTCAAATTTGAGTTTGAAAGACATCAAAAGTACCTTCAATGACACTAATTCCATGGCAAATTTCGATATCTTACTGTGCTCGTTTCGACGTCTCACACCTAACGAAAACCCATTAGTTTAACACTGAGGCGAACTCTGCAGTAACAAAGGCAGAATGATCCAGCAGGAGGAAAAAGAGGCGGTCCCGCAGGATGGAGAGCAGAGGGACTTAACAGGAGGAATAACCAAATTACCATGCGTGAAGGAGAACAGAGGGACTTAACGTGGTCGACAGCAGTGGGGCCGAAAGGGAGGCAGTACGGCAGACGGACCCTGCAGATAGAACAGAGGGACACTCACAGGTGCGATGATGATGAATTGGTGTTTAGGGGCGCGTCGACTGCAAAGGTAATTTTGCTACACACACACAGGTGCGAAGGCAGGCCACGATAGCCAACACCTGCTGTTGAGGTCAGACTGTGGGGAGAACAGAGGAACCGCGATAGGGGAGCGCCTGGTATGACAGATGGTAGAGGTAAGAAGCGACAAAAGGTAGTCCTGTAATCAGCAGTAAGATAATGTGAATGAGCCCACAGCAATGACTTAGTCAGCAACATGGTTGGTGGCAGAGACATCAAACATCCTAATTTTTCAAGTAAATATATAGCAGATTAGTAGCGCAACCAGAACAGGTGTAGGTGACAATAGGACTCTCCATCCTTCGTCGCACCTGAGATGCCTTCCATACATTTTTGCAGAGTACACTAGGCATTTTTAGGGGGACATGCTGAAAAGAGAGCACAGAAAATATCAAGAATACATAACCATTTCCCCAGTTAGTTATTTGGGCTTTAGGCACGCCGACAAACCATTTCTCCCAAAACAAACCTGCCTTGTGGACTTCAAAGACTTAGCGAGCCGAGCCTTGCTAGTGCTTCTGTGACTGTCTGTACTCTGGATTGGAAGGAAGCCGACCCAAACTAATTCCAGCCATACTAAGGGGGGCACGTTTCAGTCTCTTAAAACTAGCTTACACTAGCCGAAATTATGTCCAAATTTCTGACTAGATCCTGCCAATTGCACCTCCCCAGCTTTAGCTGATTAACTTGAAGGAGGAGAATCAGTGTTAGGATAATGGTGTTTCGTTAGATGATAGGATGATTTTTTAGAGATATGACTAGGAGGTGGATTTTTCGTTTTTGATATGTCGAAATATGGAAAAAAAAGGTGTAGATGTCGATTCATCGAAAATGACTACGTCGATGTCCTTCCGTTTCTCACCACATAATAGGATTAGATTTTACATTACCCCTATGGAATTGGAATAACATACAATATCAAAATCGGCCTCCTTCCCCCAAAAGTGATGTAGTCTTTATGCCTCCGTCTGCCGAATCATCACAACATGGCCCATCCATTATTGCTGGCCTGCCCTCTTTGGAAACATAATGGCATTGTGTCACTCCATCCACTCCCAAGTAGGAGGGGTGAATGGCAGGCTATCAGGACCCATTGCTTCTTTGTGGACTCATAATGGGGGCACCGGGGGCGTGTGCCTGTCCCTCGCTCGATCAGATAACGGCGCCTCATTGACCGGAAAGTTGCGCTCCATTGCGAAGACTTTACTGCACCAGAGGTAGATACAGGGGAGAGAAACTGAGGGGAATGCGCCAAATCTCCCTCATGAAAAAGTAGCATCCAGCCGGGGAGGCTTAGAGCTAACCACCTCTCCCACCGCTGAACGGATTTTTTTAGCGGAAGGCGCCCTTCTCAGAGAAATAGGCGCCCCATGAAACGATAAGGCGCTCCCTTAGTGTGCTCGAGTGCACACCCCTTCACCCTCAACAAAGGAGATAGGATCGCGGAGCGCATCCTTCCCCCATCTCCTCGACCACATTTCCCCGCCTTCATGTGCACAGCCTACCTGCCTAAATCACTTTAAACATCGGTTCAACGTCCCTCAACGAGTTAAGACGTCTTGCCCATCCATCGGCGGCTACAGGAAGGAGGCACTAAGGGCATGTGCCCTCACCCCCTTCCCCGTGGAATGGTGGCACCCCTCCGGCCTAGAGCCGACCTTTCAGGAAGGCTCGAGCCCCCTCCCCACTCGACGAATTTTCTTCCGAGGAAGGAAGTGTGCCCCGCCCCATGAACATTCCTGGAACCGACCCTGTACCTATCCAACTACTCGCAATTTCAGACGGCACGGCTATATGAGCACTGGATGGAGGATGCTGACAATAAAACCGCTACCAATGCCAACGCATAGACGATACGTTTCATTCCAGCGCATCGTGCAGCCAGTAAAATTATTCAATGTTTTGGAATGGCAATGTGTCGCTATGTTACACCCCGGTTCCGGCTACTAAGTTAGAATGGCTTATTTGGCACTTCTTTGGCTTTTGTAGGTCTTCGCCGAAAATTATGCGATGGGAAAAGTTGAAGAACGCCGAATGAGAGCTTCCAAGTTATGCAAAGTTGTCATCGATCAATACACATTAATTAAATACGCTCGGCCGGGCCAAATCTGCATCATGTGGATGGCGGATTGTCATGCTGATTCGCCTTGATCCAGTTATGTGTCGTTCTGCTACGCGAACCATCAGCAATGAGGATATTTTTGACAGATGACGCTTCCATGCATTGTCTTCTGCACGTTATTGAGGTTGTCTTTCACCCATAAGTTAGCTCCGAAGTTAGGTGTCAGGTGTCGAAAGCACATCCCGATTTTTTATACATCTTCCAGTTAGATTCCGTTTCCTTTTGTTCTCGCTAGATGGCAACCACTCGATGATTATGGAATGTGCCTGTCTACAAAGTCAACTGGGTAATATGCGCCGTTAGGCATTATACGGTTATGGCGCCGATAGATTGTTTGTGGTTAACAGCAGACTTCGTCACCGGAACAACTCTCAGGCTAGTTTGAGACGTTAACGGGAAGAATTATGGGAATATTTCATATACATCTAGCGTGAAACTCTGAGGGATGCTTCTCTACGGATTTTATTTCGATATTTATTATACTTATGATCAATTGTGGGCTATATTGGAGCATGAACACTTGACGATTAGCTTGGTATAGGGTGCGTTCCACGACAGATCGACCAATGCACTTCACCCCATAATTTTTATTTGGACCAAATTTTTCTCACACAGTGGTTTTTGGCTCTGAATCGGCTGTGCAAAATTTGAGCCCGATTCGGCCAACGGTTTTCGAGCAATAGCCTCCGGCATTATTTTGAGGTCAAATAAAATGGGCTGGTTTGACGATGTATATCTCATCACTAAGAAGCGGAAAGGGTGGCAAATATATATATATATATATATATATATATATATATATATATATATATATATATATATATATATATATATATACACACACATATATATTTCAGAAGAAAAAGGATCAACTGAAACATTCCCGAGCTAAAATATCGGTATTTCCTACATTTTCCCTCGTGACCGCATGACCTCGTGACATAGTGACCTCCCGTGACCCTAGACAATCGAAATTTACAAATTTGACGGCGGAAATAAAAGTAGGCATGATTTCGTTAACCAAAAAAAATGCGTTCTTATAAATATCCGATATGGCCCTCCGCTCCTCACGACTTTTTGCGATTTTGCGTTTTCCGGGTAGGACGGATTTCATGCAAGTTTTCTTGCATTGGAAAGCTAGCTAAATGATCACGCTTTGGTCGAAGCGCCCTTAAACCCAAATAACAAACATGCATTGGAAAGCTACATGCGGTAGAACAGTTACATACAGACATGACATAAAAGCGTTTTTCTAAGAAAAAAAACATTTGTACCTTTTTAACGCAGATCTTATATATTCCCTTACAAAAGCCATCATGAATTTCAAGGTCACTAGTTACCGATAGGTCCCCTATTGGTATATTTACGCGTAGCGACGCAATTGTACTTCGGAACAACTGATATGTATTGAATAGCATCAAACATGGAAATACGCAACCCAACCCCATATAATCAGGTTCTATTACCTACATATTGCATCTGGCGCGGTAGGTAGGTACCTATAACAAACATGTGGATCACTTTGTGTCAGCGATCAAGTGTTAGGTAGGTTTATCATTTTGTGCCGAAGAAAAAGCATTGTGTCTCTGTCGCCTTCTGATGATTATGTGTTAAAAACAAATAAATGCCGAGATGTTTGTCTCGCGTATGTCTTCCCTCCCACCCCATCCGTACTTCGTAGATATATCCGTACTTCCCATCCGTACATAGCTCAATACTCTCCAGCCTGGTGGCGGTTCCGAGGGAGATAAAGGCGACGGCGTTGATGCCGGCGGACAACAGAGGGGTTGACATCGAGAAGGAAACGAAAACAGGCTTGGCGGAGCCGAAGCAGTGTACGACTCAGTTTTCAAAAACGCCTGGTGGAAAGAGGACGTGGTGATTTTTTCCACGTACATAAACGCTTCAAGCAATTGTGATAGTCACTGTATCGACTTTAATCGTCGCAATACAAAGCGAATAACAAAAAATGTTGTTGAAGTATCGGTAAGCCCCGTTGAAAACGTGAGCATCCTCACATTCCCAAAGGTGTGGCTTTGCGTGTGAAATTTCCAGTTTTAAATTTGTCAAACGATTTTTTTTTATATCTCCGATTTTTAATTTTGTTTTCCACAATCGGCGTCAGAAAGGAAAATAATAAAAAGGATACGAGGAAGGGAAACTTGATGCAAACAAAATTCAGAACTCTCGCAGGCTTCGAACAAAACATGCTAAAATCGACAAATATGTAAAATTCATTTTGCGGAAATGTTTGCACAAAATTGGCCTTACATCAAAGAAAATATGTTCCGTTGGCTGCTGGCTATCGGTACCTGTTCAGAAGTCCCTGAAATATGCCATATTCAGAGCTCTACAAAATTATGAATGCACGTGCAATTTCAAAATTAACTCGTTAAACAAAACTTTTACAGATCAAGAAAATATATCCTCGACCAAAGCGATGCGCCAGGACGAGTTGTTTCAGATGCCACCTTAAAATCATCTGTCAATTTATATTTACTATCTCAAAAACCCATTTACGAAAATCCAAGCTGTTTGCCCCACTTGTATCATCAGATTTGAGGCACCACTACGCGTTGCAGTGACCAGATATCACAGAATGCCTGAAACATCCTATTTCACCCGTTGGGCAAAAATACAACCATACAAATCCAATTTTATTTTCTCGGAATTTCCGATCATATTTTGACAATTCCTAAGGTGCCCAAGGCCCCAGATTCCATGTTCACCCCCAAAATTCGGTTTCGGCGAACTTCGAAATCGACGCCGTTTGTAACGATTTGGTTGTCAAAGATCCACGCAGTTTGATCTGCTTTCAGTTTCCTAACATATGTACCGTTGTGCAGCAGTGTCCCATGCGGAATGTCCACATGCGCAGTGTCTCAAGAACGTGAACAATGTAGTCGCATGAAGGTTGTGAAAACGATGCTTCCGGGCACAGCCTAGGTGCATTGTGACAGCAAAGAGTGGCTTGCAATAGATGTTCAACTGTACGTCCATATAAATGATGCTCTGCAGGTAGAAATAAAGCATAACAAAGCAGCAGAAGTGCCGCTCTGTGGCCACCCCGATATGTGACACACTGCACACACTGGAGATCGATCAATGACGCGATGCCCGGGTAAGGCGACGCTAGCGCCGTGCTTCGACCCGAAAGTAACGCCAACGCGTGTTCGCCCAAACACTGAAAGTGCAACAACACAGTAAACCAGCTACGTACAGTCGCCGTCGGTCCGGTATGCCCAAGTCGCCGCGGCTGTGACAATTACTGGCGCACGCCCGCCGTCAGCCGAGTATGCACCAGTCACGGCTGTGAAAAGCTGCCACCTGCCATGGCAATGAGCATACCAAGTCGTGGTCCATCTAAATATGGCCGACTGCTAGATCTCCTTCATCTTCCACTCCACTCCCACTCCCACCCCGAATGATTAATGGTTACGACAGAATAAAATTTAGCGGGAACGTCCCGTGAGCCCTGGCCTGATATAAGCCTGAAATAGATAAATGTATTACCGAAGCCGTGTGAATGCGACGTTTCGCCTGTGTTTGTCAGATCAGCTTTACCTCCTTACTATGTGGGGTCACGCAGTCACCCAAAGACTCCCAGTTACAACAGCTTACTCGGCAAAATTACACTCTCGCCACCAGTGATTAATACACGCGCTGCACTCGCCATCTATTAATTCCTGGTATTCCTTGTATACTTGGCGGGACAGCACCAGCATGCAGAGATAATACCTCACACCGAAGAGGATGATACTCAAGGAAGTATCCAATACCGGAGAGTGGTTCGATCTAATATATGGACGACCAGTGTACCGCTCCAGCTTATCAAAGCGTGGACGGAAATGGTCGAGACAGCCGATCACCGAGCCCAAATACCCAACGTCACGGTAGCACAGTGCCGAAACAATCAGCACATGGCTTTGTTCCCATCGCAGAAGAGCCGTGCAAATTGACCAACAATTATTGTAGTTTAGGGGCGCATTTAGTGCATTGGTCATGCAATGACCACCAATTAATGGCAACTTTATGATCTCTTTCCAATTATCCCAGCTAACGCAAATGTCCTTTCTCAAAAGCATTTATAAGTTAGCATCATTTTCGCAACGTGAAATGACAGCTTCTAGTAGTCCATTAAGTTGTACTCCACTCTATTATATTCCATTTTATTGTATTCTATTATTTTCTATTCCATTCTGTTACATTTATTATTTCTCTTCCCAGTTCGAATCACGCTACACCTACGCTATTCACTGTGCAGCTTAGTCATACTAGCACATAGCATTAATGGTAAATTTGAGAACGAACTTGGGAGTTCGGAGCGTTGTGATCGCCAAAGCTAGCCCAAACTAGAGCAGCCTGACCATACCTAGTTTAGCCTGGTCCTAGATGGGCTCGATTAACCCTACTGACCTCAGTAAGTGACACTTCAGCTATGCAAGGTCGGTAGAAAGACAGAAGTTTGAATAGGTAAGTTAAGTTGGTATATATTTCACGATAGTTTTCTTCAGAGACAATGAATTTAGATGAATTCAGATTGAGATGAATCGAGAAAACGAACAGCGAAGCGGTGAATTTAATAACTGGAATATAATCTAGCTTACATGACCCAACCAGGACCGAACCACACGAACCAAGGCTTGTTGATGTTCATTTGTCACGTATTGCCATGCCATTTTTAGTTTTGCCGAGCAGGTCGAAGCTATGAGTTCAGCGGTTAAGGTCGCGAAGCGGCAGAAATTCCCCCGGGGACGCGTTTGACAAAAACAGCCATAATTTCAGCTGAAGTGCGCCCGGTCCCAGTTTCAATGCAATGCTCACTTGCATGCATATACACTCAAAACTTTCCAGAAGTGAGAAATCAAAACTCCCTGGGCACACCACTCATTTCTGCAACACGAAATCATCAAACAGTACACAGTAACGAAATTAATGGCCACTTCAGGTATATCACCTCCCTCCATACGAGAATACCGAATGTACCAAGGCGCGACGCGATATCAATGGTAATACATGCCTAAAAAGGTTCATATGGTCAAATCAACCGGACATGCCGCCCAGTATGGTTTGGTGTTTGAGGCGCGCCGAATAAAACTATAAAGTAGTCGGCTATTTTGTAACGCACTCTACCCATGGTAGGGCTATGTCTTGCTTCTGGCAGAATGCATGAGCATAATTACAAAAAGTAAACAAGTTCAGAGCTCAAGGAGCGCAGCTAGAATATGAAGTTGTGCTGTGCATCTCAGCTTAATTCTGCGTTTCTTAAGCAAGCTGGCAATGCACAAGCTGAACAGCAATGCAGGCTTACCGCAGTAGGCAGTGTGAGAGATATACAAATAGCTGAGCAGCAGTTCAGACTTATCGCAGTAGGCAGTGTGAGAGATAGAATATATATATTAGCGGTGGCAGTGCTATCTGCTGGAGATAATTTACGTTAAGGTGACGTTAAGCCGGCATCAAGTGGCATCCGGTATCGGGCAGGTAAGATAGAAAAGTTGAGACGCCGGACGGCAAATAAAGAAAGTGGCGTACATGCATACAGACATACAGACATACATGACGCGACAGTGCATTTCAAGGGTGGCCAGCATCATGCAGGCTCAGCTGACCGCCCGCGACCTGAAAACGAAACTGAGGGCGTCTAGGGCGCGCCGTGGACGTCCGGTCTCAACTTTAGATGTGTAGGTGAATGTTGAATCTAAAGCTGAGAAAAACCTACAGGAAGAAAAACCAAGTTGGTAGGAAAACCCGAAAGTAAAAAACCAAGCGCAATATAAAGTGGAACCGTCCGATTTTGTCGGATGATTTTGTCCCTGCCTACCCACTGGACGTTAACCGGCATGTGTGCCATGTGATGGCGGGGAGGATGGCGGTGTTTAACTTCAGATGGAGTGTTCTAATTTCGTGCTGTGGTAGCGTTTAACTTCAAATGGAGTATTATAATCTCGTGCTAAAGAGCAACTCGAAAAGGCGGTCGAGGAGCGTCGTATGCTCATCCCCAAGTAGTGTGGGCAACAACAGTGGAATGAGATTTCTTCGCGAAGTTGTGAATTATACATGGAACATATATTTTTTTAAGGTTGAATGGAATAACGCGCGTCATACACGTAGCAAAGTGGAACTGGGCGATTTCGGCCAAAGAGGTAATCACGTGCGAGGATAGCGTGGCCTAGCAGTAAACGGGAAAGGTCCACCTCTTTTGTGTGTGTATGTTGGTATTGGGAGAGCCATCTGGAAAGGGCGGATTTAGTATTGTGTAAGTGTGATGTGTTGTGATTTCAGCCCGCCTGGAGATATTTGTGGAATAGTGTGTTTGCCACGGACAGGTCACCAGGGGGGGGGGGGAGGGGTGGACAGTGATAAATTATTCTTGAAATAGGGTGGAATATACCACTTTCTGAACATTGAATAGACGTCCTTTCCAAGGAAGTATCGACATCGTACTTCTTGATGTGTGCTTATGAAGTCTCCATGACTCGTGTCTAAGAGTATTTCGTAAGTATCATGCTTATGCTCACCATTACGGATTGTGATAAACAAGAATCTCGTAACACAACTCCATGTACAGAGATTATATATGATGTGGTCTGCTAGACAATACCATCTGATGATACTATGGTATTGCAATCGTTGTCGTTAGTATAGGTATCCCTACATTAGGTGTCCCACAAATTAAACGAAACACATGCACTTATGAGTGCACTGTTGGTTCAACATTGAGTTTCAACAACTGAAACGGTATGTTAATTGGCATGCGCCCATGACAAACTTTGCCATCCTACTCTGTACTAGTTTCAACATCTCACACCTAACGGAAAACAATTATTTTAACATTGGTAGTGGGAGACGATTCGTAGGTGGGAGGTAGATGGCAGCACAGGCAAGACCGACTGCTCGTTCGCTGGTTGGTTGGTTATTGGTTTTACGACACGTCGACCGTTGAGTCATGTAGCGTCGCCAATCTCTCACGCCGATTGGTCGCGGGCGAAGAGTAGCGACAGGTGAGACTCGAACCCACAACCTTTCGATTGTGAGACGAGCATCTTACCCCTAGACCACTCGTCCCCTGCTGCTCGTTCGCTGGGTAAAACTCCACGGTATTTTGAGTGTTTAGTACTTAGGTTCTAGGCAGCCATATAGCATACAATCGTCAAACAATTCAGGTCCAATTGTCGAAGGGGGCTCGCCTACTTCTACAATGTTGCTGTGGGTTAGGAATGTTCGCAATGCACCGTTAGCAGCACGAAGTGGCACAACATTCACTGTGACAAGTACGAGCTTAGTAGTCTTAACACCAGCCACACATAACACACTCATATACTTTGATGGTTTGTGTTTTCGGATGCTTGGACTTTTTAGTGTCCGCAAAAATTAGATTTTGAAAGAGTGTCCATGCAATATCATTGCGTGTAAAGAAAATATACGTCCTTCAATATATCAGGAGGTGCTGAGTTGACATCAAAAGTAACGATAAAGATTATACTTTATTACTCAACGTTTCGGCCAGGGGCCATCGTCAGGAGTGATGAAAAAGCTAAATCTTAAAAAATTGAAAAAAGCACGCGGGAAAAAAACGTGCAAAAAGACACGTGGAATGCAGAAAGCCTCCTCGGTGGTGCAGACACTCACAGAAACTCCAAACCAGAAACAAACTATGTCAAGAAGGAATCCTCTGAGGAAGCTCGAGCCGATGGTCCATATACATATCGATGCATACACTCACGCACATATATAGACATATATCCAATATAACGCGTAATGCATACTATATATAATTTATGTTTATGTAATTTTATGTGATATACCAAGACGTCTTTTGCGTGTTTAGTTGCGGCCGTAGATTACGTATATGTAGAGATTCGAGGACCTTCAGATCAGCGTTGTCCCTGGCTGTTGCTAGAATTTCTACTTTGAAGTTTGTGTTAGTGTCGCTGTGTTCCATGTTAGAATGTTTGTCGACCATGTGTTCGCCTAAAGGTGTGTATGCTCTCCGAAGTCTGGCATCTCCGAAGTGCTCATTGTACCTATCCCTGATGCTACGTTTGGTTTCACCGACATAAAATGTTCCAAGACAGCGATTGCACGTTATTTTGTAAACCACGTTTTTCCGTGTGCATCTACCTTTGAGCCCGTTGATACAGGTGTGGCAAGTTCTCCTACCAGCAGGGCATGGCGGCATTTCCAGGGCTGAGCGGACCAGGTAAGATTTCAGTGTAGGTCCGCTAGTCCAGGCTACTCTAACATGGTGTAGATGAGAGGAACGGATGGCTGCGTTTACCTGTCGACATAGTTGGTCATCGACAAAAGGAAGTCTCATGTAAACATAGTTGGGATTGCTACCCGCTCGATGCCGATGTTGCACACCTATCCTACTCCTGTTGTGAGGGTGAACAGCACGAGCGGCGGAGTGTACCCGATGTGCTGGGTATCCGTTTTCCAGGAAAAGAGACGTCATCTTCGCAAGGCTCCGCTCGCATGAAATAGTATCGGAGGAGACTCGTGCTGCTCTCCTCATTTGGGATGTTAGAATGGCCTTTTTAGTGGCCATCGGGTGGGCCGAATCATAGTGCAAGATGATGGGGGCTGCCATCGGTTTAAAGTACAGCTCGGTGGTGTAGCTCCCATCAGCCTGAACTACAAACAACGTATCAAAGAAAGGAATCGAACTGCTATGACCAGTGTGTTCTAAGGTAAACTTGATGCTGGAATGTTGTTGGTTAATTTCTGCAAAGAAGTCGAGCAGAGAGGCCAAGCCATGTGTCCAAACACCAAAAATATCGTCTATATACCTCATGTAGAGAGCTGGTTTCAAATCATACGAAGCTAAGAAGATCGACTCAAGGCGGTGCATAAAAGCAATCGCTAAAGGAGGTGCACATCGGTTACCCATAGCCACTCCTTTTGTATGCATGTACATGGAGTTACCGAAACGTATGAGGTTATTGCTGTAAATATGTGTTAGTAATTTCACACAGTCCTGTACCCCAATCCCGAACAGACAAATTATCATCCAGATTATCCTCGATTAGACGAATCACAGCATCTATTCCCTCTTTTGTCGGAATGCTGCCATATAAATTTTTGCACGCCCATGGTGAAAACAATACTGCCTTTTCAACAATTTTTTTACACTAAAAAAACAATTTTTTAATCTTTCAACTCAGATTCTATTTGAGTTGTGGCTTTCGGTGGTTGGTATGCAGGAGTGTCGGGGAACAGTTGCGGTACGGTACGGTCGACCCACGGTACGGTCACCAACGGCGATGGCACTGAACAATATCGTACAAATCGCACGTCTAATCTAAGTAAGTTACCTCTAGACTCAGATATCTTGGGATTGCTTGCCTGCTTGACAAAGGCCCCAATTTTGCGTTAGCTCAGAAAGTGGATCGTAGCTGCTTGGAAAAGGCAGAATCAGGCGTAGAAAGGGCGATCTATGGTTTGCGGTGGAGGAATGTGAGGGAGACAAAACAGCAAACTGTACCTCAGGTACCGCAGGCAGGCTTATCACAAAGCACCTCTAGCACAGGTTATTTAAAGCTTCGCCCCATGTTCCCCGACACTCCTGCATGCCAACCACCGAAAGCCACAACTCAAATAGAATCTGAGTTGAAAGATTTAAATACAAAAGTGCTAAAAGCATATAAATATCACAACAAAGCATCGAACAAAGTGTCGGACAATTATGCGAAACAGAGGGAAGTACTTCGGGAAATAAAAAAACAACGATAATGTAATAGTAAAGCCGTCAGATAAATGCAAAGGATTCGTCGTGCTAAACAAAACGGATTACATTGAAAAGGCCAGGAAAATAACGGACGATTATCAGAGCATTCCTTCCCAACCAAACCCTACCAAACGTCTCGAAATCGAAACATGTACGTCATCAAGGAAACTTTATCAGGGAAGTTACATGAAGATACAGTGTTATCTCTCCTTCCTCATTCCAGCCGCACATCGGAATTATACGGGCTCCCCCAAAACCACAAACTAGAGGTTCCACTGCGCCCTATAGTGTCGGCGAGTGATGACCCCCTAGACAAGTTATCTTGGTTCTTGAGTAAGATTCTCGTCCAGATACTAGCGTTTGTTCCCGCCCATCTGACAAACTCGGAGTCGTACCTGCAGAGGGTGAAAGAAACGTTTCCTACCAAACTTTCGGAATGCAGTATTGTTTGCACCATGGGCGTGAAAAATTGATATGGCAGCATTCCGATAAAGGAGGGAATAGATGCTGTGATTCGTCTAATCGAGAATAATCTGGATGATATTTGTCTGTTCGGGATTGGGGTACAGGACTGTGTGAAATTACTCACACATATTTTCAGCAATAACCTCATACGTTTCGGTAACTCCATGTACAAGCAGACAAAAGGAGTGGCTATGGGTAACCGATGTGCACCTCCTTTAGCGATTGCTTTTATGCACCGCCTTGAGTCGATCTTCTTAGATTCGTATGATTTGAAACCAGCTCTCTACATGAGGTATATAGACGATATTTTTGGTGTTTGGATACATGGCTTGGCCTCTCTGCTCGACTTCTTTGCAGAAATTAACCAACAACATTCCAGCATCAAGTTTACCTTAGAACACACTGGTCATAGCAGTTCGATTCCTTTCCTTGATACGTTGTTTGTAGTTCAGGCTGATGGGAGCTACACCACCGAGCTGTACTTTAAACCGATGGCGGCCCCCATCATCTTGCACTATGATTCGGCCCACCCGATGGCCACTAAAAAGGCCGTTCTAACATCCCAAATGAGGAGAGCAGCACGAGTCTCCTCCGATACTATTTCATGCGAACGGAGCCTTGCGAAGATGACGACTCGTTTCCTGGAAAACGGATACCCAGCACATCAGGTACACTCCGCCGCTCGTGCTGTTCACCCTCACAACAGGAGTAGGATAGGTGGGCAACATCGGCATCGAGCGGGTAGCAATCCCAACTATGTTTACATGAGACTTCCTTTTGTCGATGACCAACTATGTCGAGAGGTAAACGCAGCCATCCGTTCGTCTCATCTAAACCATGTTAGGGTAGCCTGGACTGGCGGACCTACGCTGAAATCTGGGGAATCTGGGGAAATCTGAAACGCTGACACCTGGGGAGCTTACAGGAGGCGCTTCTAAACCCCAGCATTCGTCTTTGACTTATCCGTGAAAGATGGGTCAAATTTTCCACGAGCGCTATACAATGTCGATATATGGGCCAGAGCCAGTCCACGAAACTCATCACAGAGAATATCATCCATAAGAATGTAGTCAAGACAAGTCTATTCCCGATTCCAGTGTTCGAAGCCGCCAATGGGGTGCTAACAGCTGCGGAGAACGCTTCACATTGTGTATTTATAGTTAACTTTTAAGGAGGCCACCAGCCTCCTATGTGCACTGGGTCCAAACATACAGGCCTAGTGCACATAGGTCTATATCTACGGGCGCCATCGTGACAAAATATTGGTAAAGTATGAGGTAAAAACACCACTGGATTAGCTGGCTGCTAGGGGAACTGGAGTAATTTACACGCGCACGCATACCATACAATATTCTCTCACCGATGTAGCTCAGTAACACAAAATGCCAAGAAGTGTTAGCCTCAGCCATAATGCGCCTGCAAAGGCTCTTGCTTTCTAGGATGATTTTAGGCTGACGGTTGAGCGGTTACAACCAAATATGCAAAGTGCTCTTTTCAAAACACCAATTACATCCCGGCATTTATTCCGACTAAGGAGCTCGTCTGAGCTCTGAGTCTGAGTTAGAGAAGCCCGAAGAGCAAGGGAATTGTGTCCGGTGTACTGCAACAACACTGGAAACTCCTCAATGGAGAGGGTCGGAGAGCAATCACTCAGCCTTTCTTCATGATCAAAGCTGAAGGATAACTTTCTGGAAGACCGACTGAGGGAGGGGGATACGCCAAAATGCCAATCCGCACATGCACTTAAGCCAGATGTGGAAATGGGTCATCGGAGACACACCATTAAATATATGGAGATAAATGTGGACAGCAGGATCAGATCCAGAATGAACGTTGACAAGTCGATAATGTGAAATGAATACCGGTTATAACGTCGATGACGCTAACAACCCCATTGTTCATATAGATGAACGGTCTCTGGTGTAGGGTAGAGTTTGAACTGAGCACGTATGATAATAGAGGAAGTCTATGTCTATCGAACAAGCTCGTCTTGGCCAACTAACGCCTAGTTAGCTCGTACATTGCTTACCCCAGTTATCCCAGCTGGCAGACGCACGCTTTGTGGGCTACCTCTATTCATTTTATCGGCACTAGTGTGGCTTTAGCGATATCTTTATCGCCAGCCTGGCGAGTATTTCCGACAGCGATAAGAGCGATTTATGAACATGCTGCAGTAGTCTTTTCCACTATAGTGCTGAATCATCTTTTCTGGTATCGATATCAGGTGGATTAACGATAAGGAAGATGAGATACGTACACATTGCTCTTGGGGGGATGGGACACATATATGCCTCATATTACTGCGACAAATTCTTCCCGACGGAAAATATACCCTTGAATGTATTTTAGTAGATCAAAATTATTATCAGGTTAGGCAGTGCCTTTAAGTTGTGTTGACCAACTACCCATGCCTATTCAGGTAGATGTTGTAACGATGTGGCAATGGGATGGGTGATGTGATGGGCAAAGGGAGTGAATGGTTTGCTGTCATAAAATGTACTCAACCGAGCAAGGTTGGGTGTCCGACGGCTTTATGGGTTGCAGGGCAAGTCCATGAGACATTTTAGTTTTGATTTAACAAGCGAAAAATTACAATCCTTTTCATAACAAATACGTTTGCTTTCGTCGCAGCAATTTAGATAATTTGGTTCGCTTGGTTCCTGCAACTCGGAAGATGGAACAAGATAGCCAAAATCCTGTATCTTGGTCTGATGTCACTTTCTCGTTTGGTGGCAAATATTTTGTTTAGTGGATTCGTCCAGCGGACTACTTACTGCCCCATAATTACAACTGCGCCATTCAGCCACCACACCAAGACATCCGTGGCCAGAGAAAGGACATTTTGCATAACGTTTTCACTTGTGAATCAAAGCTATGCAACAATCTTGCGGTGCTTGTGGTAGATGCAGAAGCATGCCGCTCAAAAGCAAATACCCAAATACATCAAAATGAAGAAAATATTTTTCGCCTTATTTCTAAATAGTCATTCAATTTTCGTCCAGGTTGAACCTCATTATTGAGAAAATTGCTTTCCCCGCTGACTTACCTTCAGGTACCAGTCACTAAAGATATCATCCCCACCTGATATCCCACATACAGCAGTCGACGAGACTCACCAGGTGCAAGACAGTGTTGACAATCTCCTTGTCCTCCATCTGTCCGACCTCGACGAGGCCGATCAGAACTGCGAACCGCAGATCGTCCGGCATTGGCGAGCGCATGATGTCCTCCGAGGTGCGGATGCCGCCCGCCTCGGGGTCCTCGGGCTCCGCCATCGTGCACACTCACCGCGCTCACTAACACTCACTGTCGCCACCTGGCGGCCAAGCGCGGACCCATCGCAGCGAGATGACCGCTCGGCTCGTCGATGGCACACTTCACACAGCACACGACACCACACCACACCACGGTGATGAGCCGGCGCAGCGCGGTCCGTCGGCTGCCGACTCAGCGCGGCAGCACACACCAGGCAGCTGGTGAAGTGTCAGCGCAGCACCGCCGGACAGCTGCTAACTAAGCGCGGCGGCACACACCAGGCAGCTGGTGAAGTGTCGGCGCAGCACCGCCGGACAGCTGCTAACTAAGCGCGGCGGCACACACCAGGCAGCTGGTGAAGTGTCAGCGCAGCACCGCCGGACAGCTGCTGACTCAGCGCGGCGGCACACACCAGGCAGCTGGTGATGCACCTGCAGACAGATTGTCAGCCGTGAGTCAATTCAGTGAGATTTGTTCAGTTTCGGTTGGTTATTGGTTTTACGACACGTCGACCGTTGAGTCATGTAGCGTCGCCAATCTCTCACGCCGATTGGTCGCGGGCGAAGAGTAGCGACAGGTGAGACTCGAACCCACAACCTTTCGATTGTGAGACGAGCATCTTACCCCTAGACCACTCGTCGATAACATTCACTTTCACACATTTTCATCTCAGTATATGGCGCCTATAAGAACATTTGGCTCGTTTATGACGCATTCAACTGCTAGATCATATAGCGTCACTAATACCTTACGGCGATTGGTCGCAGGTGGACTCGGTAATCCAGCTGGTTGTGGGATTCGAACCCACGATCTTACGATGAAGTTTCCAACGCCCTACCGACTGAGCTGCCGTGAACCCAACAGGCGCCTATAAAGGCATATCAGGGCACTGGACGAGCGAGGCCAAATTTAAAAAGCGCATTGCAGTCGAATATCCGTGCATATCATTTCTAGGCGCACTGGCTTGACCTTGAGAGTCTGTGCAACCGCATGTCTTCAAGCACATATCAGGCGCGACACTACCTGGCTGCGGAGACTGACGGTGGTCGCCGGCTGCCGAGTGAAACACATTGCTAGCGGTCGGCACGCGGCAATGTCGCCGCAATTCGTTCAACAAAGACTGAGAGTACTTCAGGAAAAACATCGTCATAAAAGTTGGTAAAGATCAAAATGAAGAGAGCAGATCTGGCTTTGAGTGGAAAATAAAAACTTGAAATGCTGTATTACGCTGTGGAACGGTGTTCAAATTCGGCCGCCAGGTAAAAGCCACCACAAACCTCTTCGTTAAAGCAAAGGCCAAACGCGTTTCGTGAAGACTATTGAGACCTAAAAATTGGCAAACACAAAATTACAAGAACACATCTAACTCCGAGTTAAAAATTAGAACGCCAAAAAAATATTTACAACTTTATTAGCGTTTCAAAAGCGTGACGGTCGTACCGGGCCGACCGGGAGGCACTGATGAACTCACGCATCACAAACGCCGTAGAAGACTCGCTCGAGTTTCGCCCTCGTTCGTAATGGTAACTTCGTGATAAACTAGGTGACTTGTACACAGGTATGCGATCCTGTAGAGATGCTATCACATTTCATGCAATTGCACGATGAGATAACATTACATAACGTGCAGTCACGGTCAAGAGCACGTTATCGCTTTGTACCTCACTTCTGCGCAACGAAATAGTGTGCGCGTATCATTTCTCAAACTGCAACTTATGGTTATGATCAGGAAGATAATACCTGAAAGCAAGAATGTTGAGTTCTGATAAACCCTGGGGGACGGGGTAATGCATGAAGGCAACGGGTGGGCTCAAATTGATTTGGGGGCACCTCATAGATTTCCATGTCAAAAATGGAATTATTCGTGGGTGCAAGACATCATTGTGGGCAGCAAGGCCCCTCTAAAGTATACAAATCAACACCTATAGCAGGAAATGAAATAATAATAATAATTGATTTGGGTAACAGTTGTTTGAAAATTCGTCCCCTGCGTACTACTGACAAATTCAGGGGACAAGGAGCAAAGCTCACAGAGAGACAACAAAACAGATATGATGAAATATCACAGAGTGCAAAGTTGGCAAAATGTGAGGAGACAGTCTGATTCAGCTGACTACACTTATCAAAGGCCGGGATGTGCCTGTCTAAGTGACCAAAAGTGGGAGCCAAGCTCGATGGAGTCTAATGACTTACATACGCAACAAAAACTTCATATGAGAAAAAGGTTGAACCTTTCTGCCTTTGACAAATCATATCGATTTGTATACAACGTCGAGACAAGCATGTAAAAGGGTGGTGATGTCAGGAACACGATAGAACCTGGTTCATCGCTGCCCTGCTGAGCCAACAGTGGCTAGGATGGTCTGAATCTCCGGCAAAACAACACAGCCCATAGAACAGGATGTCACATTTGTAGGTTAGGGACCCATAAACAGATAGGAGAGAGATGTTGAAAGAGTGTCCATGCAATATTTATTTATTTTATTTATTTATTTTATTGATAATATTTAATATTTATTTATATTTATGCAATATCATTCGGTACATCTCTGGAGCAACTCGGAAGTGCTCGGCCCAGAGAAGAGACATCCATGCTCAAGGTGGTCACCAGTAGTGAACCATCCCAGTCTGAGAGCTTCCCGACCGGGCTTGGAAAAAATGCACTGGTCCCTGAATTTTTGCCGCCCAGGACGTTATCATCGCTGAAAAAAAAAATCCCCTCCTTCCTTTCTCTGCTTAGAAAGACTGTAAACTGACTGTATTTTGATAGGGTTCACACAACTCAATGTAAAGTACAAGCGGGGATTTCTGATGTGATGTCACAAACTGAAAGAAAAGTATTCTCAAAATTGTATGACTAAACTCTTTTTCACTCCCAATCTAGGATTCAAAATATAAACCAAACCCTGCTAATGACGGACACGCCGTTCAAGACCTGGAAAATAAGGTAGATCGTTTCTGACTCCCAATCAATTTCTGACCATCCTAGAAACACTGCAGTCAAAAATCCAGATCTGGTATGTCCACCAAACATTCTATCCCACAATTCGCTATGTTCAAATTATCTCTATTGACATACTTGTTGGCTATCTCCCCCCCCCCCATGTTATTTATTTATAAAACTAAGCTATGACTTGAGTGAAATTTTCTGTGTGAACTGTAAAGATTTAAATTGCATGAAGTGACCATTTTTTCGTGTCACACAAATACATATAATGAAGCATTGCACAGCATTTTCATACATTTTTTGTAAACTCCATCTCCTGGACCAAAAATGTTTTCAAGACTTGCATGTTGGACAAGGATGTATCCCACCAACCAGGCAGACGATTTTGTATCAGACCAATAATATTGTCAAAGCCAGCATGTGGACAAGGATGTATTCCACCACCCAGGCAGAGAGGGTGAGAAGAGTATAATTATAATTTTCTTTAGAATAACCAAGATGGGCAAAGCTCCTTAGATGTCTTTTAGCAGGGGGAGGTACAATTTGTGGAAATTTGTATAAATACATTTGTTGAGAAGGGAATATATTTGACTCAAAGTCAGAGGTTGGTTGATGTTCACAAATGTTGGTCTTTCTTAGGTTCTCCAGTTTCAATAAGTAAAATGTTGGTTGGTTGGTTATTTGGGCTTAGGAGCGCATCAACTGTGTTGGTCATACAGTTCCACAGGTTTAAGTAAAATGTTGGTTCCTAAGGTGGCCAAGCCCTAATGGCGGTGGTGGTGGTGGGGAGAGGAGGTGGTTGGGTTCAAACAAAAATGTGCCAATTAAAAAGTAGGTGTTTGTGTACAATTGTGCATCTTTGTGAATGTCAGGAGTCAACTTGGCATGATGCAAGAACAAGGATGAGCTGAAACCAACATTGATTCAGTAAAATGCGCACATTTTGTGAAATTACAGAGAACAAAATTGTGCTCAAATTGCATCATATTTGGATTAAAAAGCTCATCACACCCCTCTTTATCTGTCCATGGTGGTATGCAATGTCACTCAAAGTGTTGCAAAAGCGCAATATTTAAAGTTGAAGCAAAGAAGATGAAGAAAAGTATTAGTGTTGTTTCTTAGATGCTAAAGTGGTTATATATTCAGTGTAAACAATATCACACTGAATGGTCGGTCACATGGGAGCCAGAAATCAGCTTCCTTGAACCTGAGAGCTCATAGTGACACCCTTCACAGAAAGATGAACTCTTCAGGGTAATATTGTTCAATTGTAAGTGGTATTTATTGCCACATTACCAAGCTAGAATACCTGGTTTTATGTTTTGGGTGGATTTTTTTTATTTGATTGCTTTTTAGGTGACTTAGGATGGGTGATTTCTTATACAACTCATTAATCTTGTCCCACTTAAATTACTGTGCAGTGATATGGAGTCATAATTACCCCACTAAATTAGACCAACTTATATAAACTCATCAACATGTACTACAAATTATGGATGATAAACATTATGTATAGCCTACAAACAAATGAATTATGAAATACAACATTTTAAAATTCCATGATATAGTACAAGAGCAAAACATATCAATACCTCAGAAATTTGTTCATCATACATTGCCACTTTGCATGGCTGAATTTTGTTTAGTGATATGCAACACCTAATAATACAACAATAATTCAACAATTAATTGCACAATTTATATGAAAACAACATAATATGCATGTATTACATTCTCTGCACCAAAATCATGAACATAATTCATAACAAAATTATACAATGCAATAACAAATAACAATATCATAAACAACATAATTTGCCAAATATTTCCCAGTACAGAGGAAGTGCAAGAAAAAGGAAATGCTGAAGAAATACATTATTCATTACTTGATGGGATTATACATATCAAATTAAAACTGAAGATAGAATATGGTTGATATAATTGTTTTCATTCATTTAATAATGTGCTTTGTTATTAAGGGTAAAAGGTGGTCGAGGTTTCCCAATCAGTCTAACCAGGAACTCCATCCCAATCTGTGTTTGCTGCTGGGTATTACAGGGTGCTTCAGATGCCCTAGATATTCATCACACCTGGCTGTTGGACAGCTTCAGATGCCCTAGATATTCATCACACCTGGCTCTCACACCTGGTTGGCTCTCCATATACTCAAGCATCACTCACCCAGAGATGAGTTCTGTGCCCGATCGAGGGGAGCCCGTATCCGCAGGTATGCCAGTCCCCTAGATTAAAGAAAAATATGGTTATCACATAGACAGGGCAAGACACAGGAACTGGAAAGTGTACCTTAAGCAGAATTTGTACGCTTTAGAGTAGCCACTACATCGGCTAATATGTTGTCAGTCATGATTTCTGAAAGAGAATATAGAGATTGAATAAAGAGATTGAATAGATAGATATATATATATATATATATATATATATATATATATATATATATATATATATATATATATATATATATATATATATATATATATATATATATATATCTATACAATCAATCTCTGTATTCAATCTCCATATTCTCTTTCAGAAATCTTGACTGACAACATATTAGCCGATGTAGTGGCTACTCTAAAGCGTACAAATTCTGCTTAAGGTACACTTTCCAGTTCCTGTGTCTTGCCCTGTCTATGTGATAACCATATTTTTATTTAATCTAGGGGACTGGCATACCTGCGGATACGGGCTCCCCTCGATCGGGCACAGAACTCATCTCTGAGTGAGTGATGCTTCATATATATATATATTCATATAAGGCATCTATATATATATATATATATATATATATATATATATATATATATATATTATATATATATATATATATATCTAAATTCTGAATATAGAGAAGTAATGCTACTCTTCAAGTTTGATTAGTATATTATCATGGTTAATATATTCAGTATATTCGTACAACAATGTGCAGAGATTCGAGTGCAGTGCAGCTTTAAATGCACCCAGGTCCGTAAAGTCTACGACATCATCAGGCAATGAGTTCCAGGTGGCACAGCATCTAAGGCTAAAAAACATCTTCCTACAATCCACTCATGGTACGCCAGTGTTAAAATAATCATTTCTCGTTAGGTGTGAGATGTCGAAACGAGCATAGGATGTCGAAATCGTCATGGAAATAATGCTATTAAAAAATTGTTAAGTGCTGCAAGCCTAGTTTTAAAATAATTGCGTGCTGATCCTGCTTTGCACACCTGTTGGGACAGCTTCAGATGCCCTAGATATTCATCACACCTGGCTGTTGGACAGCATCACACTGCATTGGTTCAGACACTGATTCTGAGATCATCTGGTCAGCAATTATGGCATCTGGGAAAGCCAATAGGGGTAATCTAATGCATTCCTGATATCTCACATTTTTAACTGATGCTTCATTATATTAATATCTAAACAACATCATACCAGAAAACTGCAACAAAATGGAAACGTGTCTTCCAAATTATGGAACAAACTGCACCAAGCATTTTGGCCTTGAGTAGCCAATTCCATGCAAGAGATGTACCAGTTATATTTGGTTTATATCAAGGCACAATATCAATCAGATCAGCTTAAATCAGTTCATATGATAGTGTTTTATTCCCAGGTACAAATAAAGCATTGCTACATATACCTCCATCATAATACCAGGAACTAACAGAGATAAGGTGGTAAGGTTGAGCTAAAAATAGTCAAATTGTTCAATCCAAACAGTCACAAAATGCAACCAATATATTGAGATTGATACAGGTGGAAATGTTATTATTGGCTATTGGTTTTTTATGACACGTCGACCGTTGAGCCATATAGCATCGCCAATCTCTCACGCCGATTGGTCGCGGGCGAAGAGTAGCGACAGGTGAGACTCGAACCCACAATCTTTCGATTGTGAGACGAGCATCTTACCCCTAGACCACTTTAAGCCTGCTCGACATAGTTGGATACCTATCTACAGATAGTACTGTCTACCTAGGTACTTCAGGGCCAGTCTGCAAGCTATCTCAGTCCACTTGGTTTTTCCACTCAGTCCACTTGGCACACAAGTTGTAGGGCCTTGCACATCAGCATTTCCTGTCCCAATAATTTGTATCCATCCATTATAATATAATAATTTGCACCCATCACCTCATACCACTGCCCATGAATAAGATCTTATCAAGATTGCCATATTTTGCAGGTCAGCCTTAAAGTTAGAAAAACAAACATGCCTCACATCTTTGGCTTATGCAGAACATCATCCACTACCAAACAATTTGTTTGTTAGGTTGGGTATACAGGAATGAAAGCTGTAATGGACCCTGCTCATTACAAAAGGATTCAGAGAATCCAGTAAGTTTTGTTGTTAATTGTCTTCTGCATTGTTTGTTAATTGTCTGTATTGTCTGCATATCAACAAACTTCATGATTGATTAAGGCCTTCTTCAATGTATGGGAGTCTTGTGGATTACTAGGGGATGAGTGGTCTTGAGGTAAGATGCTCGTATCGCAATCGAAAGATTGTAGGTTCGAATCTCACCTGTCGCTACTCTTCGCCCGCGATCAATCGGCGTGAGAGTTTGGCGACGCTATATGACTCAACGGTCGACGTGTCGTAAAACCAATAACCAACCAACTTGTGGATTACTGCTGGTTGCTCCCATGAGAGTCCAACCTGTTATTATGTGTGCATACAAGAGGCAATAAGAACTTCCTATCAGAAGCTATTCCATGGCAGAACCACCCAGAAGCCAAGGGATGCAGTCTGGTGATGCAGATGAATTGTTTTTGCATGAGATTGAAGGATTAGCCTCAAGTATAGCTTTCAGTATCCAGGATGAACACCTAGCTCATCTAACTCCAGTTGCACTTTTACATTTATGAACTAAAGTGCAACAATAACCAACAGCTCTGACCATGAACAACTGTGTGATCAGGTTAAAAGCAGAACCACGCAGGGATTCGAACCCCCACCACAGGTATGGAAAGTAGATGCCTGAACCGACTGTGTTTGTTTGTTTGTTATTTGGGTGTAAAGGGCGCATCGACTGCAATGGTCATATAGCGCCCACCTGAACCGACTGTGCCAATCACCCAGATGGCATCTACTGGAATGTGATGTAGAGCATGCCAACTGGAGATATTTGTATTCCTTTGCTGATCTCTGATGAAATGTGGTATGGTCATTATGCACCACCTTTGCCTTTGCTGTTACTTAACTCAAAGCCCCTTTTTGGTGTTATTTTGCTCACAACCTGAAAAGTAAGCATTTCCACAGAAAATAAGTGGCCCCATCATCTTAGTCACATTCATAAATATTGCATTGGAATGATAAATTTCAAGTAATTCATAAAACACCCTAAAGCACAAATTTGCCATCCTTTCCTTAACAAAATCAAGCCTGCTGTAATTAATATTTTTGATTTTTGTACCACTTCAATGTATTCCAGTTCACAATTCTCTAAATTCAAAAGCAAAACTCAGCAGATATTTGACAGTATGAAAGACTTTAAGAAAAGTACCCTCAACTCCAAATCTCAAAAAAGGGGTAAATTTGTCATAGGTGTTTTTTTTTTAATTTTTGTTTGGAATACCATGCTTATGAAGGTGACTAAGATGATGGGACCGCTTATTTTCTGTGCAAATGCTTACTTCTCAGGTTGTGAGCAAAATAATGCCAAAAAGGTGCTTTGAATTAGGTAATGTAGCATACAAAGAAATGTTATTTTAAAAAAAAAAATGCAACATAACCTAGCCTAACCTACCTTTGCAGAAAAACAAATCCACAAAATAAAATTAGAAAAGCATCAAGCAATTTACTTACTGAAAATTCTGAAAATTAAACAAGAAACCAAACCTAGCCTAACCAGCCTAACCTAACATAAGCTGTTTTTTAAGAAAAAATCCCACTTTGTGGGGATTTTTTTTTTAAATTTGTATTTCAAACTTTTTGTTATTATTGTGCTTTAAGGTGGTGACAATATAAGTTTTTACATGCATTTGCCTCCTTATAGCAAACAAATGGATTAAGTTTGGTTAGGTTAGGTTAGTTTAGTTTTTTAAATAGGAAAATTTTTCAAAAATTCCAGAAAAAAATAAACAAAAAATCACTGCACGGAAAATAGGTGGTCCCATAATCCTAGTCACTGTCTTACACATGGTATTCTGAAGAAAAATTCCTACAAAAAAAAAAAAAAACACATTTTAAGACAAATTTCCGACAAAAATGTGCCCTCCAAATTCATCTTCCAAATTCTGTACCTAGGTTCTACCTACCTAGGTAGGAACCTTCTACCCACCTAGGTAGGTTCGTAGGGGAAGAGGGGGTATCTGAACATGTTGTTTCCTGAACATCTAGGGTCTGTTCCCATAGCTCCACCTGAAGGAACTCAATGGAGGTTAGTCGAGGCTAGTTGAGACTTGCCCATGGAAATGACCGGTGGAGCTTGGTGGAGAAATCAGCTGACAGCTGTGTGAATTCCACAACAAAAAGGAAGCATTTAACACTATCATAAATTGGCCAAATTGCCCTTCAAATGTTTGTCCAGATGATCGCACAATGTACATAGTATGCCTTTTTATACAAAGTCCCAAATTTGTCTTTATTTCTGGCTATGTATGTGTCCTCAGAGACTACAGGGAGCACAGATGTTCTTTTTGCCTATGGGATGAACCAGGCAATCTCTCTTCCCTTTCGGTTGAGCATCATATCCCCGTTTTGCGGTTGGTTACAGCCTGCCTTCTTAACGTACAGCATATAATCTCGTGTCTGGACCTGCCGGGCTCCCTCAGCACTAAGGCGCTTCTCTACCTGATGGTGCCTTTTCGTCATCTTAGCATGCCCGACCACGTTGATCGGGCTCGAGTAGGATTTTAGTCGGCGCCGGGAGTAAGGCAGTCCTTCTGGGCACAGGAATTGCGGCAGATCCGGCCAGAAAAGCAACATCTTCCCTTAGGCTGAATTATGTAGATCAAAGGCCTGGTTGGTTATTGGTTTTTATGACATGTAGACTGTTGAGTCATGTAGCGTCGCCAATCTCTCACTCTGATTGGTCGTGGGCAGACTAGCGACAGGTATAGTTGTAGCAGTAATTTCATATTTCCTTTGCGAAGGATGATCCTGGTATTCAGTTGATGCATGAAGATGAGATTTATATGCTGGACATCGTTTACGAGCAAATATATGGCGCAAGTGTGCCGTGATTGAGCTCAACTGAAAAATGACAATTGGACCCTGCTCCTGGGCTGGTGGAGCTTTTGCTCCACTGGTGGAGCTTGGTGGAGGAAAAATATCCACTGGATTTGCGACAGGAACGACCAGTGGAGGTTTGTGGAGGTTAGTGGAGCCACGGAACAGACCCCTACCTTTGGACGTCTCCCATGTCATGTTCAGCTTGTAAATAACAAAAAGATGGCAATATTCACAAATGATCAACCTTTCCTTACCAAAATATGAAGGTCTGATCACATAGTTCTACTAATTATCAGTGCATGGACCTAGCAAAGTCTAAGGGTGCCATTTTAGGCTTCCAAAAGCAGTTGGCTTAAGAAAATAGTATTTTTTTCTTAAAAGGTGTTTTGGGATATATTTATTTGTTTTCGGAATACGATGTTTATGAACGTGATTCGGAAGATGCGATTATTCGTTTTCTCCGTAAATGCTTACTTCTCGGTTAATCTCAGCGATAATTTCTATAATGCACCATATATGCAACACTGCTGTTCAATGTTTAATAATTTATCCATCCCTCACCTGGCACTTCTCAGACGTGATTAAAGGGACATTCAGCACTTCACGCAGTTGATTCAACACTTTTCCACGTCGAAAATGCTTCATTTCCACCTCTTTGCCACATAGATGACACACCATTTCTATTCCACCAGAATGGCGAAAGAAACTAAACAGAGCACGGCTCGGAGCAGTGACGTACGGATGACGTCACGATAAATATTACGCTTGTTTTTAAATTATGATGTATGAGTTTGTATTAGTTTAGATAAGAGTAGATTGTATTACGTTAGGTTAGGTTAGGTTAGGTTTTCCTATCTAACTATTAATTATCATACTGCTTGTTGGAAGTCATGAGGAAAGACGACGAGACTTACATAAGTAAAATTTACCAAGAAAACCATAAGTGCCCTTTGATTTTACCAAATCAAATTACACCAGCATCTTTTTAGCAGCTACTATTATCTTGTACCACAACAGCTAGAATGAGGTAATCCTGGGTATTATTCCAGATCTAGGTAAAACGCGATTTTTTGGAATTTTTTTTTAACACAGGGTATTTTAATGTAAAAATCATGATGCGACCACTCATTTTCTCCGCAAATAATTATTTTTCAGTTGGCAAACAAATACACGACCATAATCTTCACTCTGCAAACATAGCACATCGCGTATAATTATCCGTACCTGGTGTGTCACAGACGTGATAAAGAAGACATTCAACACTTCATGCACTCGATTTAATACTCTTTGTCATCGAAAACCTTATGTTTCTGCCTTAATTCGACATTATATCCGAGAATGAATACTCGCAACCCGTCGTGCCAGCAACCGTCGATAAGGGCCGGAAATTTCTTGCGATGCTGTATTATTTTATTTTCAATATATTTGATGACGTCATGGCGGAAAAATTTGTTTCAGACGATTCTGGTTTTCCGGTTAGGTTAGGTTAGATTATATTATGATATAATATATTTTATATATTATGCTACATTATCTTAGTCTAGGTTAGGTTAGGTTAGGTTTTTTTTCTTCCCCCGACTTAATGCATATGACATCAAATCATTATGACGTCATCAACCATCGCTGACTTAAAAGTAATCATTTGCGGAGAAAATGAGTGGTCGCATCATGATTTTTACGTAAAATACCCTGTATTTAAAAAAAAATTCACAAAAATCACATTTTACCTGTTTCTGGAAATTTACCTAATCCTGCACAACATTTTCGTGTTCAGGATATGGCACATCACTACGAAATAACTATATGTTTCAAAGTTGCTCTTTGCAAGTGGTTAGCAGATTTTCATTGAAAGGAACTGTTTGAATATGGATAGTTCATTTTTGTGTTCAGTAAACTCAGTACAATTACTGGTTCGGCCATACAGAAGCAGCAGTAGAACTATTTATTGCATGATGTCCTAAGTGTTCAACCCCCCCTAGATACCTACTAAATATCCAGTAGGTGGGTGTACCTGCTTACCTACCTACCTACCAGTACCGACCTAGGTCCTACCTTGGCCACACATCCAATCCGACGTCGTGAGATTTCCTCCACCTACCCTCCTAATTCCTGCTCTTTAGCACCGTCGGATCACGACACTCTTAGAATTAGGAGCCGCCTGGACTGCATACCGTAGTATTCCGAGCACACCGCAACGACTCACCAACGAACACAACACTCCCTGCAACCTATACTGGAAATGCCCGGTCTCCACACACGAAAAACCTGAGAAACGTCTTCGTTTCTGCGCCAAGATCGTCTAAATATAGAGCATATCATTGGGTCTATATCAGAACCTCTAATACTCGAAACCGATAATGCTTCAGAACCTATAATACTCAAAACCTATAGTGCTTCAGAGCCTCTAAATTGTCGTCTTGGGGGAATTTTCAATACCTATAATACTCAAAACCTATAATGGCTCAAACCATATAATGCTGGGAACGTATAGTTGTTCAGTATATCTAATATCCAAATGCTATAATGCTTCAAAGCCTCTAATACTACGTCCTGGGAATGTTTCAAAACATATAATGCTCAAAACCTATAATGCTTCAAAACCTATAATGCTCAATTCCTATAATGCTTCGTTTCAACTAATATTGAGAAAGTATAACTCTCGAAGCAATTAATGCTTCAAAACCACTAATGCTCAAAGCCAGAATCTATAATGCTATAATGCACAGAATCTATAATGCTCAGAGCCTATAATGCTCAAAACCTATAATATCAGCTGACGATTGCATGCCATAATCGACCGTACGGTTTACTCCACGTCTCCACCGTAGTCTACCAATGGGAGACACCGTGCGAAAGCTTCCAGGTCCATCCGCCAGAGCGGCGACACATGTGAGTGTAGGACATGGATTGCTCACCGCATTGGCCGCGTTCATGCATTTGGCTCGTGAAGAGCGGGAGATTCGAGTGGATGCTCCCGGAATTGAATTACTTGTCGGTGATTTCTAAGCTGAGTCACTGGTTTTACGAATATGTAATTTCAGTGTCTAGGCAGACCACACCAGGGGCGGATCCAGTTTTATAGGGGCAGGGGCCGATTACTCCGCCTTGACCGCGGCCGGGCTGAAGGACAAAAGATCGCACGCTCGTGGTGCTCCCTTGCATGGAATAGGTATGCTTACGCTGAAGACCAATAATCAGTGGCGTCGCCACGAAGTTCTTCCAGTGGGGGCAAGGATCAAAAGTAGCCTCCTGCCCCACCCCATTGGGGGCCTCCATGGTGTTAGGGTATCCTACTGTTTTTGTGTTGTCTCATGCTGTTCTGTAAATTGAAGGGTTGCATAAATGAGTACTTAACCTTCATACCAAGAATCGCACAAACCATTTGTCGAACATTTGTCTCCAATCAGGTTCGATTTATTCACCTCCACTTTTGCATTCTTGTACATGATGCACATGGCACAGGTGATATATGGATGCTCACGGGACCGTTTGGCAACGCACCGAAAGGACGGCCACCGTGACGATGTGCCTTGGGTGGGCAGTGGCGCAACCAGGATTTCAGTTCGGGGGTGGGGCCAGGGTTGGAGAGCGGGCCCCCTCGCAAGCGGGCCCCCCCCCCTCATGTTTTTAAAAAGTCTGCGGAAAACATGCACTTACTTTTGAGCGGGCCCCTATGTTTGTAAAACTTCACAGAAATAAAGGCACTTTTCCTTTACGTGCCCCTTCCTCCTAGAGAAATAATATGATATATGTATACATGAAATGTAGACATGCATATTGGTTCAATGCGGGCCCCTGAATCAAAATTGGCCCCGGTTCGAGGCGGGCCCTGGTTAAAACGGGCCCCCAGATTTTCTGTTGGTTCAAAGGGCCCCTGATTCGAGCCACAGATCCGCTTCGCGGGCCCCTAGCCAGGGCTCTGAGTAGGGTGGCTCGGAGCGGGCCCAAAAAAATGTCGGGGAGCCATGGCCCCTTGCCCCCCCTGGTTGCGCTACTGTGGGTGGGTATTCGGGAAGTCGAGGAATGTTGAACCTATTATCACTTAGGAGGACCTGGAGCGCGTGGGGTGAGACAGACTGATTATTTGTACACATATTCCGAATTGGTGATCTTTTGGGCATTTCAGTCGCATCAGAATTGTTCTCAAGCAAATTTAAATTATTGATATTATGAGTTGTTCTGACGTATCGCCCCTGTCTCAACGTACCCCAGGCGTGGGGTAAGTTGATCCTATTGGTGGGAAATGTTGATCAGAAGTCTTATTTATGGAAATAAATGTTGTGACGACTACTTGTGAGTGTTACTTTTAGTGCTGCAGACTTTTTATGATCATTTTTTTCACCTGACGTGTTCTGGTGGCAAAGGAAGCAAGCGAGAAGAAAAACAACATTTATCCGCAAGTGCCCAGCAAAGATCGATGGAAATGTGAAATGCATGCATGTAGGCCATTTATCACCAAAAATCACCGTCCGACTGGTTTCGTCTGTCCAAGAGGGGAGAAAAGGTAAGCGCTGGAGCGCCTCCGGAATGTCGCGGTCGTCACCCCTCCCAAATCCCCTCCCTGGGCAGCAGAGTAAACAGGGGTACACCACAGTGCGGCGGCACGGTGCTATGTGTGCGCAGCTTCAGCTAGACCGCAGGTCTCCGCCCGTCCCGTGTACCCTACCAGTCGAATTTACAGCACAGTGCCCGAAGATGTTTCGGATGATATGTTGTTGATAATGTAGAGGTGGCATGTCACTGGACATGAAAGACTAATTTGGGTGGTTGTTTCGAATCATACTATCCGCATGTTATTTTCAAAAAAATGTCGTACTGTGAAAACACTACTGTGAGCACCGATCAAGTACCGCCTCATGCTCGTTGCACAGGGGTGAAGTTGTGTATACTGGGTGTCCCCGGACCCCCGAAGGCGTCCTTCCCCCATCAAGTATTTTAGCCTTTAACATGGAACTGTATGGGGCGGGACCCCTCAAACCGACATGGATCCCCAATTACCACTATGCATCCCAAGATACCACAAATCGTGTTGTGAAGTTACACCCTTTGCGTGCGATAGCATTGAAATGTATTTATATTCCAAGGGCGGATCCAGGAATTGTGGGCAGCCGTCATGGCCTGGTGGGCCGCAACTTACTTTCTGTAAGGGGCGCCTCTGGCTGAAAAATTCGAGTGGGTGCAGTGCACTCGAGGCTACTCAGAGGGGCGCCTTTTTCCGGCCGGAGGGAGCCACCTTCCCATGGGGGGGGGGGGGGGGCGCATGCCCCCAGTGCCCCCCGATCCCCCTGTTACATTGAACGTATATTTCATTGCACACATTTATCTTCCATTTCACACCGCAACGCTGTAATAACATTGCAAAACTTGCCCAGAAGGAGACTCACTTGACTAGATAGCAGCACGTGATCCGTGCTTGGACCTGGAGTTCCGCCACTTCTGTTCGTGCTGTTCGTGCTGTGCCACCAGTTCTGCTACGAGAAACGAAATGGGAGTCTGTTGATCAGTCACGGCCTGAACTTCCGTTTGTCAGGTTTGTCCGTTTTCATGGAGCTCCGTTGAACAGGTGAGACATGGATTTCCGTTATTGAGGTACGATGTGAGCATTCCTTGATCTGGTACACAGGCCGTATGGTGTAGGCACGACATTGGCTTCTCTTCCACCAGTCTGATATCGTTCTCTGCTGAATCAGCATGACAGTCCACATTAAATTCCTTGACCATGGGAACGTGTCAAGTTTCGTGGACAATTGGACACCAACATTTCTTATGCGCATCCTACCAAGGCCTCCTCTAACATGTTAAGTAGGTGGGATTCGTCCCACCTAGTGCCGTGAAATCCCACCTAGTGGAGCGAAAAGTCCCACCTAGTCAAATGGAGTTTCAATGGAGAAAACGACCAATCCGAACTGTATTATAGTTATGTTAGCGGAAATGATTCTTCCTGGGAACGATGCATTGTTTTCAAGAACAAAACATGCACCTTTTGTTGCTTGCATTTTTGCAATTTGCTACCATGGTAGCAAGTTTGCAGCACTTATACTGAGGTCAAAGCGACGAGGATGGTTCAAAGTGGCATGTTTCTGTTAGAAACTCATGCTATAAAGCCGTCAATTGGCTCTATTACAGTAACGTGCATATTTCCCCTAGGTGGAGGGGGGGCGAACGGATTTGGAGGAGGCCCACCTACCCCTATTAAAAAAAATCCAATTTCGACCACTACTTTATAAAAAGGGCTGATTTGAATTTGTTTAATAAAATAATTATTGACCAACTTAGCTATACTGTGGAGGAGGGTCAAATCTACCACCATCGTTTCTGAATCAACGGATTTAAACCCTAAATCCCCTCGCCCGGTTCGAAGGTTTTTCTTTTAGTAACCCTTGATAAGCCACCTCGCACTGCTGAAATTACATGTCTACAAATCATTTTCAAACGGAAAAATTTCTAATTTCAGGCATTCTAGTTCGTAACGCCCGATCGTCACCACGCCAATGTTCGTGCTTGTGTACACCCGCCTTGCGCATTCGGTGCATTCGCCACACTTCGTGCGATTCTACGGTTTCTGCTGGGCCTCCTATATACGTTTAATTAATTGCTCCGGCATCATAGACTTCCGCCATATTTGACGTTATGGAATGCTTCGTATGGTTGTGCGCTGTGAAAATTCGATTAATGCACTTCGATTATTAGTTCTCCTTCCCACATTTTCTGGTGGTTAAGAAGTCCGGATACCCGCTGGACTTTGACGTATCTGTTGGCTAAATATGTTCCCAGATTGACTACGGAACCGAGGCCCTGGCTACGTGTTCCCTTTTTGGACACGTTGCGTTTTATTCGCACATGGATGCTTTAGGGTTCCAGCCCATTTTTGTTATGGGTCCGGTACATTTCCGAGAACCCAGCTCTTGTTAAGGTTTATTGATTTTTGTGCACCAATTTTTTTTAAGTCGCGTTTTCGAAGTCTCCGATTTGTATACTTAGTGCCCGTTCTTTTTGTTCCTGTTTAGGATCACTGCTTTTTGCGGGCCCCAGCCTGTTTTTAAGGCCCTCATACGGTCTCATGGCACCGGTGACAGCGTATCATAACCTCCACAGATCATAACCTCCACAGTTCATAACCTCCACAAATTCAATATACCCGAAGCGCTCGTAACCTCCACAGGTCATAACCTCCACAGCTCACAACCTCCACAACTACGAAGCGCTCATAACCTCCACAGCTCACAACCTCCACAAGTCCGCAGCGTTCATAACCTCCACAGGTCATAACCTCCACAACTCCAAGCGGTCGTAACCTCCACAGCTCGTAACCTCCACAACTGCGAAGCGTTCATAACCTCCACAGCTCGCAACCTCCACAGATTCAAGAACTCCACTATTTTCTAGAAGCATCACTTCAGATAGCTATCGCTAGGTAGCAGCACGGTATAGGTCTTATAACAACGGATATTGAATGAATGTCATGCGATTGAACGTTGAATTATAGATCACAATATTTCTCACTAGATGGCAGGATGTGTCATTGAATATGCGTGTGGTGTGCGCACATTGTTAGTTTTCCAGACCTCGGGAACCGGCTGTCGTCCCGTGGGAAGCTGATATGCGGCGCAGTGGCGGATGCATAGCACGAACACACTGCTCAGACCGGTTTGTATCAGATTTCATGGCTAGCTTAAAATGTTCATTACATTGCGATTCTATCGCAATACTTGCATTTTTCGACTGGAATATGCCGGCTAGTCGTACCCTGGTAACGCCATTGATCAGCTGTCTGGGGAAGGGACGGAGAAAACGCAGCGTCCGTGGCCCGAAAGTTGACGGATTTCTCACTAGATGGCAGGATGTGTCATTGAATACGCGTGTGGTGTGCGCGCATTGTTAGCTTTCCAGAACTCGGGAACCGGCTGTCGTCCCGTGGCAAGCTGATATGCGGCGCAGTGGCGGATGCATAGCACGAACACACCGCTCGGACCTGTTTGTATCAGATTTCATGGCTAGCTTAAAATGTCCATTACATGGTGATTCTCACGCATACTTGCATTTTTCGACCGCAATATGTCGGCTAGTCGTACCCTGGTAATAGACCGGAGGGCTGCCCATTGCCATATCTCGAAAGAACGATCACCTGTCAGACCTCCCCTCCGGTCTGACACCTGATCCCCTCGCGCCGGTTCGGCGGTCGGAGGGTGCCATGTTCCGTGGCGTGGTGGCTGTCGGTAGTACCGGGCTGCCTGCAGGCATGCCATTGACCAGCACGATGTTAACACGCGCACTGGACGGGGGGGGGGCGAAATCCGCCCACCCGTCTGGTTTTTCGTACATAAATGCAGATTTTACCGGTCGATATACGTGATTTTCTGCGTACCTGCTTAGAAATGACCGGCGCGTCGTTCAAGATGGAATATACATATTCCATCTTGATGGATGCATATTCCATCAAAATGGAAGAAAAGAAAAATGGAAATCGGGCGAAAAGTTTTCAAGTTCCCGAACCACCTTTCCGAACCCTCAAGGAAAAAATTACTCATGTATTACTCATGTGCGATTATTTTTGCGTACATCTAAAGCACCTCGGATTAATCAGCTCAGCAGTGGTGAAATTCTGCAGAATGCAGCCACGCTTTATGTCTTGCTACACTTTATGCGATAAAATGAAAAGCTATTTTCGCTATTTTCGTATAGTATCATTTCATTTTGTGGTCGGAAATTGGAGCTGAAGTTCGGATATTTCCTGTTTTAATTTTGTCCCGTAGTTATAGTGTCGGAACTTATGTGTGTGGTTCCGCAAGAAAATTGACATAATCCAGTAACATGGCACTACACATAGGGTTATATTCCGATCATAATGCTCGATGTTTCGGCTTTCATGTAGCAGGATAATAGTCGTAGACAAGCTTACGCATGTACGCTAGATAGTTTTAAACACGGTGCGACAGCCCGGGGAATGTTTGTTAAGGGTGGATTGCGGTAAAATAGTGCGTGCACACAGTGGCTCTGACATGTCATTTTAATTTGGGTTGGGGGATAGCAAAGGCGATCCCAAAAACCTGCTTCAGATGCAACCCATAAAAATATGCAGAAATTCCATTTTATTTTCGGGTTTATATTGTCACGTATGCGGGGCCAGTTTTCATATATTACAGTGAGGCATTGGACAAATAATAACTTATGTCAGTTGTTGAAGAAAACAATTAAATTTACATTTTGCACATGGCATCCCAAATCAAACCTGGTGGCCAAGAGCGGGAGCTGGCCACAGTCGATCCGTGATTCCAACATCATTGGACACTTAAATTTAACCAGAGCGCGTAGCCCTCCAGTAGAGGTTGGCATTCCGAGGAAGAGCGTCAGGACCATCCCTGGGTTCGTTGAACCTTCATTGAACCATCTGTGGAAAATTTTGCTCTACAAGAAGAATCAACCTAAATGCAACATTCAAGAGGAGGGGCTGAGACAACGCCCGAACCGATGTCTTTTTCATTCTAAGTTGGATATGTTGCCTGTGGGAGGGCAAATCTTGCTGCTGCCCCCCCCCCCCCCTGGAATCTCGAGAGCTCTCCACCTATGTCCTCCAGTATTACATTTTAAGTCTATATGTATTATTATATAGATTACTTAAATGAGCTCGCTGTGATCCAGGTAATTTGCACGTTCGTCCTGCATCATCTTTGCAACTGAAATTATATATAATCGATATCTTGACGTGCGAGCCACGTAACATCGATTTAGAAAACGACACGTAACTATTCAAAACACTCGTTACAATTTCTTGCCGTTTTTTATTCGAGCTTTCACGACGCACAAACCCATTCCAAGTTATGCGGGAAATTGCTCACCTGGATGTTTAGCGACAGCGAGAAGCGACCGAACGACACCCAGTCTTTGGGTTGAAAAACCAGCGCTATACCCATGGGCTATCTTGTCTCCTTTTCGGGTCATATTCACTCGTATATTTCCAACACAGTTATGGCACAACATTGGTGAATACACACGACAGGCCACATTCGTCATGCACGTCCGCTCCGCTTCGCGGTGGTGCCTGCTTGGTGCAGCCATGGTGCCTGATCGGTGCAGCCGTGGTTCCCGCTTGGTGCGGGCACGGGATCGGCTGCAGCCGATCCCAGCCTGGGCCCGGGATCGGCTGGGCACACGTTTCTGTGACACCGTATATCCTAATCTATGCTCACCTCGGCTTCTAACTATCAGTGCAACATCACTGAGTAGCCCGTCTTAGGTTATGCTAAGCTTCACATCTCTAGCCTTAGTCATTGGAATCGTGGGAAGCCTAACTCGCAGTTCCGGAGAGAGTGGAGGGTCATTCGCGTGTTAACATGTATGTGCAATGGAATAGAGAGAGGGAGGGGGCATTCGCCCCTCACCAGTTATTTTAAAATATTCCAAAGCCAAGAATCATTTGGATGTCATTCTTAGTTGACCTTAGAAAAATGGGCCTGGCGCAACGTAAAAAATCGATTACAAATATTGTTGGTTATTGACGTACAAAGCGAAACGCGTCGGACCAAATTGTGTGTGAAAAGTGACGATAAGGCATGCTTGGAAAATTTCGAAGAAGTACCTACATAACTCATTTTTATAAACTATATCAACTATGTTGGTAATTTCTAGGTGTTGTATGCTCCCCATCAAACGTGCACATCAGTTATAACAATGACTCCAGAATGCACGAAAATTAGCATTAAAAAAAAATAGTTCGCCTCATGTAACCTATAACGAATTGAAGAAGTGTTATAAATCATCAAACAGCAGTATTTCCTAAAACCCTCAGCCACCATTCAAGATTAGTGTTCCTATCTTTGTAAATGTATTGTACGACCATATTGTTAGTGCTTCTTCGCTTTCTATGTCATGCTTATCCTTCTTGAACATTGTACGAATATGTCCTAGTATGATGCTGCATTTAGCTTGCGCATTGCCTGACCAGCACCTCTCAGAAATCCTCTGTTAGTTTGGAAGTTCGTCGTATTAGCGCTTTCGCTTGCCAGCTAATTCCTTCTGTGTTTTCTAGCTCTAACAAACAGATACTGATCCGTTAAGAAGTAGAATGGAAAATTCCAACCCTCACAAAATTAGTCAGTATGCGTTGTATTGCAAAGTGTGCAAGTTTTGCAGCAGCTGACATGTGTTCGCAGACTTTGTTTCGTTTCTACCGACCCCTGGCGATTGCATTCCCGTTCAGGAAGTAAAACATCACACCGTTCGATCCGCAGTCAATTATGCGAGGAAAAAACGCAGACATCCTAAATCTGTTGCTTCGAATTTTTGTCTGTCAATTCCCACGACTTCCGAATAGCCATAGAATACTCCTGAAAGTAATGAAAAGAAAATACATATACACTAAATGATTAAAATAGATCCCCATCCCCCAAAAAGATGACGGTATGCATAATCGTGATATGTCATACCATTGGTTAACATGACCTCCCAGCATGCTATGAGACAGGTCTGCCTAGGCCCACTTCGCCCTCATGTATTATCCATCACCGGTGTGTGACGTATAAGCTGTTCACTAAGCTGTAGATGGAGATATCTTTCAACTCAAGGGTCATCTTTAGAAGCGGGCCCTCTGGATCGCCCAATCGAATCAAAAACTCCATAATTTGCAACACTGCATGGCCAGATTCTCAGTTTTGGAAAGCTGTATGTTTTCAGCTTCATGTTTTCTCACCCAGAAACGGAGATCACAAGCCCAGCACATTTGATTGATTTCCAACATCCCACCCACTCCTGGGATCTCCACCCGTGCACTGAACTGCAAACTGTATATTGATGAATGCACGGAACAGTTGGGAGGGACGAAGTAAGAGCAGGGAAAGGCTACTCTGTTGACGTTTCTGGGTACAGAAACAGAGATGGGATAGCATTGACTACTTTAGCAGTTCTTTGCTAACGCCACTGTCATAAATCGTCTTTTATGTAGAGGATTCCAGAACTGTTTGTTGGGCGCGAGAGAGGCTGTGCTAAGCAAGCCATGATTTTATGTTGTTAACTGAGAAGAACATACCTGGGAAATCCATCGTCCCTCTTCTCCCCGAACAACTTTGGACTTCCCAAGCATAGACTGGCCTAGAAAAAGGAAAAGGTGAGACATGTGCCCCCCCCCCCACACCAAAGTTGTGAGGACCAATGAAGCGTAATATTATTAAGGTGTCAGGCCGATACCATTTGTACATCGCAGTAATGATTGTGTCTGGGCCCCGTGTTGGTCGGTATTTGTCACCTCTCCATGGCTGAGTGTTTGTTTTTGCTGTTCCTACACTTATGCTCCGAAGCACCGGGTGTCGTATGTGCACTACGAGTCACCCGATGATCCGAGGAGGTGCGCCCGTGCGAATCAGTTTGTGTGAATTTGCTGCATTTCATTAGCTTTGCGTAGTTTGACGTTTTGGATCCCATGAACCAGCGAATCGCCAGTGGGAGGAAGAAATTTAGTCTCCGCAAATTATTTACCCTGCAGACCCTTCCCCAAACGTGTGAGCTTCGTTGGATTTGGCCAGCCGAGTTATGACCAGCTCGCGAAAATCGTAGACGCATTGATATAAGTTTGATATGCAAGGTTCTTAGAGGAGCAGAAATGGTTATGAGTTTGATTTAGGTTGTATTTAATTTAAGTCAATTTAAGCTCAGCACCACTGTTTGAGAATATGGTGATAAATTAGCGATAAATTGCCACTGCCATATGACACTGCCATAAATTAGCGAGCCAATGACAATGACACTGCCATAAATTGCCAATGACACTGCCAATGACACTGCCATAAATTAGCGAGCCATGATTCGTGGCATATGTCACCCCAATTTATGTATGGATATGACACCCCAATTTATGGTTAAATCAGCTTTCTCTCTTTCTGGTGACATCGCCAATGCCTCGGGAAGCGACATTACTCGGTGTGATGGCAGGTATAGTATGAAAAGGTTACATTCCATCACGCACAGCAAGCCATTTCTTGGCTGCAGTACCCACCCAATCTTACCAGGACAGTTATCACGCACAGGTCACATCGTAATGTAGCCTCTGCACAGAATGGCACACCACATTACCAGCTGCTCAGGAGGACGGAGCCAGCGAGGAATGGAGCGCAGAGCACAGGCCCGGACTGAGGCGAACACGACTCGAGAGCTGCCGGAGAAACAAAAATTTATATTTGCGGAGTTCCACTAAAACTAAGAGAGCGCAACACATCAATAAACTATACAATTACGCCAAAGCGCCATGCGCTTTCTCGTAGCAATATTTGTATGGTAGTTCATATAGTTCCCGAGATCAAAACAGTTTGACGTCGCTCAGTATATGGTACCATTATTTGTGCTAGCTTGGAACAAATAATTTGTAATGATGTAAAGCACTAGATGCCCATACATGCACATGCAAAACATCCCATGGCGCAGCCAGAAGCCTGAGGAGGGGTGGGTATCATTTGTTCCTTGCGGCTGATCTTCGCAGTTAGTGCCACAAACTGGGACGTAGCTAAGGGGGTGGCTGGGCCGGTCGCCCTATCCTTGAGATTCTACGTGTCCCTGGCACTGCCGGAGGGCCCTGCTAGGGGCCCGTTCCTACTCCTCTACGTAGGTAATTCCCTAGATCCCCAGTGTAGGACAATAAAGTGAGTTCCACCGAGTTCCGCGGATATTTTAACACGCAGCGATAACCCAATGCCTTCAAATCGTGGATCCAATGCCCAAAGTTGAGCATTTTTGCGCTAAATCCGTAAATTTCAGTTGTAGTTTGGATGTGCTGGAGCCGGGCGGCACATCAGTCAGCTGACAGCCCTCCGAGGCGGCCTTCCGCTGTCGCCACGGTGCATGAGATGGGTGTCAAATTAGCGGAGAGCGAGGCTCTGCTCAATATGAGACGGACGGGTTGGGTGACGGTGACAGCCTTGTCACCCGACCTGCGCATGTGGAGTATCCAGGTCACTGACGCACACCGGTGAGCTTCGTCAATTTGAAGCCACGGGTAGAATAGAGAGCATTATCTGTGCGGCGCTACACAGGTGTCCATCGTGTTGATCTGAGTAATATCGTGTTTGGTTCAGGCGAAAGCAACTCGTTGGGCATATTGAACAGGATGAGGGTATTATCAAGACGACAGTTGATATCTTAATTCGGCTTTTGGACTGTAAAAGAGGATCACAACTATCTGGTGATAAATTGAAATAGTGCAAATGATACCTGCATAACGTCATAAGACACGAGCTGATTGAATCAGGTTGGACGGCACATGGAACGATATGTCCCCAAGCACGAAGATTGGCTGAATGGCACGTTGATGGACATACATAAGTGCCAACGAGTGGGCCGTTCACTTCAGCGGGGCGGGGACGTCCTGTCCGTGAGTTCTTCGAACTGAAGTCAACAGACGCGAAGAGAAACGCGACCGTTAACTGACCAACTGTTTGGCGATCGCCCCCGAACGATTTTGGGGGCCCCAGCAGGATTTTTTTTGGAGTCTGGCGCAATTTTTTCCGAACCCCGGCGGGATTCTTGGGGCCCCATAACTTCTCAGGAGGAGGGGCACCTCCCCCTATGCCCCCCTCGGTATGCCACTGATGACGTCCCACTCGTACTCAGCTGAGAACCTTGTCGACTCGAACTGTAATGAAGAGGACTAAGTCACACACGCACACACACACCACACACCAGACAATGTAAGTTGAATATAGTGTTGGCGATTTCGGTGGGATCAGTTGACAGGTAACGTGACTAATTAGATATGTAGGTCATGTGTGATTTGCATGTCCACATACACACCTGTGTGCACACATACATGCTAATTTTGACATGAGTAGTGCTGCACGATGTATGCGAAATATAGATGCGGCCTTGCACGAATTGTCTGCTAAATTTAGGTACGATATTGATGTTAGGATAATTTATTTCTACTATAGTACTGTTACTACTATACACTGTATTAGCCGATCCTTGATAAGTACAGCAATATCCTATTCATTGCCGCGATCAGCAGCTGCTGGAATCGACATCCGTCCGTGTATCAATTCACAAACAACCCTAATGCGATGAATTATCCCCCCCCCATTCTCACGGGCTACCAGTACTTGGTACGCCAAAATAGACAACATAATCGAACTCAGCGCACAGAAGAATCTCAGAAAACACTATATTGCCACATCTGGCAGGCGCTTCGAATTAAAAGCGACTTTGAAGGTGATCTGGCCCACTGTGTAAGGCATTGATAGTAGCAACATCAAGAACAGTGGAAACCATAATTGACCATTTCTCTCTATAAACACACCTTTGTTCCTTGAAGTTATTGGTGCAGAACTACGGGGAGCAGTTGAGATTTGGTGAAGTGGTAGGGGAGGTCAATTAAGGGCGTTGCTAGGGAAACAATAGTATTGATAGAAGTTGAAGTCTGTACCGCAAACGTTTTGTTCTTGCACATAAAGCGTAGCATGCACACATTTTATAAGTTACGGTTTTAAGTGCTATTGAAATTAATCATTTATGTGTGCTATCAATATATATTATTATCATGTATTAGCAAAAATGACTGCATCCTACAATAAAGTTTTGTTCATGAATAAATGCTGACTTATAATATTAATGGCACAGATGTAACACATCGGCAAGGTAGTTTTAACGCCGTGGATGTTATAATGTCCCTTAGTGGACGCCGATTCCCATCTGCTAGATACATTTTTCGTCAGGAAAAGGCTACCAAGACGTTTATATTTCATCCGGTATCTGGCAAGCACGATAGGGGAGGAGAGAGACGGCGGCCGGCAGACAAAGAAAGTGGTCTACCGAACAGGCATACAGAGGACATACATACATGACTCGTGACAGTACATTTGGAGGGAGCTCTTTGAGGTCCTGGTCTCCGGATACCACTCGCAACATGAAGGCGAAGCGGAGGACCTGGCGTCCAGGGCGAGCCGTGGGTGTCCGGGCTCTACCTTGTTTGTGTAGGTAAATCGTGAAGCCAAAAGCTTCGAAAACCAGAGGGAAGAAAAACCAGACTGCTTGTAGACCTTGAAGGTGAAAAAAAAACAAGAGCGATCCAAAGGGCAGCCATCATTTTTTTCCAACTTCGATCGGTCCCTGTCTGCCTATTGTATGATAATCCATATGTTTGGGTCAGACGAGAGCTGAGAGGAAATTGGCGTTTGACTTGACCAAATCCGACTTCAACTGGCCATCTCGTGACTAACGCTTGGCGTGCCGGCAACGTGTCGACTGGAAAAACGGCTGAGGTTAAAGGTGGCTCCTGACCGCTTTCTGTACCTGTTATGGATATGTCACACTTCGACCGCGTTCCAGGTGATATCGACAGGGGATAGCACACCATGGTCTCATCCCAAGGTTCTGTCCTAGGTGCGATCTATGGCTGGGATTATTTATTCTCCATTTTCAGGTTGATTTTTTACAAAAGAAGGATAAAGATCATTTGTCTTTAAAAAAATTAACTAAAAAATTAAGTCTCTTGAAGGTAAAGAGCTTCTAATCTTTCTATAACTAGGCACCCGATTGTAAAATGTATGTCATATTGGTAAGTAGCATGTGCGAGTGCAGCTTCATACACTTCGATTTTACCGAACTGTTTGATTGTTATAAATATGGCCTCATGACCTAGCTTTGAGGACAAAGTGGAGAAAAATGGCTAGTGATTCAGGTCGAAGTTACCAAAAATGAAATGTGTGTTAATTAAATTCAGGTAAAGAAAATCATTGCTTGAATATCACAATGCTACATTGGGGCCCACTCATATTGTAGGAAACGTCTTCTTCGGGGATTGCCGAAGGAGATTGGCAGACACCCACAAAACATGAACATAATTGTTTCATGTTGATATGATGTCTGTGTCAGTCTACAGCTTTTACTTGTTATAAATAACATCATTGGCATCATTGCCACCATTACCATCACTATGATTATCCGACTCAAAAGAACTCTTGTAGATTCCAAATCGGTACAGATTTATACCAATCTAGAATCCTGTGCCAGTACCCGTGTGCTGTACCTGTGCGAACTTGCATGGTAACGGCAAACTGAGTTTTATGTGACGTGAAGCATGGTAGCATTCATTGGTGTCGATGTGTCGACAAAGAATTGTGGAGGAAAGGAGATTCAGACCAAGATAACCCACCTATATCCAAACCTGACTGGAATTGCGAATTGCAGTATTTTGGTTTCGGAAAGTTTATTTTGTGGGACTCTTCATGTATAAGTACACGGAACGTTGAGAGCAGAGGCATTGGTCCCCCAACTTGAAATTGAGTAGCATAGGGGCCGATGTTAACCCTCACATTACGACGTTTCTGTGATAATGTCGTTCAAGAAGGGGTCAAGTCCACTCCATGATCCTCGGAACTAAGCATGCTAGGGTAAAAACGGCGTCCTAACGGCGTTGGAAAGTCTGTTCAACTTAAGGTTCGATAATGTTTTACAAACATCGTCAGGTTCCACATAGGGTTAGATTTGTACCTTCTGAATTATGGCTGTGGAGAGGGCAATTCTTCAATAATCGAATATGGAAGGGATATTTTCTTTCAAATATATATCAGTAGTTAAGTTTGCACTTTTCAATAAATCTAGAGCACTTTGTCACCGAACAATCCATGGTCAAACAGTACCATGCAACCGCCAAATTAGAAAAGTCAGATCATAATTGTCTGGAGAGGATAAAGTTATCGAGGCCAAACATTCGAAAGCCGGTTGTTATTCCAACCCTGTATATCCAGACGAAAATCCCGACTGCCACATATTGGCGTCCGACTCGGCTCACATCGTGGTGAACGAGGAATGTGTCACACCACGTGAAAGCCCAGAGTGTTGACTACCCCTTGGGCACACTTTCCGTGCGAACGAGTAAATGTGCTGCACGTGAGCGACACCGATGTGATTGGAGAAAGGGTTGCGCCGAAATACTCCGTCGTCAATTGGTTTAGCATGTAAAACGGGGATTTTTAAGTCGGAATATGATCAATTTTCGTGCGCCGAATCGGCTCGGTTTCAACCGGCATAGCTCGCAAACCAATGGACCGATGGACACCAAACCACTGCACAGCCAAGACCACTGGACTGACACCACGGCACAGCCAAGACAATCTCGAAGCGTGGTAGTGCACACATTTTTGCCGCACGTGGCACGTGCACCCGGAGGAAGGGTGTAAATAATAGGCGACCGTTTTCCTCGTTTTTCACGATTGGATCTGGTACTGTGAAACGGATAAAAGTCACGGTACGCCGTTGTTTGCATTACCCAGGTCCATGTACTGGCTACACTTTTCCCTTTGACTATCGGCACCTACCGTGTGCCAGGGGTCAGCCATCGCGACGAGAGTGACAAGTGTCGTGACCAGCAAAACAGGCTCTGCTTTCCACCCCATCAGCATCTCGGTTAGACAACATTTTGGATACAAAGTAGTATACACGCATAGCTTAAACGGTTGTGATTCATACGATACCTATAAATTTTGCAAATCGAAGCAACTTTCCCTACAATCAAGGCTGCCCTGAAGCATTACCAAACATCATTTTCCGCCTTCTCAACCGGCTCATTGCATAGATGAATCAGTGGGTTTTCTTGAGCGAACTTCATTGGTTGAAAATTATACAGGTCGCACGTGCTACCACGCCAGTCAATCTACCGTGGGGAGGATTTTATATAAGTGATTATAACTTATGGTGTATGCAGGGCAGTACAACTGTGTTATTGCGTGTATGAAAATGAAGTTAGGAAAGAGCAGGGTTAGGTCAGATCAAATCAGGTCTGCTTTGGTAAGGCCATGCTAGGCTAGGGTATGTTAGGTTAAGGACGACTATATAAAGTAACCAAATGCCCATATTAAGCAAAATAGAGCCACACATCGTTCTGATATATGTATGGCATGACCATTCTTCCGAGACAGAGTATATATAAAGAGCCATCTTACGCACAGGATTTGTAGTGTATATGTTTTATGTATCAGGCCGTATACCAATATTGACGAAGTATTTTAATCATCACCCAATCTCTGGTATCGGTCATATTTACATACGAACATGAGAAGCAGGGTATGGAGTGTAGGGAAAAAGGGCAGCGTAGGTCACTTTAATGGACAGGGTAGGATTAAATGAGGTCTGCTAGGGTTAGGTCGGGTCAGGTCATATTAGGTTAGGTTTGGTTAGGTTTGGCTAAGTTAGGTTAGGTTTGGTTTGGTTAGGCTAGGTTTCGTTAAGGTTCGGTTCGATTTGGTTAGATTTCGTTTAGGATTGGTTCGGTTTTATTAGGTTTGGTTAGGTTAGGATTGGTTAGGTTGGGTTAGGTTTGTTTAGGTTCGTTTAAGTTCGATTAGGTTTGGTTATATTTGGTTATGTTTGGATAGGTTTGGCTAGGTTTGGTTAGGTCTGGTTAGGTCTGGCTAGGTCTGGCTAGGTTTTGTTTGGTTTGGTTAGGTTTGGTTAGGTTTAGTTAGGTTAGTTTAGGTTTGGTTAGGTTAGGCTAAGCTATGCTAGGATAGGCCAGGTTAGGATGCGTACCCAATGGTGAACGTAGTGGCTTGGATCGATTTTTAACACACCAACATGGCAGTGGAGTTAGTGTGCATCTAGTAAATATATACAGCGGACACCAAAAAACTTGCACCGGGCCCGAAAGTTTGCGCCGGGAACGCTAAAATCGCGCTGGTGTCAGATAAGTACAACGCGCCCTGTGAACTACCGCCAAACCCACCAAATGTCGCACATGGGACCCAAAATTCCTGTCGGTAGTCGCATAAATGCTGGTCGAGGCATCAATAATTCCCTCGGGACTCCCAAAAATTGGCGTCAATGTCCCCAAATAAGCACAGCGTGGCCCCAAAATCGCATCGGAAACCGACAAGAATCAAGCCAGAACCATCCAAAATAAACAGAGATTCCGAAAAAGATGTCCGAGCCAGGAAAATCGCTCCCTGGTCAAAACATGCCACCAGATGCCTTAACAAATCGCATACGGCACCGAAAAACATACAGGAGCTCGACAAATCGCGTCGGGACACGAAAAATGCCATCGAGGGCCCGAAAAATGAAGCCGTGGCTCAGACTTTACATAATTCAGAATAAGTCACCAAAAACTGTGTCGAGCCCAGAAAACTGACGTCGGATTCTCCTGGAACCACGCGACTGGGCCCGAAAAGTCGAGACGGGATCCCGATAAAATATACAGGTCCCCTAATATCGTGCTGGGGTCGCACAAATATGACCGAGGAACGCCAAATAAATACCGCGGGACCCTAAGAAACTGGAAGACGAAAATGCACCGGGCTCTTCAAAGCGTACCGAGTCTGGAAAAAGCGACATCCCTTAAAACACTCTTTGCTGCTCTAAATATACAAACGGGAGCTAAAAGAATGAAGACACAACGGGGCCCTCAAAGCACAGGGAGGTTTGATACAGCATGTAGGCCTCAAAAACTTCAAGTGCGAGAACGGTTATCAGAATCTCAGAATCCACCGAGAGGATTACGCGCACGTGATGCGACCTGACAAGGTCACATGAGGATATGAAGTGTGATGATATGCTATGGCCCTAACAAATCGACATGATCCTAGAAATAGAACAAAAAGACCTGGCACTAAATGAACACTTCGGGGTCTGCGAAAACGTGCCAATACCTAAAAAATAGCATCGGTGCACAAAAAGCAACAAAGCTTTTTAAAAAGAGTCCTGGTCACAAAGATGTGCCGGGCCCCTAGCAAAATTGGCCGGAGCCTTAACACGCGCACTGGAGGGGGGGGGGGGAATTCCGCCCACGCCTCCGGTTTTTCGTACCTGCAGGTTTTATCGGTCGATATACGCGATGTTCTGCGTACCTACTTAGAAATGACCGGCGCGTCGTTTAAAGCAAGAAAAATGGAAATGAACCGAAACATTTTCAAGTTAGGGGCCGTTAAAGTTTTTTTTTTAAATCCTAGCGCCAGACTACAAAAATCGGCGCTGATGCGCTTCCAATATATTCGCAAAAGGCGGAAGACATGTTCTTGGCAACACTAGCGACTTGTTTGATGTATATTGATATCCTATATAGTTTCAAGGTCATGTTAGATCACAGAGGTCAAGTTCATGACAGGTTAATGGAACCAAACTTGATCAACTGGAATGTTGTCATAAATGCACTGCTGTATGTCATTTGTACTGATTGTGATTGCGCTTCCATACTTTATTCATGTACTTCATTCCTTTCTTCACGAAGCCGATTGCGCCGAACTGCTCGACGGAGCAGTCGGGCGGGTGGCCCGGTTCCGGTAACTGGAACAGGTAACTGACCTGATAAAGTGCTGCTATGTAGGTGACCTGAGGTCACATGTTGTGTCTAGCATCTGCATTGCATCATTAGTAATGTCCAAAACATCATTGATGCCCATTGTGGAGCATTTAAACACAATCACAGCGATCCATAACAATGACAAGCCAAGCCACGCAAAACAAGGAAATGTTTACAAATGTGAACACATTTGACCTTGAAGATATTGACCTAAGGTCATAAAATTTGCACACAATAGAGTTCACTATCGGATCCATCCACCCTGCGAATTTAGTTTCAGCAGCTTTAATGGGAGCCGAGATCTTAGGGGAGCGGAATCCGCCCCCCCCTCCAGTACGCGTAATTTTCAGAGGCCCTCCCGGGCGCGTGTTAAAACACACCCGAAGATAAAAAATCGGAAAGGTTAAAAAGAACACCTAACTAGAGACTCAGTTCGGTAGCCAATCTGGAAGCGTTGATATTTAATCAGGGATGAGGTGCGTGAAAGCTAAGCGGTTATCCGGATGTCTTAGCCACCAAAAAACGTGGGAAGAAGAGAGCTAGTCATCAAATTGAATTCAGGATTGGCCCTTGCGGCTCTTAAGTCTGAACACGTTATGACTTTATGAGGTGCCGTGTGTTCTCTCTGTCAGCTATTTTGCACCGATTTGTTGGTCCCCCAAAATAAGGCTTTCATTCCGTTTCAGGCGGGTGCCACATGATGCAGTTGCAGCATTTCGTTTCAAGTGGCGGATATTCTAAAGTGCACGATGTGTACTACATAAATGTCTCAAGTGACTGATCACCAATGTGTTGGAGTTAGGCCCTGAGGACGAACACAATATCATGTACTATTATTTATTGCGTTTTTTCCCATCCTGTCCGCTTGCCAATCTTGGTCTCCCACACACCGGATCAAAGCATCTTTAACCAGCGATGACCCGTTTTTCCTTTTCTCATCCTCTCCAGCAACAATCATGATAATTATTTTGCCATGGACCAGCAAGTAAGCTTCGTTCTTGCTAGCAGCCAGTGCAAAATCGTAAGGTGAACGCTGCCTGGGAAGCATCTGTGGGCAAATAATAGGTACTAAATATGGCTATATCTGGCAATCTAAACAAAATCAGACCCTTTCTCACCTTCACATTCTAGTAACTTGCCATGAAAATATGAAGGTGCGAAGAATGTCTAAGCGGAAGAACTCAACTCAATGAAGAACAATCTGAATTGTGCTAAAGTATCGATCGGTGAACTCACAATGACCCCCTGCTTCTTTCCGCCATTTCGAAATTTTCGTGTACGGGGTAATTTGCACAGGCGTTCTATTCTTTCTCCTCATCAACATCGGTGAACAACGGGTGACATCTTAAAGACGTTTAGTACTATATCATAGAAACTAGGGCACACAATTTAGCCATTAGTGAGGCTGTAATGAGCTTGCACCCACCCCTACACATACGCACATAGCAGAAGTTGAATAAATTTTGTTTCAACAGTAATACTAATGCTTTCACTCGCACCAGGGAGATAAGCCTATTATTACAGAAGAATCCATCAGTCGTGAAAAGAGTTCCAAGTCCAGCGAGAAGTGTGAATTTGAAAGTACTTTTGCTGTGATGATAGTTATTTTTCAGTATCGCATGTTGTTGTAAGTCATAGGCGCGCCCAGGGGCCTACCCCACTCCTTTAGCGGTCCCCATCTTAGCGGTAAAAGTTGTATGTTCACTGTTAAAATTATCGGGTTATCTATCCAAAAGTGCTCAACCATGGTACTTTGCGAAATTCCTGGGTGCATCACTGCTGTTGATCCTGACCCACCCACTTTTTTTAGACGTTCCTACGCCTATGGTGACGAGGACACGAAAAGGCATCATATTGCGGCAGGATAGCATGTAAAGGTTATGCGATCATCCGCCACTACGTGTCGCATTATTTTCCCACGCGTCGATACATTGCGGGGGAAAAACGTGCAAATGATATACGATCATCTGCCACTGCGCCACGCAATACTTTCCCACGCGTCGATGCGCGGGCTTCCGAGCTCTATTCAATAGTATCATCCTGCCATCTGGCGACAAATATTGTTACCTATGGTTCAGCATTCAATCTCATGATTGTAATACCTAGACCGTGCTGCTACCTATCGATAGCTATCTGAAGTGATGCTTCTAGAAAATAATGAAGTTCTTGAATCTGTGGAGGTTGCGAGCTGTGGAGGTTATGAACGCTTCGCAGTTGTGGAGGTTATGACCTGTGGAGGTTATGAACGCTGCGGACTTGTGGAGGTTGTGAGCTGTGGAGGTTACGACCGCTTGGAGTTGTGGAGGTTATGACCTGTGGAGGTTACGACCGCTTGGAGTTGTGGAGGTTACGACCTGTGGAGGTTATGAACGCTGCGGACTTGTGGAGGTTGTGAGCTGTGGAGGTTATGAACGCTTCGTAGTTGTGGAGGTTGTGAGCTGTGGAGGTTATGACCTGTGGAGGTTACGACCGCTTCGGGTATATTGAATTTGTGGAGGTTATGAACTGTGGAGGTTATGAACTGTGGAGGTTATGATACATCTCCGCACCGGTTTGCTGTCAGGGCCTTCGATGTTTTTTTTTAGAGCTCTGTGTTTATTTACGGCTTCAACGCATGCTTTAAGGCTCTGTCGCTTATTGCCAGACTCGGTGCTCCTTGGAGTTTGGAGGTCCCGGTGCATTTTCGACCTCCCCTTATGCTCTCAGGGTCCCACTGTGTTTATTTGTGACTCTTGGCGTACATTTGTTTGAACCCAGCACCATTTTGATGTTTCCGGTGCGATTTATCGGGGTCCTTGCGCGACTTTTCGGGCTAGGTGCGTGATTCTGGTGACCCACCCCAGTTTTCTGGACTCGACACGATTTTTTGGGACCATGTCTGTATGTTTTTGAAGTCTGAATCCCGGCCGGATTTTTCCGCCCTCCCCCCCCCCCCCGCCGGGTGCATGCTATTATGTCCCGCGGCGATGTTTCGAGCTCCGGTGCATCTTTTTCGGGGTAATCGCGATTTTTAAAGGCATCTGGTGCTATGTTTGGGGCTCCAGAACGTTTGTCCTGGCTCGGACATTTATTTTGTGGAATCCTTCCTTACTAAAAATTGCATCGAGACCCTGTGGGGTCCCGATGCATGTCTTGGGCCATTCTCTGCATATGTGAGACACTGGACGCCAATTTTTTCGGAGCTCCGTAGGGATTTTTTTTTTTGAAGTCCCGACTCAAATTTGTGGGACCGGGATTTTGGTCCCGAGCGCGATATTTGGGGGGCACAGTGTGAGTTCGCGGGGCGCGTTGTACTTAGCTGAGGCCCCAGCGCGATTTTCAAGAACCCCGGTGAAAAATGTCGGGCCCCGGCGCGACTTTTCTGGGGCCTGCTGCATTAATTTGGAGCCCTCAACGCGAATTCTGGGGTTCCCGACGCGATTTGTTGGAGACTCAGCGCTATTTTTGGGGGGCACTGCCGCGAGTCTTGAGAGCCCACACATCTCAGGAGGGAGGGGGCACTTGCCCTTTAGTACGCCACTGCGGCTGCTCAACGATATTTTTTTACCGATGGCATCCTTCAGAGTTGAAAGCCTCTTCGTTTTGACATCATTGTTCAAGATATATCGATATATGCATAGGGGAAGGCAACCCAAGGCGTATAAGGCCTTGCGATAATGCAAATTTTGTGTTTCGCAAAATACAACTGTCCACCCCAGCGAAAACTCAAGATGGTCAAGGATCATGTTATTCAAGACTGTTTTGGAAGCAGACATTCCTAACGCTTGCTGATTTACTACTCGGAGAATTTGTGATGACACATAGCCTGTGAAGCCCGTTTATTGGCTAGATGGGCTTCTAGTATTTTTGGTGATTCTATTGTATGGATATTTTTAGTATATAAAAGATTAAGTATCATTTTGCTGCGACCATACACAGGCATTTTAATTTCCGAGTCTTGGGGGACACGAAAGAAATTGAAGGGGACAAATCGTCACTTTTCACAAACTGGTGGAACATGTCCCCCAGCCCCGGAGATTGCACCCATGATGACAAGTAATGCCTGATCAATATGGGGTTTTATATTTCTGTGCGATAAACATGAGCGCTTGATCCAAAATCAGCACACACAAGTGCCCTAGAATCAGCCTTGACCCACATTGACCCCATGTGCCTGTGTTGATCTCTGGTCAGTAAAAGTCAATGGTCAGCTGGCCAAAAGTGGTCCAAACCGTTCATTCATTGGGTAACTTTGGGTGCTGGATTCGAATTCAGTTTTCATCGTTACGCACTAAGGCTCAACATGTGTTTAGAACCCAAAAACCAAAATAAAATATTCACCCTCCGTGACTTGATCTGATCTGCACAAGAGCACGTTAATGCTATGGGATCATGCCACCCCTCAATGAACTTCAAATTGAACGAAAAACACGGTGATATTTACTTCACAGGGGAATCATGCATAGTTTTCATCCAAGCCTGACAAGTGCGAAATCTGCCAAACAAGTTGCCGAAAAGTCGTCGCAGGTTAGTAACGTGACGCTATCTGACACATTTTACACCAAACGTTCCGCAATTAATACCTACAGGTGTGCACATAATTTGGGCCCGCTAGCCCGCCCCCATCACACACACACACACACACTTCGTTTACCTGCCATTTGGACACAGCTGGGCAGAATGCAACTATTCTGGTCAGAACCCCCTGGGCCACCGAAAGTGGCAAAATGCCCAAGTCCTGCGCCGGTGAAGGACATTTTGCCACATTCGCGAAAACAGAGCTTTGTTAACCCTAGAGCATCTCCAAGTGCAGAGAGCGAGCCACATGCGACGAGAGCCAGCGTGTTCTGCCGAGCGTTTTATTGGCTCGCAATTTGTGCCCGATTTCTACTATCCTTTCTACGAGTCATTTGGTGATTTCCAATATCACTTGGGTGTTTTTAAAGTTGTGTTTTCTTTCATTACCTGTGTAGCAGTGGTAGTAGATGCACGCGCTGGATGTGTTCACCAGTAATTCACAATATTACGGGATAATAGTCATGTATGATTTGTAATACTCCGACTCATAGGTAAGGAGCTAGGTGAGGTTCACTTTTTTTACTCTTCGTCAATAGTAGCAGAAGGCATTCTTTTTGTAGTGCCCAGGGGAAAAATTAGATGCCTAGTTCAGTCTTAGGTGCACATTCATATAATTACTCCTAACTCCACAAAGGTCATCCGACGTCAAGCTAGGACATTGATCTTGGAAACCGTCGAGAAACCGTCGAGGCGAGCGAACCACACGAGTGTCCATATCGAGAGTAACTCCAACCATGACTAGAGGGGTGATCATTTCACCACAGGACGATAAACAAGCCTTCGGTGTGTCATCGACATTCATGTTATGGGCGACATGGCGCCTTCGACAATTGGCACACTATTGGCCCAGGACTTCAAACGAACCATCGGCAAAGGGAGCAGGACCTCGGATAGCATGTTAGCTGGGTGGGCAAGCGTCCTAGTCGAACCAACTGGCCACCCATTCTGTCGAGCTGATCCACCCAGCTAAAATCTGCAAAATAGTACGGAAGATGGAAAACAGATAACCGTCCGTCACAGTCCGGCACCTATATCGCCCAATACAGGCGTTTTTTTCCGAACAGCTGTGTACCTTGAGAATGTAGGCACCTTCCTGGGCCATACGGACACCCCTCTTCCTAATATGAGGACCATCATTGGCTACATGATACGCTCCTCTTCCGACAAGAAAGGCATCATTTTGGGCGGATGGGTGCTTCGAGAATGCAGGCGTCCTCCTGGGCCAACTGGTGCTCTCTTTGCAGTCAGCGCTTACAAGGGCCAGGAAATACTTCTGTGGAAATTAAATGCGCCGTTTCAGATAGTTAGTGCCCATGATGCAAATTTGGGCACCCTCCTGCAGCATTCTGGCGTCTTTCTTGACAGTACTAATACGGACACCCTTCTGAGTGCCACTCCTTGGAAAGAATGCGCCTTCCTGGGCCAGGCGAACGCTTCCATGCAAATGTAAGCACACTTCAAAACACAGTGTAATGACTGGTCCAGCATGGCTAAAATGATGATTGGTACAGCTGTATAAGGCAACAAGGGCATAACGTCTCTCATACTCGACACACCTTTGTCAGATCATTGCCTCCAGGCAATTCTCTATAGTTCAGATCGAGAAGACGCCTGTCGATGTTATCATTCACAAGGGAAGAAATTATTTTTAAATAATGACTCCATACAAATAATGACTTGATACAAATAAGTATCAAGGCTGTACGACTCTAAAGCATGTTCGCAAAAACGTATGATGATCTACTTGGCAGAAGCAAGGACACGCCAAGGAAATTAAATACAGAGCATTCGTTTGGTGGACCAGGTACAATCTCCTCGGGGGAGCACCACCAAATGATAAAAAACCAATCGGGTGAGCTCAAACCTCATAGAGGCTAAACTTTACCAGCGAGGTGACATTGGCTGAAAAGAAAGGAAGAGGCTGCAAGCAACCGTTCCTGTAGGAACGCCGTTCTGGGGGACGCAGAGGCACAGCCAAGGGAGTGCCGCCTCCACTTAGCAAACAAAAATACACTAGAGTAAGGAAGAAATTGTGAGATTTTCAAAATGTAAAAACCTTAAATTTTCGTTTTCCCGAACGCTTTCCCTTTTTGGTATCTCTTTTTAGTCGAGCCTCCCTTAGGGAATTCCTTCTGCGCTCCTGGAAGTACGTACCCTTAGTGTAAGTGACCTCTAGATCACAGGGTATGCGGTAATAAATTTTCACCTGGGAAACGATGAGGGCAAAATATGTCGAAAACGAGGAATTTGGTCTGGAAGTGTGAAGTTAACCCTAAATTATTAACCTATTAGATGGTTAGCACAATTTTCGTCCCCAGTTCGCACATCAACCGAGGCTCCGTTAGATCCGCCCCTGGGCAAAGTTATCCGAGTGAAGTGACCGTAGCTCTAGCTTCAGATGCCGCAAACAAGATCACTTTCAGTGAATGTTAGCAGTGATGCCGAGCACAGCGTACTGTGTACCTGAATAATAATTATCTTTAAAGCATTAGAAGTTCTGGAGAAATGACCAGAAAAATTACGAACATGTGTTCCAGCCATACCAACATAAGTTAAGTGTCGCGATGCGGTGCTTAGCTTTGAAGATTTGCTTTATTTTAAGAAGCCTGGTATCTAGGGAGAGTAGGTAGTTTTAATAAGAGTACCAAGGGGGTGCGACGCCGCTTTGCTCGCGCAAGGGAGGGCGCAGCGCCCCAGCGCCCCAGACCTCCATGCTGCCAGACTGCAAATATGGCATCGCAGCCACTGTAGCGGCACCATAAGCGTTGCAGGAACACATCTGCAGTCTGAAAAAGGAACACCCCAGTCATTGTAGAGGCAACCATGCATTGTGCAGAGTGGCTCCGAGCCGTTGGGGGCGCCCTCAATATGCAGAGTGGCACCCGTATCACTGCAAGAGCCTGCAGAGGGACACCCCAGACGTTGTAGGACATCCCTGAAATCTGCAGAGCGAGTACTTTACCTGTTGTAGGGGCATCCCATGATATTTAGAGGCATCCAGCAGTTGTTTGGGCATCCCGAAGGGAATACCATCCCAGTAATTGTAAAGGATTCCTGGTCTTGTAAGAGCATCCTGTGCAGCACAGGGGGACCTGGCCAGCAGTAATGCAGCATCCCATTCCATCTCAACAGTCATGGGGAATCCTAGCTTTCTGCGACCTGTAGTAGATAGAAAGGGCACCAAACCAGCGGGTCGTGCTTTGGCAAAGTCAAACAACAGTATGTTTTTCGAGAATCAGCTTTCATATATTTGGCAAAAGTAATATTTTCGTCATTAGGACATGCTCAGTTCGCGAATAGTATGTATTTCACCTTTTTGAGCATTCACAGGCCTTCCAATGGATCGTGCCTGAACATACAGAAGACATCCAGGATTTTGAAACAAATTGGCCAAGTCCAAGGGTCTTATATGCAAGGTCAATGTTTTAGATTTTCGAGTCTGATGGACAAGTATTGGTGATACTATATGAAAATGTTATTTTGTACTGTATCCAACAGTCGCTAGACTAACCGATATGGGCAGACATGGACACGGTTACCACAAAGGGACACCATGCTGAGCAGTAGCGGTGACAGTGTTCGGTGGTTGGTGTTGTGGTCGTCGTTTGGGGGGTGTGGGGGGTTTTGGGGGGTTTTGGGGGGTGGGGGGGGGGGCGGGGGATAGTAGGCCTCCCGCTGGGGGGGGGGGGGGGGTGGGTTTTTTTTTTTTTTCTCTTGGGGTGGTGGGGGGGGGGGGGGGGGGGAAAAAAAAAAAAAAACGGGCCCCCGGCCCCAACCCCCGGGTCCTTTTTTTTTTTTTTTTTTTAATTTTTTTTTTTTTTTTTTTTTTTTTTTTTGGTTTTAGGGGGGGGGGGGGGGAATTTTTTAACGTAAAAAGAAGGAGGGGGGGAAGATCCCTTTTTTGGGCCGCTTTGTAGGGGAGTTAAAAATAATTTAAAAAAAAAAAGAATTTTTTTTTTTTGTTTTTTGAGAAAAGGGGGGGGGGGGGGGTTAGGGGGGTTTTGGGGGGCCCCTCACTTGCACCAGCCAGTGGGTGTTGTGTTCTTGTTACCTTTCCCTTCATTCCTTCCTGCGCTGCCATACCTCGCATATCTGGCAGCACGCCACAGGTCGCACCCGATACTAATACAGTCTACACCCTGACGCCTGCGTGTGCGCTTGACTCCAGAGGCTCAGCACTGTGCAAGAAGTACCGATAGTTCCCAACACAACATGGCGCGGTCCGGTTACTTGCGGTGAGTGCATGCACTTTGGAGAACTGACAGTGCACCCGGCAGTGGTGATAGAAAGAGCAAATAGGAGTTTTGGAGCCGTGGACGGCCCATTTCACCAGACTCGGCATGGCAGGCGGAGCAGAGGCGTATCCAGGTGACAACGCCGGGGAGCAAAAACCATCTGAGATGGAGCTTCTCACTCGGATGCTACAGCAGCAAATGGAGCAGGCTGCGGCATCGGCACGACGGGAGGAGCACCTGGCAGCTTTAATGGAGCGCATGTGGGCTGCTGGCCCGCCAACAGTGCCGCCCGGCTCTGCCCCTGACGGCCCACGGGCTGGCACCGCCGCTGATGCCCGACCTCGCCCGAGGCCATCGGCCGCTGCCACCCCGGCACCTCGTCTGGCATCCTCTGCCTCGCTACGGGAGTTTGAGGCATGGAGAAGTAAGTTCAGCGGATACTGTTTGCTGACAGGAATCGACCAACTGACACACGCAGAGCAGAGAGCCGCTCTGTTGTCGCTCCTGGACGATGACTGGGCTCGTGTAGTTCGGTTTGGACTCCCAGTCTCTGACATTGTTGGCATGGACGACATTATCTCAGCCATGCATATGCATCTCAGGCGGCAGCGTAACGTCGTAATCGACAGGCGAGATTTCCATGTGCGTGTTCAGCAGCCTGGGGAGTCGGTGGATGACTTCATCTGCACGCTGAAGGAAATTGCGTCGTGCTGCGATTTCTGCACGCACTGCGTGGACGATCGGTTTCGTGACCATCTCGTCGTCGGTACTATCGATGACGACGCTCGGCGGCGTATGCTCGAAGTCCCCAACCTAACGTTTCAGACTGCGACCGACATATGTCGCGCATCAGAAAACTCGGCCAGCAATAGCTTGGCGATCTCCAAGTCAGCCGACCCCGCCTTGGGCAAGGTCACGCGATACCGTTTCGATCGTAGCCGGCCCCGGCACCGTAGCGCCGAAAGCAGGTCACCCGCCCCAGGCGGTAGAAAATGTGACTGCTGTGGTGCGGCACAGCATGCGGACGCGCGGGACTGTCGCGCGAAGGGCCGCACGTGTCATAATTGCCACCAAAAGGACCACTTCTCGTCGGTGTGTCGACGAAGACCGGACAACCGCGGCCGCGCACAGCGGGCGACTAATCCCAGCCGAAGCCGCCAGGGAAAATCAGTCTCCAGTGGTTCCCATCAGTTGTCAGTGCTGTTGCAGGGCGTTCGAATTCGGCGGTCACCTCGGGTGAGGCTGCAGCTACACCATCCCGATGGCAGCGAATCTGCAACCGTATGGACGCCCGATACCGGTGCCGAGGTATCGGCAATGTCTGTGCAACAAGCAAAATGGATGGGGGTGAAGATCAATGGCCTTTCCCCGCCCCCCGTCAGCGCTGTGGACGGCTGACGGCCGCCAGATGAAGACCGTTGGCGTGTGCAACATGATACTTCAGTTGCATGACGTCACATGTACAGTGGAGGTCACCGTTCTGCGGGAACTGCATTCGCCACTGCTGTCCTGGCACGACTGTGTCCGGCTGGGAATTCTGCCGGACACGTTCCCGACCCCGATCAAACGCGTCTGCGACCGTCCTGGATCGGAAGCGTCGATGAATTCGGATCCCAAGTTCTACTGCAAATCTGCAACGGAATCGCCGCTGCGGAGTGCAGCGCGTGCAGACACCACCGCCTACAGCCGAGCATGCATGCCGAGCCGACACCGCTCAAGCAGGCTTGCTGCAGCGGCTGCACAGCGAGAGCGGGAGACTGCAGTCACTGCTGACCAGCGTGATGCATACACGACGGACACCAGACAGCCACCCATGTGGCATCCCTCCTGTGATGCCGAGTGTGGAGGTGTCCCCTCTGCGGAAGTTCGACAGGCACACTTCGATGCTATGAAGGCCGACTTTCCGCACGTCTTTGATGTGACGTCCAGCCTACGAAAAATGGAGGGGGAGCCGATGCGGATCGAACTGACCGACGATGCCGTACCGCACGCTCTGTTCACCGCGCGGAACATTCCATTCTGCTGGAGGGAGGAGGTGCGCAAACAACTGGATGACCTCCTTGCCAAGGACATCATTGAACCGGTGGAGCATCCCACAGCCTGGTGTCATCCCATCGTGGCGGTGGCGAAGCGGTCATCGGACGGTGCGGTCTCAGGCTGTCGTATCACCACAGACTTCACAAAGCTCAATCGCTTCGTGAGAAGACCAGCATATCCAGTCCGATCACCGCACGATGCTGTAGCATCGATTGAAGGAAGACCCGTGTTCTTCAGCAAGATGGACAGCAAATCTGGTTACCACCAGATTGGGATCCATGAGAGCGATCGTGACCTCACGTGCTTTATTACACCGTGGGGCCGGTTCCGTTACAAAAGGGCTCCTATGGGCCTCATCAGCTCCGGCGACGTCTACAACATGCATGGTGATGCAGCTCTGGGAGATCTCCCGAACACGTGCAAGATTGTTGACGACGTCCTGGCCTACGATTCTGACTACGGAAGTCATCTGAAGCATGTCTTCAACATCTTGAAGAGATGTGACCAGTATGCTATCACGCTGAACCCAGACAAGTGCGTGTTTGCCGAAGAGCAGGTGGACTTCTGCGGATTCCATATCAGCTCTGCGGGGTACACTGCTGATCAGAAGAAGGTCAAAGCCATCGCAGAGTTCCCGCAGCCCAGCAACATCACAGATCTGAGATCTTTCCTCGGTCTGGTAAATCAGCTCGGAGCATTCTCTACTGAAGTCGCCGCGGCGGCAGAACCGCTGCGACAGCTACTGAAGCAGAAGAACGTGTGGATGTGGACTTCGGAGCAGACGAAGTCGTTCAACGATGTGAAGCGGGCTCTGGTGTCACCACCAATACTCGACTTCTATGACCCCCGGCGTCGTACGGTTCTAGAGACTGACGCCGCTCGCCTCGGGGGCCTCGGTTTCTGTCTCCGCCAGCAAGACGACGATGGACGGTGGCACCTCGTCCAGAGCGGATCCCGTTTCTTGTCTGAAACTGAGTCACGATACGCCGTGATCGAGCTTGAGCTGCTCGCTCTGGTATGGGCGTGCAAGAAATGTGCGCCGTATCTCACGGGCATGCAGCAATTTGAAGTGGTGACTGATCACCGTCCGCTCATCCCGTTGCTAAACAGCAAGAGTCTGGCGGACATTGAGAACCCTCGGCTTCAACGATTACGTGAACGGTTGACACCTTTCAACTTCGTAGCAGTCTGGCGGCAGGGAAAACTTCATGCTGTGCCAGACGCCTTGTCCCGTGCTCCGGTGGACAACCCCACCCAGGACGACGAGGAAGCGGAGCGAGATGTCTCTCACCAGATCGGCAGCATGTTGAAGCGGCTAGTAGCTGAGGTATCTGAAGACGGCACTAGTACCTTCCAGGACATAGCATTGACGGACGTGAGAGCTGCCGCCGACAAGGATGCAGAAATCATCGCGCTTCGAGAGGCGATTTTGGCTGGATTCCCGGAACATAAATCACAGTTGAACCCGATACTGCGGCCGTTCTGGGGTCTCCGAGACCGACTGGCGGTAGACGATGGCCTGGTGGTATGCGGCCAGCGGCTGGTCATTCCCCTTAGTCTCCGCCGAGCCACACTGCAGAGGCTCCACGCCAGCCATCAAGGGCTCGAGCGCACCAAGCGACGTGCCCGCCAAGTAATCTACTGGCCACGGATGGAGCAGGACATCGCCAACTTAATCGGTGCCTGCAAGACCTGCCAACTGCACCTGCCCAGCCAGCAGAGGGAGCCGTTGATGGTGGAGAAGACGCCTTCGAGAGTATTCGAAGCAGCTTCAGCCGACTACTTCGCCTGGGCCGGACACACGTTCTTGGTATACGTGGATCGCCTGTCCGGGTGGCCGTTCGTGTCACACGTGGCCGGTGAGGCGACTGCGCGGGACCTGGTATCCAGCCTGCGCGTCATGTTCGCCGCCACCGGTGTGCCCAGCGCGTTGCGGACTGATGGTGGACCTCAGTTCACTGCTAAAGTCACCCGTGACTTCCTGCGACGATGGGGTGTAGATCATCAAATCTCTACGCCTTACCACCCACAGTCAAATGGCCACGCGGAGACCGCCGTCAAGTCCGTGAAGCGGCTCATCAAGAAAACCACCACAAGAGGTGACCTCGACACGGACGCATTCGCACAAGGGCTACTAGAACTTCGCAACACTCCACGAGCGGACGGCCGCTCACCAGCACAGGTGCTGTATGGACACCCACTAAGGTCAACAGTGCCAGCCCACCACCGTGCATTTGCCGAGTGCTGGCAGCGGGCGGCAGACGAATGCGACGCTAAGGCCAATGAGCTACATCAGCGCGCGACAACAAGATATAATGCCTCATCGCAACTAAAAAGGTCGTTAAGGATCGGTCAGCGGGTCCTCCTTCAGGATCCCCGGTCCCACCTGTGGGACAAGACCGGCGTCGTTACTGGAGTTGGGAAGCGACGCGACTACCTCGTCCGACTGCCGAGTGGGCGCATATACTGGCGGAACCGCCGGTATCTCCGCCCCCTGCAGTCTCTGATCACAGAGCGCACCGAGCAATACGACACACCACCTGCTGGGAGAAGCGGTGTGCCATCAGACAGCCACCAGGCGGCGCCTGTCACGCGACAGGAGGCGCCATCTGACGGAGTTCGTGCAGAACAGCGGGACACATCGCCGACGCACGACAGCCCGACGTACCGCCAACGCAGCTCGTCCCCCACCGGCCAGCGGGACGCGCCATCGGAGACGCTGGATGTTCCTATGGACCGCGTCCTGCCCCCACGGCGCGGCACCAGACGGCGTGAAAAGCCGAAACGGTTATGCGTTAGGTGGGGAGAGAACCAAGTGTATCACTACGAGTAAACGAGTGGTCAATGTCTTGTGATTATGTTTTTAAGTTTGCCTTTGTTGTTGGGAAGACGCGGTTAGTATTTCAAGCTTGTCTTTGTTACTTTTAAGACACTGTTAGCTGCAAACGTACCAGCGTCTTGGGGGAGGTGTTGTGTTCTTGTTACCTTTCCCTTCATTCCTTCCTGCGCTGCCATACCTCGCATATCTGGCAGCACGCCACAGGTCGCACCCGATACTAATACAGTCTACACCCTGACGCCTGCGTGTGCGCTTGACTCCAGAGGCTCAGCACTGTGCAAAAAAAAATATTTTTTTCAAAAAAAAAGTGCGGGGGGGGGGGGGGGGGGGGTCCCCCCCTTTGGAAAACTGACTAGAACTGTTTAGGTACTGTACCTAGATACCATGCTTCTTAAAATAAAATTTTTTTTTTTTTTTTTGTTGGGTGCATTGGGGGGGTAGGTTGGGGGGGTTGGGGGGTTTTTTTTTTGGTTATGTTTTTTTTTTCTCCAAAGGGGGGAGGGGTTACTTGGTTTTTGTTTTTTTTTGGGGGGGTGTTTTTTTTTTCTAGTAGTATTTTTTTTTATTTTTTTTTTTTGTTTTTTCCCCCCAAAAAAAATTAATAAAAAAAAAAGGGGGGGGGGGGGGGGGGGGGGGGTGGCCCTTTTAAAAACCTTTTTTGTTTTTCCCCTTGGGGGGGGGGGGGGGTATTTTTTTTTTTTTTTTTTTTTTTAAATTTGGTTTTTTCACCCTGGGAAATAGGAAAAGTGAAAACTGGAAACAATTATGCATTCGTGATTCTTAATTATAGTGAAAATTGAAGTTCACATTTACATCTTAGCTTCGATATAGCTCTATCACCGGTCCGCAAAGGCATGCCTCTGATAAATGTCGCGATATAGTGCGCATTCGTTTCATAACAAGCGCAGTGTATGCGGCCTTTTTGGAGTGGAGTCCATTCTACTCTTAATAGATGTCGCTGTGTGAGAGACTCTTTTGAGGTACATCGGATCATGTTTTGCACAAAGTTGTTCCAATTGATTCGTGAAAATAAGGGAATGTGCGGAATTGTGGGACAGGGGCAAGTTACCTCTCACCCACTTAGGTAGGTACGATAAATGGCAAATACTAGAACCGAAAGCCCAACGAGGAACTTTGTTAGTGACCAGTGGGCTCTTGCTGGGCTTTGATGTGATGCTTAGTCAGCCCAGTAAATTCCATGCATTCACTAGAGTTTCCAGGACGGACATATCAGTCCAGCCAACAACAAAAAAACAGCCTGATTTGGAGCAAGCTTGTTCTTCAATTTCAAATTATGCAAAACCTAGTTGCATTTTACCAATTTTCAAGTCTGCACAAAGCATGCAATTTGGGTAAATATATAGAAGAAGCCCCAAGGGCACTTTTGGTTGTTAAAAAACATGTTATTCCTGTGTCTCGATGTACTTTGAAATAATTTTGAATTAATATCTTTTGGAAATGAAAACTTTTTGACATAAGCACTTCAAGTTGTGCTTATATCTCAATAAGCAGTCATTTTATGAAGAAAAGAAGGTATTATTGTGCTTTAAGGTGGTAACAAGGCAAGTTTTTACAAACATTTTCCTCCGTAAAGCAAACAAATTGGTTAGGTTTGGTTAGGTTAGGTTAGTTTAGTTTTTGTAGTTGGATTTTTTAATCAATTTTTGTAAATTTGGAAATTATTTTATCTTCAAAAGCCGCTGATGTTAGGCTAGGTTAGGATGGGCTGTTTTTTTTAACTTCAAGTTTTCAGAAAATAAATTGCTTTACATTTTGGGAATTGTATTTTTTATATTTTTTTTCTCCAAAGTGGGGTTAGTCTAGGTTAGATTACGTTATGTTGCATGTTTATGTCATCTTTAAGCATTTCTTTTCATGCTATGTCACCTAACTCAAAGCCCCTTTTTGGTGTTATTTTGCTCACAAACTGAAAATCAGGCATTTGCACAGAACATAAATTGTCCCATCATCTTAGTCACATTCATAAGTCACATTAGCATCCTCTGTGATAATGCAGATATAGGCTATACCCTCTCACTTCAACAAAATATGGGAAGCATACAGAAAAAGTGCTGTATGGACAGCATATATTGAAGAATGATGTAATGTTACAATAAAAACATAACGTAACCTAACCTGACCTAACCTGACATAATCTACTGATGTTAGATCACCTAAACTTACTGATATTGGATCACCTAATCCTACTGATGTTGAATCACCTAATATCACTATATCACTGGAGGATTATGTATTATCTGCGATATCAATGCTACGTGACATAATTTCAAAGAAAGAAAATCTTGCTTATGTTATTTCCCAAAGAAATGGTGTATCATGCTTGTATAGAATGGACAAAAGTATTCACGCCTATATTAATAAAAATTGTTGACGGTTCATACAATATATTTATTTGCGTGTGTGTAAAGAAGTAGTCATGTAAAGACCCATTTGACGTAAAATACCTTGCTTAATGTTTGCTTCAGTTTACCAAAGTACATGCACAACTTAACATGACTATATTAATTGTAGTTTTTCAAACAATTGTGACCAGAAACTTTTTATCTTAGCCAACATTATTCCTGGATCTGCCCCTGGATCTGTGGAATCCACGTTCTGTCATAATTAATATATATATATATATATATATATATATATATATATATATATATATATATATATGTAATATCTGTTATCTACAACATCCTCACCGATATCGGCCATCATCAAGAATAAGAAATCTCACTGATAAATCCTTGAAGCATAGTTTTCTTATCTATCATATAAGGAGAAATTACACGTCATCAAGAAAGAACCAGGGAAGCCAGCTCTGTTTTGGGAAGCCCAGGCAGGGGCAGATACAGAGGGATCTGGAGGCATGTACCCCTCATGGATGGTGGTGCCCCTCCGGCCGGGAAAAGACTCCAGTCCGGGAAGGCTCAAGTGCAACCTTACCTCAAAATTTTCAGCCAGATGCACCCCTGGAGAGAAACAGCTGTGCATTTTCGGAACCAAAGAAATAAAGCGGGGGAAAATCCAAGGACATTTTGTTCAAGAGAGGGGTGGGGTACAGTCGCGATTTTTTTCCTCACCTCATTTTGGTGCCTCGGACCGCCCCTGGCTGGAGGACAAAGGTACCCACCCGTCCGTGAGGTCAGGCGCCTATCTCGCCAATACAGGTGCTATTCCGAACAGCTGTGTGACTTGAGAATGTAGGCGCCCTCTTGGGCCATTCGGACTCCGTTCTTCGTAATATGCGGAACATTATTGGCTATATATGCTCCTCGACCGAGATGAAAGGCGTATTTCTAAGCAGGTAGGTGCTTTGGAATGCAGGCGTCCTCCTGGGTCATCCCGTGCTCTCATCTCGGGGCATTGCAGATCTGAGATGGAGCCTCACTAGTTCACTTTAGCTCTTAGGGGTCTTGTTCTTCCGTCAAAGCACTTTAAAATCCAAAGATCATCTCAGCCCTCTCTGACCATCAGGTACCCTGTTTATTCCTCAGCTGTTAGGGGCCCATTCCAGCTGAGATTGCTCTATCCAGCTGGCATAGGCATTCCACAGGGACTCGGATACATGAAACAGCACCCCTGAACAGGGGTGTTGTTTTATGTATTTTGTTATTTTTTTAAAGGTCTCTGTTTCATATTTGTATCGTCAAAACCCCCTTAAGATACACCTGGCTGTATCACTGCCTGATTATGCCACTGAAACGTAGCATGAGCATTTCTGGACAAATGTGGGCATCCTCCAAATCCATCTGCCCCCCTCCGACACAAATTATAGGTACGCCATTGGTCTTCAGCGTAAGCATGCCTATTCCATGCAAGGGAGCATCCACGAGCGCGCGATCTCCTGTCCTTCAGCCCGGCCGCGGTCAAGGCGGAGTAATCGGCCCCTGCCCCTATAAAACTGGATCCGCCCCTGGTGTAGTCTGCCTAGACACTAAAATTACCTTTTCGTAAAACCAGTGACTCAGCTTAGAAATCACCGACAAGTAATTCAATTCAGGGAGCATCCACTCCAATATCCCGCTCTTCACGAGCCAAATGCATGAACGCGGCCAATGCGGCGAGCAATCCATGTCCTATACTCACATGTGTCGCCGCTCTGGCGGATGCACCTGGAAGCTTTCACGCGGTGTCTCCCATTGGTAGACTACGGTGGAGACGTGGAGTGAACCGTACGGTCGATTATGGCATGCAGTCGTCAGCTGATATTATAGGTTTTGAGCATTATAGGCTCTGAGCATTATAGATTCTGTGCATTATAGGCTTTGAGCATCAGTGGTTTTGAAGCATTAAATGCTTCGAGAGTTATACTTTCTGAATATTAGCTGAAACGAAGCATTATAGGAATTCAGCATTATAGGTTTCGAAGCATTATAGGTTTTGAGTATTATATGTTTTGAAACATCCCACAGGACGTAGTATTAGAGGCTTTGAAGCATTATAGCACTTGGATATTAGATATTCCGAACAACTATGCGTTCCAAGCATTATATGGTTTGAGCCATTATAGGTTTTGAGTATTATAGGTATTGAACATTCCCCAAGACGACAATTTAGAGGCTCTGAAGCACTATTGGTTTTGAGTATTATAGGTTCTGAAGCATTATCGGTTTCGAGTATTAGAGGTTCTGATATGTCCCCATATCATTGTACCATACATGTGTCTTCAACGTAGTACTGGAAAGTCCAAGTACCAGAGGGACTATATGACAACCATGGGCGAGGGAAAGTTGGAATCTGGCGGGCACGGAGATTCAGATAAACTATTGTGGTTTAACAGCAATGCTTAAGCTGATGGCATCAATACAATTTGCAGGTGCTCGACCATAGATCCTACGTGTAAAGACTCTACCCACTGGCGGATCTAGCCCACCGGTTTTTTTTGGGGGGGGCCAACTTTCGGATTTCGGCGTCAGCCCCTCCCCCAGTGGTGTACTTAGGGATTGTATCAGGGGAGGGGTCGAACGGATTTGGAGGATGCCCATTCTCCCACTATTTTTGGTTAAAAGCACCGGATTTCGACAACTAGGTATTTGGCAAAGGGGACCATTTTTTAAAATAATAATTAATGACGACATAATTTCCTGTGTATGGGGCCATAGCTTACCTGCACCGTTTCTAAGTTACCGGATTGATACATTTTGATAAAAGGTGTTTTTTTAATTTTTTGGGAAAAAAATCAGAATATGATGTTTATGAACATGACTAAGAAGATGCGACCACTCATTTTCGGCGCTGATGCTTACTTTTCAATTTGAACATGGTATGTGAACCGTGCCATATGTATGACGTCATCAAACCGTACCGATGTGACGTCATCGTTCAATTTGAAAAGTAAGCATCAGCGCCGAAAATGAGTGGTCGCATCTTCTTAGTCATGTTCATAAACATCGTATTCTGAATTTGTTTTCCAAAAATTCAATAAACACCTTTTATCAAAAAAATACCACCGGATTTTTGTTCTTGTTTACCAAAACGTTCACGTTCACGTTCAACGTCTTCTACCACGTCAACGTTCCTGCACGTGCACATACTGGTGGATCCGATTTTTTCAACTCTTGCTGTAAGCAGAACTAGAGCAGCATCAGCATGGAACCCTCGATGTGGTTGCGATGTGTGTCAGAATCTACTATGCTACCATATTGCACTCCAAACAATTATTTTAAAAAATACCTTTAAAATTGGAGATTCTTTCATTCGGACCCTATTTTTTAACCTCGGCGAAGGTTACTGCATTTTAATTTAGTTTACTTCTGTTGGTTTCGGGGGCACCAAGACACTATGACCCCCCCCCCCCCCCTTTAAGCGCTTCGGGGGCCCATTCCGGCCATGGCCCCTCCCTGGATCCGCTAATGGCTCTACCAGTGGTACAGCCGCAGCCAAGGGAGGATCCAAGAGTTGACAGGGGGGGGGGGGGGGGGGGGATAATTCCTGCTGGTTCAACAGTGGGTGTAGGAAGGTAATTTCTGATTGGGTTTGTAGAGCGTGATCGCCGACTGGGAACCTTTCTTGATCCCCAGCGATGCTTGGTGGCCATCCAAATACGCCATGTTACTTGATGTAATGATGATTCGCAGTATGCAGATAGCCGCGGCTCTCGACGACAACACCGGCCTGTGGTTCGTGCCGCGGATGGTGGTGGCCGGCGGGGCGTTGCGACCGACCACCTCACCGAGGAACTGTGTAACTTGGTGATCCCGCTGACGAACACCTTGTATGACCAGCTGACCAGCTGGTCACGCTGGCCGTCACCATCGATGAGGACGCCATCCTGGACAAGAGCGACAAGGACGACGCCTGAGCGGATGCCTCAAGTGAGTCCGGGCCTGAATGGCGGTAAGCATGGGTGCAATCTCTGGGGGGCTGGGGGACATGTCTTCCCAAATTCCTGAAAAGTGGCGATTTGTCCCCTCAATTTTTTTCGTGCCCCTCCCCCAAGCCTCAGCTACTCAAATATCTGTGTATGATCGCCGAAAAATTATACTTGATCATTTATAAAGTAAAAATATATATGCAAGAGAATCACCAAAGTACCAGAAGTCCATCTACCCAATCGATCAACGGGCTTCACAGGCTATTTGTCGTCACAAAATCTGCGAGTGGTAAATCAGAAAGCGTTATAATTTTCTGATTCCTGGCCATTCGGGAATGACAAAAACTTGACCATTCTCTGTTTTCGCTCGGGTGGAGAATTGTGCTTTGCGAGGCACCAAATTTCTATTATCGCAAGTCTGTATACGTCTTAAGTTACCTTCCCCTTCGCATATATCTATATATTTTGAACAAACGTGTATCCTTGGGCGTCTTGGTCAGCCTAAAGCACGTACGTCAAGACAACGTCGTGTTCGTATTCAGCGACGAGTTCGCCAGAGACGTATTTGTATTTGTATTGGCCTTCAGCGACGGGTTTACGATCGTTCGAATCAATTACCACAAATGCTTCTTCTTGTATTGAACACGCTGGAAGCAACTACATACGTCTCAGATGACCACTTTAACGGTCAAGGTCGAACGCAAACCGGTTTCTTCGGTCGCCTCGAATTTGATTCCGTTTTCACCAAAGCCTGCCAAAATCTAGTAGCAAGCAACGGCCTGTGGTGAACCCTCGTGTAACATTTCAAACCATGACATCAAGGTCAAACTTCAAGGTCAAAGGTTAGCTTGATTTCCAGCTCTGATTCGTTTTCCTGGGCCGTGAGCGTTCTTGCATGCATCTGGTGGTATGTGTGGGGTTCCGGAGCGATTTCTCTGGCTCCTACATTTATTTTTCGTACGTCCTCCTTTTTTAGGGGGGGCTCCGTCTTCATTTTTGTCGGGTCCCGATGCGATTTTGGGGCCAAGCCGTGCTTATTTGGGGCCATTGACGCCAATTTTTGGGAGCCCCGAGTGGAATTTTGGTGCCCCGACCTGAATTTTTGGGACTACCGACGGGAATTTTAGGTCCCAGGCGCGATATTTCGAGGACTCGGCGCGAGTCCGCTGGGAGCGTTGTATTTTGCTGCGCCCCAGCGCGATTTTTGCGGGCCCCGGCGCAAATTTTCGGGCCCGGCACGAGTTTTTTGTTCCCATTGCATTTGTATGGCCCCCGGTGCAAATTTATGGGGCCCCAGGGCTATTTTCGGGATTCTTGCGATTCTTGGGAGCCCACCCGTTCAGGAGGGAGGGGGAATTTTCCCCTTCGGTAAGCCATCGCGGTTGCTCAACGAGTTTTTTTTTCTCAGCCGATAGCACCCTTCAGAGTAGAAAGGCCTTTCGGAGAACTTTCTTTTGGGACCGGTTCTGAATATTCCTGTGCTCGAGTCGATTTGATGGAGTCCCTTTGCAATTTTTTAGTGTCGATTCGTCCTTGTCGAGCGTGATTTTCAGGTACCTCTGTCCGACGTTTTGGGAGCCACGGCGCGATTTCCAGAGGCCCCGGTCTGATATTTTGGGCCCCCAGCATGATTTTCAGGGGTGCAGTCCGTCTTTTTAGGCCCACCGCGATTGTCAAGGATACCGGCACGACTTTTTTTGGGTCACCAGCGTGATTTTCAGGGGCCCCGTTCTGACTTTTGGGGGCCCCAACGTGATTTTCAGGGACCTGGCCCGTCTTTTGGGCCACAGCATCATTTTCATGGTTCCTGGCGAAACTTATTTGGGCCCAGCGTGATTTCCGGTGGCCACGATCCGACCTTCTGAAGCCCCAGTGTGATTATTGGGTGGCCCCGGCGCAACGTTTCTGAGTCCCGGTGCGAATTTTGGGGCCCAGTGGTATTTCCAGGTGCCGGGTCCCACTTTTTTGGGCCTCCCAATGTGATTTTCGTTAGCCCTGGTGATTTTGTTGGCCCGAGCGTCATTTGCAGGGGTCCCTGCGCGACTTTTTCGAGCCCCAATGTGATTTTATGGGCCCCTGTGCGATTTTGTGGTCCCTCAGTGTCTTTCCATCGGCCCCTGTGCGAGATTGTGGGCCTCCAAGGTGATTGTTCGGGGCTCCGGTGCGATTTTGGGGTCCAGCGGGATTTTTATTGAGCCGGGCGCAATTTTTTCGAACCACAGCGCGATTCTTCGGGCCCTCAACCTCTCATGGGGGGAGAGAACTGTCCTTGATATCTCCTCCCACCTTCGGTGCGCTACTGGTGTAAGTCCATATTTACTACAACAAAACCATCGTCCAATATTTTATCTTCCTCCTGCTACAAGATGGCAACGCTTAACGTAATTACAGCATTGTTCTATGGTGATTGTGAAATCGGGCCAAGCACATACGAAATTTAGCTTGGTGTTCATAGGCGGTGATAAGGAGTGAACTTGCTAATTTTGGAGGACATTTTTGTCCCCAAAATGTCTTTTTTTAACAATGGTAAATCTGAAAACCAGATCTTGAAAATGCAGTGTCTGAAATCCGAGGATTTTTTTTTGGGGGAGCCTTACCTCTCCATCTTGCCCAAACATACCGCGTCCTTGGGTTGTCCCCCCCCCCACTAATTTCCAAACCGTACCTACACCCATGGGGGCAAGTAGGTACTGTAGGGCGGCGAGGTCGGGGGCAGGGTCGGTCTGAAGGGGGCAGGGTCGGTCCCACCATATTTAACCATAAATATGGTGCAAAATGTATGCCGCGAATTTCCAACTTATACATCTGGTAGCAACACTTAAAGGAAGGTGCCGCGTCCCGGACCAAGCTAGGTCGACCTGGGTCAGCAACATTACAAGGTCAACTTTCAAATTTGTATTCCCTTTAGGAACCGGTAATATGCTGAGGGGCTCTGTATCACAGTGACGCAATGCAGATGACCAAAGGGCAATACAAGGGAGCGTGGGCGACCTCGTGTCGTGTCACAGGGCTTGTTTTTTAATCCCCGATTCACCCTTGCTTCCTGTTCTATCATGAAGGTCAACCTGGATCAATCCACGGCGAGCCTGGGGGTTCCGTTTGAGCGCACGAGTGCCTTCCTTGAATCTGACAGCTCAAAGGCTTTCCGCATGTGTTGTCATGGGGTTATGTAGGGCGGCGAGGTCGGGGGCGGGGTCGGTGTGGGGGGGATGGATGGGGGAGGGCTAGGAATTTTTTGGGGAAGGGGGAGGGGTAATAGGAGTTGGTATGGGTGTTGGTTCGGTTTAGTGGTCGGTCTGAATGGTGGCACTGTTGTTATGTTTCGTCCTGGTCTACTGCGGTGTCCCCTTGACTTCGGAGCGACCTTGAGAAAGTAGTTTCCGCACGGCCGCCGGCCGGCGGCCACGCTCGCTACGCTCACGGGCGCCGGGCGGCTCCCCCGGCCCGCGTCGATCCCGCTTCCGGCGTGCCGCCGGCCCCCAACCGGGGCGGCCCACAGCGAGCGGTGTGCCATTGTCCATCTTGTCTTCGTCGTATTGTCATCTTGTCGGCGCCACGTAACTCGTTATCCTAACACAAATTTATATTTAGCGAGCCAATTCTTCCACTTCACCACTTCCATTCGTGAGTGAACCTGGCTTGGTCGTGGCGCCAGGGATAGAGGAGCCGCATGGTTGGAGAGACCTAGGAGGGGAGGGGGGGTCATAAGAGTAATGGACGGACATTGGAGTTGGAAATGCGTCCGTCACCGGCCCACGTCCAGTTTCGGGCCCTCTTTAAGTGTTGAAGTCCCCGCTTGTTTCCCTCCATGTCATCCACCTGCATACTCCCACGGGTCACCGGACTGGCAAATTGAGGGCCATTACCCTGGGTCAAATTTTGGCAACGAGGGTTTCTGACAGCTAGATGTGTACGCAGAGTTCCAACAGCTCCCACTGGTCCTTAACTACCCATAGCTACGTCATGCATGCTCCCACGTAGTCCATTCATTTCCATCATTCATTCCGAACATTCGCTCTCTATTAAAAGTGTTGGCCCGGTAATTTCCCTTCCAGTGGTGCATGCGCATTCAGCGAGTCTTACTTCCTCAGACCGTTGCTTAGGGCTTTCTAGCCCAAGGTTAAATGTTAATTACCCGTGCTTAGGTCCACAACTGTGACCGGCTGACGCGACACTGTTGGTTGGGAATGATACTACTTACTTTACTGCCTTCAAGGCTCGGTGACACTGGGCTGCGACATTCCGTTAGTTTCTGATGGTCTTATGCTGGGCTTGAGTAATAATGGCCGACCTACCTACAATTAAAGGAGTCAACGCCTAGCCAGGACTTTTATGCTCAAACTTGCGATTTGGCGGGCACCCCACAGGTGGTCCTGGGCCACAAATCGGTCGGGATGGTCCCCTATCGTATTTCTAACCTATCCTACCCGGGGTCATGGTCGGGAGACCCTCAAATCCCCTGCCTGTCCTATCCTCGGGGGCTTACGGAACGCCAAACTTCATCTCGCCTGTCTGTGCCGTAATCGAGAGGCCCAGGCCTGCTGGAATAGCTGAGACGGGAAAGGAATACCGACCTAGCCCTTTTTGGCTTTTACCTAACTGTGTGCACAGATTCATCCCGACCCAAAATTGGGTGCCGCTGCCTGCGAACTTACCCATTGGACCCCGTCGGATCTGACCACCCTCGGGATGCCCTTCCGCGCTCTGGGATCACCAGGCCGGAGGGTTTTTGCGGCCTAAAATTTCTCAAATGAACCAGCTGCCTTGTGAATTATCCAGTCTTTTCGGCACGCTTTCCCAGGGGTTTGACCAACAGTGTTTCGTCATTTCACCCGTCTTCTATCAGCCTTCCTCCGTCTCCTCCGAAGAGAAGAGGGCGGAGGCTCACGTTTGGGACCATGGAAGTTATCGCCCGTGGAAGGGCGGCTTGCAGGCCGTCTCCTCGCTAATTGCGTAAGTCGTCTCACGTTTTTCCGTCACAGACGGTAGTCAGGTTCGTCCTGTCCTGTCTTGTCGGCTAGCTTTACATTAAGTAACGGACGAAACCGGAATTAATTCCCTGCTAAATCCCTCATTCGCACCTAGAACGTTTGGCCACTTAATGGTCAGTGGTTAATTCGTTCCTCAACGGCATCAACTTAAGACTTTTGGACCTCCGAGTATGTACCAGGCCCGCGGCATTCAAGGGTAATACATGCGCTGATAAGTACAAAGCCTGAGGGCGAGTTTCCAGCGATTTCACGGTAACGTTATTTCCCATCGTGACTGCTTTGTGACATTTCCCCTTACAACAATTTACTTGTACGAGTCTGGCCTCCAGCATATCTCGGCGTGACATAAAACGCACACCACGGACCACAGGGTCCTCTATAATTAACTTGAGTCTCAAGTCCATTCATTCCTTTCAAATGTTATCCCCGGTTCCATATGTAATCAGCTTCCTGGGTTCAGTTGTTCGGTACTATTACCCGCACCATTTAAAGCAAGTGGAAGTCTCGTAGACACGTGGTGCGATGGTTTAGTGACCCAGTGCCCGGAAAGTATTTGCCGCAGCACTTCCAAGGTCAAAAACCCTCGACTCGTCGCCTTCGGCCGGGCGACACGTTGATTTGGGGAGCAGGTGTTTGGCGTGTGAGTGGAGAGCGAGGTAGAGAGAGCGAGAGAGAGAGAGAGAGAGAGAGAGAGAGAGAGAGAGAGAGAGAGAGAGAGAGAGAGAGAGAGAGAGAGAGAGAGAGAGAGAGAGAGAGAGAGAGAGAGAGAGAGATATATATATATATATATATATATATATATATATATATATATATATATATATATATATATATATATATATATATATATATATATATATATATATATATATATATATATATATATATATATATATATATATATATATATATATATATATATATATATATATATATATATATATATATATATATATATATATATATATATATATATATATATATATATATATATATATATATATATATATATATATATATATATATATATATATATATATATATATATATATATATATATATATATATATATATATATATATATATATATATATATATATATATATATATATATATATATATATATATATATATATATATATATATATATATATATATATATATATATATATATATATATATATATATATATATATATATATATATATATATATATATATATATATATATATATATATATATATATATATATATATATATATATATATATATATATATATATATATATATATATATATATATATATATATATATATATATATATATATATATATATATATATATATATATATATATATATATATATATATATATATATATATATATATATATATATATATATATATATATATATATATATATATATATATATATATATATATATATATATATATATATATATATATATATATATATATATATATATATATAGATAGAGAGAGAGAGAGAGAGAGAGAGAGAGAGAGAGAGAGAGAGAGAGAGAGAGAGAGAGAGAGAGAGAGAGAGAGAGAGAGAGAGAGAGAGAGAGAGAGAGAGAGAGAGAGAGAGAGAGAGAGAGAGAGAGAGAGAGAGAGAGAGAGAGAGAGAGAGAGAGAGAGAGAGAGAGAGAGAGAGAGAGAGAGAGAGAGAGAGAGAGAGAGAGAGAGAGAGAGACAGACAGAGCGACGAGACCGGGGGTATTCTCACCTTGACTGTTTGCACATCTTAACCGCTGAGTGACGTGGGGCCCCAGCAGATCTCCGAAGTTACTTTAATTTCCCAGGGAAAGAAGGTGTTAGTTAGCATGTGGTGAGCCAGAAGCCCTGCCCTCTTCATTAACGTCTTTCCGGAGCCAGGTGGTTCTCCCGTCATATAAACTCTCCTCAGTAATTCGCGTGCGTGTGTATGTGTAGTCGCTGGGTCCGAATTCCAAACACGTATGACGGATTTCCAGTCCACACCGCACGGCGAACCGCACGTCCGCCCTCAACCAGCTTTATCCTCACACTCCCCGCGGCCGGGGTGTTTCGGCGCGAAACCAACAAGCCAATGGGAAGGCACGCGTCGCCAAGGCGACGCGCGGGACCATGACGTCACCCGTCTACACTCTATAAACCTGGAAAAAAGGAGTGCACACGCACTCAACGCACATGACCAAGACATGACACCGGAGCGAAATGGCACACGATGTATCGCCACGCTGTTCGAACTATCGTCACAAGTGGTCGTCAACAGCATGGCAACGGGTTTATCCGCAACACAAGAACTGATGTCACGACTGCGTGTAGACCGTCGCAAGCCTTAATAGGGTATGCACTAGATTTCAGCACAAGGCATCTAGCACTCGCCATAGGCAGGACTCCCGGCGCCCCAACGACTGAAGCGTTCCACAATCCGCGCAGACATTACACAATTTCACAAAGTGGTGTAGATCCGAAACAAATCGCCCATCCACTAACGCATCCCCGGCGGGATCCTCATTTTCCGCACGACGCTAGTTATAACAATTGGTACACTAGCATCTTATTCTAACATCGCGCAACCAAGTGCTGACATCACACACGTTTTACATTGTAACCAGCGGCTGTTCTAACAACAATTCGTACACTAGCATCTCAATCTAACATCGCGCAACCTCACATCACACACACGCTTACACCGTAACTAACGACTATTCTAACAACACCCAGCCAGGAGCTCGCTTAACCCGACTTGATCGTCGCAACACAGTTGGCGGTACACTCGGGGGAAGTCCAGGCCCGGGGTCATCTGTCTCTGACCCCACTCCCTGCACGGATGGGACAATATCAGAGCTTTCTATTCCTAAGCTAACTGTAGTGTCCGTCAACGCCGGTTCTCTCCTGACAGCGGGGCACCCATCCCCTTCTTCCCTCTGAACGGAAGTTGCTTGGGTGGGACCCAGATCGCCACTGTTACTGTCGGCACCACCAGCCGCTAACGCATCCGCGCCGAGATCCCCACTTTCCCCAACGACGCGAGTTCCGAGAGCGGTGCATCCGGAGGAAGGATGTGAACCCCTTCGCCTCCAGATTCCAGCACACCAGGTCGGAATATGCCACATCGAACGGTGCGGGTGACCCAACCCCGGACGCCGGGGCGAGCGGCTCACCGACGCCCTGCCTCTCATCATCCACACTCAAGCCACGTCCTGCTGGTGTGTCTGTTACACCAGCTGCACATCCAGGCACTGCATCCCTGGTCACCTGAGCGGTCGTTGGTTGCAGTCTGTTATGATGCACTAGAATCGTCTGTCTGCTCCCGTGCAGACGTATCCGATAATTGACATCACCCACTCGGCTTTGGACTGTTGCCGGCTTCCAGGGGCGGACAAACTTATAATACTGACCTCTCGGCACGACACTGTTATATAACAGGACCTGATCACCAGCCTGAAAGGTATGCTCGCTCAGCTTCTTTTCGTAGGCTCTCTTGTTGCGCGCGTGTCGCCTATTGGACGCAGCGATCCCAAACTCTCTCGCTTTGCGCAGACTGGTACATAGGCTGTCCACGTACTCGGACACCGTCTGAGATTTCGTCACCGTAGGCGCGTGAGATTCGCTTCAGCTGGGAGCCGGGGCTCTCGAGCGAATATGAGAAAGTAGGGCGAATAGCCGAGCGACGAATCCACCTGGGACCGATACCCGAGCATCACCAGCGGCAGATGAACATCCCATTCCGAGTGATTGTCATCTAGATATCTCGCCAACATCGTGATGATAGTCCGCATTAGCCTTTCCACCTTTGAGTTCCCTTCGGGGTGGTACGCGGAGATCCGTGATTTTTCAATGCCGAAGATACGGCAGGTTTCCGTCATGACTGACCCTACAAAATTCGCGGCGCAATCGGAGTACAAGCGCCGTGGACAGCCGAACCGAGCGACAAACTCGTTCACAATGGTCGTCGCCACTGTCGTCGCTTTCATATCCGGAAGAGGATACACCTCACACCAGCGGGTGAAGTGATCACACACAACCAACAGATGCTTGTTCCCGCTTCCGGTAATCAGCAGACCGGTCAAAAAGTCAATAGAAATCGTGTCAAAAGGTTCATCTGAATAGAGCTCACCAAGGGATGCACGTGGCCGCGGGATCGGTTGACTGTGTAAGGTGCACTTCTGGCACTTGCGACAAAACTCCTCGGTTTCAGCCGACATCCGACTCCACCAGAACCGAATCCTCGCCTGGGCCAACATATTCTCGGCCCCAAAATGTCCTCCTGTTGGACCAGCATGAAGCGAGGTTAGTACTCCAGGCACCAGCTGCCTTGGAACCACCAGCTGCAACCGCTCGCTCTCACCAGCGCGTGGCTTGTACATTCGATAGAAAATGCCATCAATCAACTGCAGTCGTCTCCACTGCTTAAACAATGGCCTAGAGAAACCTGACACCATGGTTCGTCACGGCTTAACTCCAGCCGACAAATGTTTCCCAATTTCACTTATACTAGGGTCCTTATCCTGTTCCTGTCGCAGATAACTCAAGGACCAGGAGGAAGCATCCACCTCGCGAACTGACTCAGCTACTTCGCCGGTCTGTGTCTCCGCATCCACTCTGTCTGCCGGAAGCCTACTCAGCGCGTCCGCCACCGGATTCTGCACACCCGGGCGAAACACTATCTCATAATCAAACGCTGACAAGATCTCAAACCAACGAGCGAGCATGCCGGAAGGTTGATTGAAGTTTATGAGCCATTGCAGGCTGGCGTGGTCGGTACGAATCCTAAACTTACGACCCAACAAATAGTGCCTAAACTGCTGCACGAACAGAACACACGCTAGCAACTCTTTGCGAGTTGTACTGTAATTACGTTGAGACTTGGACAACTTCCGACTCGCATACGCCAGCGGTTTCTCTTCGCCATCCTGTTCCTGCAGGAGAACGGCTCCAGCACTCAAGTCCGAACAATCACAGTCCAGAATGAACATACCAGCGTCCGCGCCGAACCTGGGCAGCGAAATCACAGGCGAAGTCTACAGCGCCACCTTCAGTGCTTCGAACGATGCTAGCGCCTCCTCCGACCAACTAAACTTTACGTCTTTCCCCGTCAGCGAAAACAGCTGCGCTGCCATCTCAGCGAACGATCGCACATACTTCCGAAAGAACGATGCTGGCCCTAGAAAACTACTCAACTCTTTTGGGGTGCGTGGAGTGGGCCACTCCGCCAACTGCCGGATCTTTTCAGGGTCAGGAGACAAGCCCTCGGGGGTCAATACATGACCCAGAAATGTTACTTCCGTTCGGAACAACTCGCACTTTTCCGGATTCAGCGTAAGACCTGCCTGCTGTAGCCTTTCCAACACAGCATCCAGCTTGGTCAGGACATCATCGAAGTCTGCTCCATGCACTATGACGTCATGAAAATAGTTCACACACGACAGAGGACACAAATCACCTAAAACTATATCCAGCAGACGCGCGCACGTAGACGGGGCCGACTTGCACCCGAATGGCATACGAACAAACCGATGTGCACTGAATGGAGTCACAATCGTAGTCTCATCTCTATCCCGTTCATCAATGCTTACCTGAAAATACGCATTATTCAAATCTAGGACACACCACATCTTCGATCCTGCCAAGATCTCAATAGTGTCGTCAATCCTCGGAATCGGATATGACGAGGGCGTCGTCACGGCATTCAGCTGTCTCATGTCAGCGCACATCCTGTACTGCCCAGACTTCTTCCTTACCAAACATATGGGGGAAGCCCAACCCCCTCCATCAGACTCCACGAGAACTCCTTGTTCTACTAATGTCTCGATTTGCGCCCTCACCTCGTCCCGCAAATGGGGTGGTACACGCCGGGCCGCCTGACTCACAGGCGCATGGTCACCAGTATCAATCGTATGCGTCGTCACCGTGGTGTGGCCCAAATGACCATCAAACATCGACTTATGTTTGTCGATAACTCGTCTAACCGCCTCCTTTTGTGCGTCTGACAATGGGGACTTACTCAGGTCAATATGTCCACGTGGTCTACGTATTTCGAAGTTGGCTCGCCATCACTACCCCAGGAGTGCAAGCTGTGCTCGCCAAACCCCACCTCAAGTTCGCCAATTTCTGAGCGCTTAGGAATGCTAATCGGCTCCGTCGTAATATTACGGACGACAAATGGGACAGAACTCCCTACTACATCGACCACTGCTGGAACAAACTCTAGACCACAAATGTTAAACGACGACTCCACTACAGCTGAGCCTATGTAGTCACAATTGGGCACCCATGCCCTCAGAACTGTCTCCTCATCCAGTGCAGCTATGACACTACTCTACATCACCAAACGACCAACTAACACGGCCTCCGCCGACACCGAGCGAACTGACTCAGCCGGGGTCAATATCAATCTCCTCTTCAGATCAATCACGCATGGACAAGCTCGCAGAAAGTCAAGCCCCAGTAGGCACGGCACATCTATGTGATCCGACACGAAAACACTCATGTTCACTGGCATTCTGTCAATATGGAAGCACAGAGTAGCTTTGCCTGCCAGTAGCAGCTCATCTCGTGACGCCGTCTTGGCCCGCACTGCAGTCTTACGTAACCTCGGGGTATTTTGAAAAAGGTCGAACGCTGCTTGGTTCAGAATACTAATGTTGCTGCTTGTATCCAGCAGACATTTACAGTCCACTCCCGAAATCTCAGCCACAAATGTCATGTCCACGTTCAGCGAAACCCCTCGGTCGCCTGAGTCACCGTCGGTTATGTTCGCTCCCCTCTCGGTTTCTCTCCAGGTCCCTTTGTCCCTTTCGGGATCACATCCTCCCAGCTTACTCCTCATGGGCTTTGACTGGGTCCGGGTCCCCCCATGGCCTCTCGGGTGGACCCGCGAGTTTTCCAAAAACCTCCCACACACTTCTGGCACGTGACCCTGACAACCGCACTTCGGACACCTAACATCTCGCTTGTCACAGTTATACCTCATGTGACCAGGCTGGCCACAGGCGTAACACTCGCGCGGCCTACGCACAGGTCCACTAGACCTGAGTCCAGTCTGGACTTGGAGCTCTAATTCGGCTATCCTCTTCTCTAACCGAGTAACAACTGACGATTCAGACTGCCCCCCCCCCCTGCAGCCATCTGGCGCACCGGCTGCATCACGTGCCGAGCGGCACTGCACACGTGACGTACTTTTACCACTGCATCCCCAAAAGTACTCGCTCCCGACGCGACAACAGGCGAGTACAGTTCGCCCGGAAGTGCCGACAGGAAATGGTTGTATAGCAGACCCTCCAATGCCTGTCCTGGGAATGCTTGAGACACCATCTTCTTAAGCCGTATCACAAACGCATCTAGCGACTGGGATGGGTCGTACCTGAGATCCATAAGGGCCACATGGTGGTCCACAGAGCTACCACTGCAGAAACTCCCCTCCAGGCCGAGCTCAACTCCACTATAGGACTCCTTCTGTCGGGCACCAAGGGCATTGAACGCATCCCTTGCGACTCCTGTTAGACACAATGGGAACATATCCAACGTCCGGCTCTCGTCCCAATCATGAAGCCTACTGAACCTCTCATAGTCGTCCAAAAATATCTGCACCGAGCCACCTCCGTCGAAGCTTGGCATACCAATAATAGCAAACCTGGGCTCCATTCTGCTAGTTCCACTGGGCTTCAACTAGACAAACTTGTGAACACGGCTTATACTCGTCACTCGACACTTCCAATATCCAAATGCGTCTGGCTCGACTGAATCATGCCACACGCCTCATTAAACGACATATATTCCTCGCTTTGACAAGGCACTCACGGTTCCGACGCTGAGAATCGCCCGTTGCTAGCGACGAGTCATGTGTCATCTGGCGCGTAGACGAGCACTAAGGGCGTCTTGCTGCAGCCTGCCATTGCTAGGCGACAGCAGCACTCTCACCGGACTCTACCTGGCCGGATCACCATCTTGCCATGGCCGTGCACATACTTAGCGACTCCCGTCAGCTGCCGCGCAACGAGCACTGAAGGTGTTTTGCTGCAGTCTACCGTTGCTAGGCAACAACAGCACCATCACCGGACTCTTTATCCGGCCGGGCCGCCATGTTCCCATGGCCGTGCATCTTGTTTGAGACTCGCCAACTCATCTCTTGCACGCCATCCTCTTGTATAAGTGGCCGCACTCACACGTCACACCGAGCCAAGTCCTAAGTATCACTACACTCCGTTACGACGAAATTCAGACGACGCAAATTCTCCGCTCCTCAGTCCGCCACAACGCTCAATCGAGTCATCTGGCTCCCGTCGTGCGAGTCGGACGACCCGAAAGCTGTCAATCCCACCGCCGTCGGCAATGTAGGCGCTGGGTCCGAATTGCAAACGCGTATGACGGATTTCGAGTTCACACCGCACGGCGGACCGCACGTCCGCCCGCAGCCAGCTTTATTCTCACACTCCCCGCGGCCGGGGTGTTTCGGCGCGAAACCAACAAGCCAATGGGAAGGGACGCGTCGCCAAGGCGACGCGCGGGACCATGACGTCACCCGTCTACATATGTATTCATTTCTTCCATGCATTTCGAAACCATGAACATTCATGCATCATCCACACCATTCATCCATTAATTCCATTCATTAATCCTTAGTACCCATGCTCCACAATACCCCTGCTCGCCATAATTCGCTCCTCCCAATTACCCTTCCCTGGGCTAACGGCTACCAATACCTCCGCTGGTTGGGGCCATCACGTACACACAAAAAACGGTGGCGGACGGGTCACATGGTGGGCACGATGGGTGAAGGATACATTGCCACTCCCTGGCCTGATTCACTCACATTTCGCGATGTTCACTCGGCTTTCGCTGTTTTTCAGAAGTGGCCGTGTCGATCCGAACGCAAGCGAAGTTCACAGTTTAACCACAATCACTCCACTCCATAGCTCGCGAGCGACTCCCACCGATTCCATCGACTCTCTTGGGTGGTGTGTCCCCGACGACTCTCTTGGGTGGTCTCCCCCGACTCCCCCGGGGTGGCGCTTATAAATGGCGCCGCCCCTGAGAGCTGCGGGCCGCCAGGCGCCATGCAACGCCCGCCGTCTTTCTTTGTGCCCCGTAGCCTGACTGGTGGCTGATGGTGCGGGCTGGTGACGCTGGTGACTGGTGACTTGCAACTGGTGACCGCTGATTGGCCGCTGGCGGTTTCGGCTGTCCAGTGGTGGCTGCTTCTAGGCTACTGGGACAGGCTGATACCCTGTGGTCTGGCCAGAAGTATTTGCTTGCTTTGCCGGCCGCACAAAGTGGCTGCTGTTGGCAATAGAGTGTGCGCGTTTCTGCGGCGAGTAGGCTTGTGCTTGTGCTTGCTTTTCACAAGTTTCTCCCGGCGTCGCGTGCTTCCGGTCGCGGCGGCCGGATGTCTCGCGGGTCGGGCCACATCGCGACCGCATGAAGCGCCGTGTTGAAAAATGTAAACCGTCTTACAGTACCAGCTAGACGGAAGCTTCCAGCAGGCTACTGACTGACGGGCTGTCTCAGCAGGGGCAGATCCAGGAATTGTCATGATGGGCACTTGTCTGGTGGGGCGTCATTTCTTCTGAGGGGTGTCACTGCGAAAGTACTTGAAGGGACACCTTCGGCTGGAAATCCGTGTAGCGGGGGTAGAGGTGTTCACTCGAGCCTTCCCGGAGGGGCGCCTTTTCCCGTCTGGAGGGGTGCCACCTCGCATGAAGGCACATGCCCCAAATGCTCGCCTGTATCCGCGCATGAACCTGGTCACCATTGCTTGAGTGCCACATGCCAGACACTGAGCGGGCCAGCAGTGGCACCAGGTGCAGAACCTGGCTAAGATGGACCAGCGGATTTGCAATAGGTAGGTGTGTCTTCGTCGGTACCAAATATACAAACTGAATTCGGCGACAAACTCCGAACATAAGTATGCCACAACAAATTAAAGTGTACTACACCTGTTCGTTTTTCATTAATGAAAACCTGGAGTGGGGCTGTTCTCTTCCCTATAGTATCGTGAGTCGAATGTCTTGTATTATAATCATTGCGCTGTAAATAGACAAAACGCCAATAATGGAAATGCAATGTGACCCCCACTGTCACTCACTTGGGCTCACTAACTCAAAATACTGATGACGCCTCTGGAAGGAAGCATGGTATGTCATGATGGGATGCTAAAACTTTGTGTTGTTTGTTCCGTTCTTTTCAACGATGGGCAAAATTAGCCTGAAAAGCGGCCTGGACCCAAAAATGTTCATTCCAGGCCTCTTTTTAGGCAAATTTTGTCCATCCACGGGCGGAAACAATGGGGTAGAGGGGAATGTGCCCCTATTCCATGAAAGGTGGCACTCCTACAACCGGGAAAATGTGCCTCTCCGGAACGGCTGGACCGCACCTCCCCCTATGCCAACATATTTGTCAGTCATAGGGGCCCCTCGGAGAGAAATAGGTTCATCCTTGGAAGGAAAAGGGGCCCTCCGAAGAGGAAAAGGTTTTTCAGTGTGCTCCCCACTGAATGAATTTTCAGCCGAAGGAGTCCCTCCAGGTTTTGTATGCTTTTGAGGGGGCAAATTCCCCTCCATGTTGGCTTTGCCCCCTCCCCCTCCCCCAATGATTTCAAATTGCATCATGGAACCAAGTGGTATCTGCCGTCTTCCCAATCAATTTTGGCCCGCCTCTTGCTTCTATGTATTGTGCTCCAAATAATTTTCACAAATTAACGCCACTGCTTCCAAGTACTTCCGCAGTGCCACCCCTTTAAGCAGGTGTTTCCATGACAATTCCTGGATCCGCTCCTGTGTTCACCCCGTGCTGCAATTGTTGAGACAGTCACGCATCAGCAGAGGCGCCGCCAAGGGGACCGGAGACGCGGTCCCATAGCAACCAAAAATACGATTTAAAAAATCAGATTTTTACCACGCATAACCAGAGATTTTCGGCGCTCTTCGCACACCGAAAGCAATCTCTGTTTCATGATATTTGTTTTCGGTCGAGCCCCCGCAAATAAAATTATGGCTGCGCCCCTGCACACCCGTGATGTTTCCAGTAAGCATGCCGATATCGGCCAGTTGTCGGCATGTGTCGGGGCGAGCTCGGCATCTCGTGAGCGGCATGCCGACATCGAACCGCTCTCGGCCCGACATAGACAAACTGACCTGGAATGTCGGCATGTGTCGGGTTGAGTTCGGAATATCAGTAGCGGTCAGCCGACATCCGGTCGTTGTTGGACTGACAGCGGCAAATTCATAGCGATAGCGGTGTGACGATATCAGGCCGCCGTCGGGTAGCGGCAGGAGCGTATTTATGACCAAAAGTCACCAAGCGGCATGACTTAGAAATGCGCTGGCACACCGTTATGGGAGGGGGGAAAACCGGCTTGAAGTTAGCACCGACCTCGACCAAAGTAAAAAGCTTTGAGGGGGTGCACTCGGACGTACCCGGTGAGCATGCCGAGAGCGGCCCGACGTCGGCCCGATGCTGGGCTCTACGTTTGGCCGCTGTCGGGACGCTAGCGACTCGCTGTCGGCTAGGATTGGGATGTTCGCCCATGCCGGCATGCAGCCAACGTGGGGTCGATATCGGGCCGCTGTCGGGCCAATGTCGGGCCGCTGTCGGCTGAACAGCGGATCCGCTCATATCGACATGAAGTCGACACTGAGCCGAGATTCAGCCGCGTTTCTTCCGAGATCAATATCCACACCTATATCCGACCGACGTTCCCTCGCCATCCGGTCCGTTAGGCGTCATAGGCGGACATAATACCGGTGGCGCCGCTCTGGTGGTGTGTTTGTGAAGGAACAACACCAGAGTCGGCTTTCTCTGATTAATGCTATATTCTGGTTTCTAGACGAGGTGCAGGCAATTTCCAATGGTACAATTTGAACAACATTGAAACAAGCTCTCTTATCATGTGTAGTTCGTTTTATTATCAAATTATTTCACCCTGTCACTTAGCCCTTAAAGTGAAATGGGAGCAATTGGCAACTCAACATCTTGTGATAAAAACGTGTCGTACATCTTCTGTGTGACGTCCTGACAACTTCAAATGTTCTTAACTAAACGGAATTCGAACGTGCTACATTTTTTTATAATCTTGAATAACTTCCATGAAGGTTTAACCCTGTCACTTTTGCGCTCAATTCCAGAATTTGTGTTCCAAATGATCACAGTGTATCACTTTAAATTGTATATCACATGTTCTACATTACCGAATTAATTTCCAATGGTCTTAAATAAACCGGCATAAAATCTGCTGCCTTCTGATGCCATACTAGACTACTTTTATACATATATAACCATGTCATTTTTACACTCAATTCCAGGATTTGTGTCTCGAATTATCGCATTGTATCCCTTTAAATTGTATATACGATGTTCTGTATTACCGAATTAATTTCCAATGGTCTTAAATAAACCGGCATAACATCCGCTGCCTTCTGATGCCATAATCGACTACTTTTATAGATATCTAACCCTGTCATTTTTGCGCTCAATTCCAGGATTTGTGTCTCAAACTATCACATTGTACACCTTTTAATTGTATATCAGATGTTCTACATTAGCGAATTCCTTTCCAATAGTCTCAAATAAACTGGAATAAAATCAGCTGTCTTCCGATGTGATATTCGACTACTTTTATAGATATATAACCCTGTCACTTTTTACCTTTCGACATGAAGCTTTGCGACATTATTGACGTTCTGGCATAGCTCGATGCACGTCAAGCGCCGACGGCTGCTGCCGAGAGGATCCATAGGGCCGCCGAGCGGTGGCACGACAAAAAGGAAAGTTCTACCCTTCAACAATGCTAAGCAACATCGGCTCTGCCACGCCAAAATGGTGTAGGAGAAATTCACGGTTGTAGATCCATGAATTCCCTCCAACGCCCATCAGCGTAATGTTCTTAAACAATTTCGTGAAAACCTGTCGGCCACAACTCTAATGGTGGCGGAACTCATGCCAGGCACATCGCCTATCGTTTCAAATATGATAATCTGCCTGTAACTTTGGCGTTGGGGCCCATTAACATTCAGGGAATAGGAATCCCGCGCCTCGCCATATTATGAATGGCGGGCGGTCGGGAACGTGCCGGGGGCCGCCGGCGGCCGGCTGTCTATGGTTGAAAATAGTTCCAGAAGGAAATACGGAAAGTAACAATATGCGCAATATGTCACTGTAAGTGGCAATAAAATTGACGTCTGAAGGCAAGTTAACTTTCATAAATGCACTTCGCGTCATATTTTATGGAGACAGAGTGTCATAAATTGTAACTATATTCTTCGTGCACACACTGGTGAGCATCCGGGCGCGCTTGTCGCGGGCGCATGTTTCAGAGTTCCTGAATGGCATCAGGCACCTACCTGTTTGCGTTCTTTACTGGAGATCCCCCCGATGTCCGCATTAACATTGCGTTTGACGCCTAACGCGATGTCTCCGCCATCCAGCCGACGATCCCCCGCTAACCATCCTATGCGGAAAAAAACTGCTGAAGTGAAATGATCTGGTCACTGTTTGACAGGAAGTACTAAAATATTATTTACCTTCTCTAAATTTACATAAAAATGTTACGGTGTGGTGAAATTATTGACCTATATATATATATATATATATATATATATATATATATATATATATATATATATATATATATATATATATATATACCTATATATATACACATATATATATCTATATATATATATATATATATATATGACATATATATATATATATATATATATATATATATATATATATATATATATATATATATATATATATATATATATATATATCTATATATATATGTATATATATATATATATATATATATATATATATCTATATATATATATATATGTTAAAACACAGAACAATGGGAGCATAGCTTTATTCACAACGTTTCGGCTCACGCCTTTCTCAAGCTATGAACAATTTACAGGCATGGGAGTATTTGGCACTTGTCGTCTTTTTCTTCTTTTGTTTTCTTCTTTCAGTTCTCCTCTTCTTCTTTTTCCCTTTACTTTTTCCCCCTCTCTTCCTTCCCAATTCGAACACAGGTCATGAGACATCAATCATGAAGCACTTCGCATGTGTTGACACCGAATGAACCAGACAGTGAAAACAGTACATTGGAAACGACCAAATAAGTACGACAGTGATGTATAACCTATCCTTTTTCAATATGTTCCACTATCAGTTCCGCTACAACACTTGCAATTTTGAAACTACCAGAAACACCATTGATATTCTCACGTGTGGCAATATACGCGGATTCCACTGTCTTCCGACACCTCTTCCCAAGTCCACCACTAAGAACAGATGCTTCTTTCCAATTTGGGAGATGGTCTTCTTCATCAACATGCACCACCATAGCATTCGAAATTCTATGGTATCTGAGGTCTGAACGATGTTCCCTAATTCTAGTCCCTATCCCCCGTCCCGTTTCTCCATAGTAACTTTTTCCACATTCTCCCGCGCAAGGGATTTTGTAGACTACGCTTTTTTCGTTCACGTTTGCGGACCCCTTTCTTGACTATGTCTTTGATTTTGACCCCTGGTGAGAGACTGATGTTGATTTTGTCTTTTGTGAATCGGGAGATGGTGACTGCTCCCTGTGTTCCGGTACTGATATGCACCTTTTCGTCAAAACTCGTTGCTTGGCCTTTGTCATGCACATCACTTTTTTTCGCTTTTTGGCGCAACTTCACTATCAAACCCTCTGGATATTTCAGCAACTTGAAAGACTCCTTGATTAAAATCAATTCTTCTGCGAGGCACTCAGGACTGCATATTCTATGAGCCCTTAAGAAAAAGCCCATTAGGACCCCCGTTTTTGTTTCATGGCTGTGACCCGAGAAGTAGTGCAAAATATCGTTTTTGTTAGTGGGCTTTCTGTACACTGAAAATGTGCATTTGCTGTCACAGCGTTTGATCAGTGTGCCCAAGAAAGGAATCTCAGCCTCATTATATTTTTCTTTTTCCTTTTCTAACGTGAATTGAATCGATGGGTGTACCGCGTTAATATTTGTGTTGACCGCATCAAGATCAGTGTATTGATCAACAATCACCAATATGTCATCTACGTATCTCAGCCAGAGGGAGTTGGGGCCAATCATAGATTTCAAATTGTCCGCCTCGAGGGTTTCCATAAACAAACATGCCAGAACTGGACTCAATGGTGAGCCCATGGTGAGGCCGTTGATTTGCCGATATTCTTCCCCCTGAAACCCCCTGAAACGGTCGTTTCCAATGTACTGTTTTCACTGTCTCGTTCATTCAGTGTCAACACATGCGAAGTGCTTTATGATTGATGTCTCATGACCTGTGTTCGAATTGGGAAGGAAGAGAGGGGGAAAAAGGAAAGGGGAAAAGAAGAAGAGGAGAACTGAAAAAAGAAGAAAACAAAAGAAGAAAAAGACGACAAGTGCGAAATACTCCCATGCCTGTAAATTGTTCATAGCTTGAGAAAGGCGTGAGCCGAAACGTTGTGAATAAAGCTATGCTCCCATTGTTCTGTGTTTTAACAATTTGTCATTCCATCTTAACTAGTACAAATATATATATATATATATATATATATATATATATATATATATATATATATATATATATATGTATATGTATATGTATATATATATATATATATATATATATATATATATAATATATATATATACATAGATATAGATAGATAGAAAGATAGATAGATAGATAGATAGATATTAGCTAGACCAGCCTCTTGAGTTCTCACAAAATTTCCATGACGGCGCCGCAGAGGGCTCGAGCTTTCATGGTGCCCCATGCCTTGGAGGTTCCACCTTGCTCTGTCTGTCGGAGAGCAAGAAGCGGAAAATGGTGAAATCGTGCTGTGCATGGGGGTGTACCAATTGCGTCTGTGCCGCCAAAGGGAATCTGGAAAACAGCTTCCGTTCCATCTGGAAGTATTTTACTGGGAAATGTCTCATAACGCTGATAAATATCCTCTTGAGACCCCAGGTATTGAAGTCTATACATTTTTGTTTGCGAATTTGTCTACGTCGTTGGATAATCTGCAGGAATGTTTTAATGTTACATACATATTCGTGCACATGTTGTCTGCCACCTAGGGGACATTTTGTTACATTGTGCCTCATATCATCCCCATTAGGGTCCTTTTCCCCCCAGATGGCAGCCCGCAGTGGAGCGCGCGCTCGACCGCGCATGAACGGTAGCTAATTTTGTATGTTCATAACTCTCAAATAGTGCTGATTTGGTGACAAATGTGATCATGAAGCATCAATCTAACTACTGATGTGCAATTTATGAAGTTAGATCAAAGTCATGTTGAGCTATTCACTCTCAAACCTCACTGTCGAGATCTCTATACATTGGGTCTCAATGGATGCCTTATGCTTATAAAAATTACAAGGAAAGAACTGGATTCAGATGACGGCAGTATTGCAAACAATCGATGGAAGTGAAAGGGACCCATGAAAGGCTCATGAAGCGCCTCTAAAAGATGAAATATGTAATTCCAAAGTGAACACGGGTGATACTTCATCTACCTCTGGAAATCGAAGCGTGTTCTGGAGACAGATACCTGGTGTCGGGGAAGCAGCCAGGTTGTCTCAAAATGTTGATATCGACAGGTGGTGGACAAATGAGTCATTGTACGGCTGCTTCTACCCAACTAGACTTCTTCCAACGCTACGTGCCTAGAGAACTGCTGGAAACCGTCAGTACCTGTACAAACCAGAGAGGTTTAGAACTAGGCAAACTGCTGAACTTGTGCCTGTTTATTTGTAAAAAAAAGAAGTTTTGTCTGAATTCTTGCTGGGATGGCTTTATGAACCAGGGTTCTATTGCTAAGCAGAGCTTGTTGCGTGAACCCTGGCACCACCACCCAATCAATTAACTCTAGTTCAACGGCATAATTTTGACCGGGAGTTTAACGTGCCGTCAATGCACCGACACTGCCGCCCTGGTAGCTCGTCCCCGGCCCTATCGGTCGGGCCAGTTGCCAGCTGACCCTCCCAGCCGGGGGCTAAATACGAGCGCGCGAAGCGACTCGAACCCTGTCTTGCCAGAACAGGGGAGACGGGTGCAGGCCGGCGCTCTAACCAACTGAGCTACCGGGACAGCTTGAAGTTTCATCGGAAGCTAGGTTCATCGGAATGTGTATGCCCATGTCGATCCTGACGTTACCCTGGATTCGACTGTGCTGAACAGCCAGGTACAGAATACCTGCGATTGCTGACATCATGTCAAGGAACAAGTTCTGTGTCATACGGGTAAATCTGAAGGTGGTGGACGACAGCTGGATCACTGATGAAGACTGGAAGAAAGACCGTCTCTGGAAGGTTCGCCCTTTTCTGCAATCAGTACAAGAGAGTTTCCTTGAGCTTCCTCGACCAAGTGCTATGGAAGAGCAATGGTCCCTTTCACCGGTCAGTGCAACTTGAAGCAGTACGTGCCAAACAAACCGAATCGGGAAGGACAGAAGAACTGGGTGCTTGCTGTGCCAAATGGCTTGGTTATGCACTTCCAAATCACTCGAGGAAAGAAACACATCGTCTCACAGATACCTGAGCATGAGGAATTGGCTCCAGGACTTGGGGAATCAGTAGTCCTCAGGCTGACTAAGACGTTTCCTAAAGTAAGTAAGGTATGCTTCGATCGTTCCTTCACCGTAGTCAAGCTTCTGGACTCACTGGGCGAAAGTGGCAAAAAGGGAACGGGGACGATTATGAAAAGTCGCCCAAGGCTACAAAAGTCCCTGATGCGAAGGGCCTGAAAATTGAGGGTCATCGGTCTGCACAGTCCGCCATGATCCCACACAAGACGCCATGGGCATCACAACCTGGATGGATAACAAGCCCGTCACCCTCGCCTCTAACCACGAAGAATCTAACCGGAGATCGACTGCAGACGTTGGTCCAAGGAAAGAAAGTATGTGACGGTGAAGCGCCCGGACATTGTGTTTCAGCACAGCAGGTGCATGGGTGTCATAGCCCTGATGGATGTGATGTTTACCCATTACAGGATGAAGACGAGAACCAGGAAACGGACTGTGCGGACCATGTTCTACATGGCTGCTGTATATGGATATGGCTGCTGTAAACCTGTGGATCGAGTATCGCGAACAGTTACGTGGGATGGATCCAGGGGAGATTTATCCTCCATAAAGTACATGAGGTTCAAGTTGGATCTCACAGAACAGCTAATCAAAATGGCAACGCCTCCTACCACAACCTGCTATTAACGGGGTGGATGAAGGGGCGAGCAGCCAGCAGCGTGGTTCTTACCACTCCAACTCGTATCATCACTCCCTTCCTGCTGAAAGCGCACGAAGAACATCAGCCCTGCACATGCCGGCGATCATGTCGGCGAAGGAGGCCTAGTAAAGATTCCGACACTCGAACTGCAACAAAATGGCGAGAACCAAATGCTCATCCCGCCAGGTCTTCCTATGCCTGACTTCTAGCAGGAACTTCCTCAAAAAGTTCCATAATTCAAGGCGATGTCCCGTTGGGAGGGATCTGAACATGTGGCAGACTTATTCGGTAAAGTGAATCATGTCTTTCACCTTTTTCTACTTCACCGTTTCTCGCACCTTTCATATTTTGCATTGTGCAACACGTTGCTTAATTACATGAATAGACAATGAAAAGCCAGAATCATCGCTTTTTAATAACAAGTGCAAGGTACAGAAAAAAGTCATTAAGACCCAATGTATATATTTCTATACATTCAAATAACCATACAAGGGGTTTCGGGAAAAAAAAAAATAGTGTTCGTGGATATGTGCCCTAATATTTCATAATGATGTTTTTCATACCACTCCCCAATACGCATGGACCTCAATAGGATAATATCTGAGACATTTGCGTTCCCAGTGTCGGATCGATATTTCCTTGTATTGTTCTACAGTGTCAATATCCACACAATGTATCGCTAATGAGCCTCAACCAATACATAGACGATCATCGTAATCTTTCCCAGAATTTGTAAACATGTTTTCTCTAAATTTATGGACTATCTGAATCTCAATTTACGAGGAGCTGTTAATCCTGCTTATGTGAAGTTGAGGCAGGTAGGTATTAATTCCGTTGCGTTCTTTTTGTACTCATCTATAAATATGCTTTCTAGATGCACGGTCCAGGTGAAGTTTGGGGCTGGGCGGAGAAGCTCATATCAACAGAGAACGGACAGCGGAGCGGATAAGCTGATGGCGAAATGGCTCCATAATTCTTCCGACAAAGTGTCGGTGAGTATAAAAATGTTCTGGTTGAACACACAATCTGGAGTGAGAAGTTTGAATGCGAAGCTGGAGAAGCTGGTCGTTGCAACGGTATCTGTGAAGGACGGCTCTGATTTGACTAATGACGAAATACGGTCAGGGGCGTCGATTTGTATCCTTTTGCGGGGGCCATGCCCCCCCCTCCAATGCTGATCTTGGCCCCCCAATGTTGATTTGGGCCCCCCGAATAACCCATGCTATTTTTATGCTGATAAAAAGCTAAAGGAAAAAAAGAAAGAAAAACACTGTGTTAGGTACATAGAAAACTTAGTTGATGTTAACCAGCACATTTAGTACTGAAAAAGAACAGATTTGGATTAGATAGTGGACTGAGTATCCAACTTTTGCTACACAATTCAAAATTATGTGCAAAAAAAACAAAATAGCTAGATTTCCCTCCACTGTGGAAGGAAAACTTACAGCATACAATGTTAAGATTCGATGATGATGCATTTTAAACCTGATTGTCTTTTAAAAAAATGTTAAGCCACAAAACAACAATTGGATTGTCATACTGATGTTTGTACATGCCACCAATGGCAAAACCACATGCATATGAGCTTAAACAGGAAAAAATCCATTCTTAATTTCCAGTCATTGTCAAACTTGCATTGTCCAGTGAACAACAATGACAATCATTGAGATTGTGGATATGCAAACTATAATTATCTTCAGCAGCCCACCTATCACACCATGAGCTTAATATTTACCTAGGTACCTACCTACATGCCCAATGACAATGCATGCATTAAATATTGATATGGGGAAAAACGAGAGCCATGTGTGGGCAAATCTGCCAGCTTATGATACCATGACAGAGAAAAGTCAGCAAGAAGCTGCATGGCCACTGCATTATAATTGGTATTCCTAAAAGAATAAAAAAGAAAGCTGTGGCTCACATGACTTTTAAGCAAACCTTACAGTCATACAAGACCAATGCTATACAAGAAATAGCCTTGACAACTGTCTCGTACGCCGCAAAACACCATTATTAAACGCCGCAAAAATACCATTATTTTAAAAGGCACACCAAAGTTCGCATTCAAATCTTGATGACGTCACAGGTTTTATTCGTATATTGCAGAAATTGGAAGTATCAGGCAAGTTTCAATTGCATTGCACATGGGTGGGGGAGTGATTTTTTTAGGCGTACCAGACCACAGAGGTCATTTGCGCCACCTTTGAAGCGAGTACGTTACATGTCTGACTATAAACCGTGTCACGGATCAACAGCGTTTCCGCGACAGGCTCCCTTCTTCTTTCGTCATTCCGTCTCGCCTCACCATCGGTCAGACTCAGCATACGCTGCGTGCTGCCACCTGCCCTGAGCCGGTGCGCACCCTGGCGATTGGACATGCTAACGTCCAGTCATTAGTGCCGAAAATGAACTGTGTTCTTCGCACTCTGCAAGAACACAAACTAGACCTTATGTGCTTATCCGAAACTTGGCTCTCTTCCGCCGTGTCCGACAAAATCCTAGTATTTCCAGGCTATAAACTAGTGCGTCGTGACCGTCCGGCCAAGTCGGGCCGCGGCCGTCCAGCTGCTGCAGCCCGAGGCGGTGGCGTCGCCATCCTATGTAAGGAAAAATTCAATATGAAGCTGCTGCCTATATCAAGTACCGGTTCGTCCTGCGAGACGCTGTGGGTGTCTGTGAGTGGCGGGGGACGCCGTGCTGTCACTGTGGGGGTGGTTTACCGCCCGCCATCTGAGCCCGTATCTGACGGCCTGGACGAGCTACAAGACCAGCTGCGTGCCGCCATCAGTCTCGGCAAGCCAACCTTTTGCCTGGGCGATATGAACATCAACCTTCTTCGTTCCGACTGCCCCGGTGTTCGTCGATACGGACAGGTGCTGCAGGATCTCGGCCTCTCTCAGCTTATCCGGCAGCCGACCCATCTGTGGCCGACGGCAACACTGCTGGACCATATCATCACCAATGTCCCGGATATTGAGTCGGCCATTCAGCTGCCGCTCGTACCGATTGCTGACCATCTGACAATAATTGTGCGCGTGCCCTACCGCGGGCTGCGGTGTCGCCGGGCGTCCTTCACCTATCGCCCCTGGCGCAAGATTAACTGGGACGCCTTGTGCCTTCATTTCTTGCAGGCGGACTGGAGCAGTATGTACCGGGCAGCGGGGGTGGACGCGAAACCAAAGGAGTTCATGCACTTGTGGCATGTGGCGGTGAACGTGTATTGTCCCCTCAAGACCGTCCACCCCCGCCGGGCATGTTGCCCGTGGGTAGGTGACAGTCCGTACCTGCTGCAGCTCATGCGTGACCGTGACCAGGCTTTTCAGTCTTGGCGGAGCTATCGCACGGATTATTACTTGGTCGCTTATCGGAGGCTGCGAAACCGTGTGAAATGTGCGTTTGCAAAAGCCAGGTGTGACTTTGTGTGTGCGCAAATGCTGACAGACCGTGCCAATTTCTGGCGCCACATCCGGGACTTTGCGCTCCGACCGGCCGGGGGAGGGGAGGGTGCCGTGAGGGGCCTGGCAGCGACGGTGGCGGACGAATTTAATCGTCACTTTGCTTCCGTGGGCCCACGCATTGCCGCTGATCTCGTTGCTGGCAACCGCGGCGTTCCACTCATCCCTCCGCGACTACCTTGTGTGACTACCACCGGCCTCCGGCTACACCCGGTGACCCTGCCCGAACTATTCAGAGCCATATGTGAGATGTCTTCGTCGAAAGCGGTTGGCGTCGATGGCGTACCACTGCACGCTCTCCGCAACTGTTTTCCGGTTCTCGGGCCTCACCTACTTCACATCATTAACACTTCTGTAGTCTCCTGCGTGTTCCCTACCTCGTGGAAAACTGCTTCGGTTGTTCCACTTCACAAATCTGGGCCTCGCGATGTCACCAGTAACTTTCGTCCAATCTCTATTTTGCCAGTCTTATCCAAGTTATGTGAAAAAGTAGTATGTATCCAGCTGTCCTCTTATCTAGTCACTAATCACATTCTTTCCTCCTCCCAGTATGCATACAGGCCATGCCATTCGACGGAGGACGCCCTGGTCGACGCTGTCGAGTGGATTACACGTCGTGTCGACACTGGTCACATCGCTTCGGTCATCTCAATCGACCTAAGCAAAGCATTCGACAGCGTCGACCATGATATCCTCCTGCGGAAGCTGCAGTGGTACGGCGTCGACCCGAGGTGGTTTGACAGCTACCTTACTGACCGGCGGCAGGTGGTGAGGGGCGGCTCTCTATCCCTTCCGCTATCCCATGGTGTTCCTCAGGGATCCCTGGTTGGTCCCTTGCTGTTCAGCATCTTCATGAATGACCTGCCAGCATACCTTCCATACGGACGTCTGATATCATATGCCGACGACACCCAGCTGCTAGACTCTGCACATCCTGATGAATTACCCGTTCTTAAATCCCGGCAGGAGAACACCATCCTTGCTATTCAGTCTTACTTCACATCCAACTCCTTGAAGATGAACCCCACCAAAACTATCCTACTACTTGTCGGCATGACCCAATCCCTAAAAAAGCCACATCCTACCAACTCAACGTTGGCAGTCACGTCCTAACCCCCTCGCCATTCGTGAAGATGCTGGGAGTCATCATTGACCGCACCCTATCCTGGGAGGAGCACATATCCCACGTTGTCAAAAAGTGCAACTCCACCTTGTTCTGTCTCCACAATATCCGTCACCATCTCACACCCGAAGCACGCAAACTCCTAATTCAGTCTCACGTCTTTCCATACATCCTATACTGCCTCACTGTATGGGGCGGGGCTGCCCAATGTCACCTTGGACGAGTGCAGAAGGCGATCAATTTCGGGGCTAGGATCGTCGTAGGGGCTCGTCGTCGTGACCATATCTCGCCGACAGTGGCAACGCTGGGCTGGCGCAGTGTCCGTGACCTCATCACTCACCGCGACAACATCGCCGTGTTCAGAGCCCTGAATGATCCGCGAGCCCCCGAGGCGATCCGTGCTCTGTTCCGCCGACGGTCGGATGTCTCCCGGCGCTCCACTCCTGCGACGGTGGCTGGGGCACTGGAGCCACCGCCTTTCCGCCTCAGCATGTCACGCAGAACCTTCTCCTTCCGGGCAGCCTCGGCCTGGAACCTACTGCCGCCGGCCACTTCCGCTTCTCGGACACGGGGCGAGTTCGTCGCGATGCTGAACAACATCTTATAAATTGACTTCACGTGTTGGGTTTTCCCCTGTATACTGTTGTCTTGCCGCTTTCATTTTTGCTCATGTTTGTGAAATGTATCCGACTGTATTCTGACACAAACCAAATATTAATCCATTTTATGGAATCGGTTTGTTAAATCTCGCAAATACAAATAAAAGCGGGTGTTTGCGATCAAGGTGCAGGCATGTGGACGTTTACGTAAAGGAAATTTTACGTTATAGTTTGTGTGATATTTTAGGCGCTGAAGGCGGGGCTAGGATGGGGACATCCCCTAATGTCTAGGTGGCAGGGGCGTTGATTTGTATCCTTTTGTGGGGGCCAGGGCCCCACCAATGTTGATCTTGGCCCCCCAAATGTTGATTTGGGACTCCCCAATAACATATGCTATTTTTATGCTGATAAAAGTTGAAGGAAAAAAGAAGGAAAACACCATGCTAGGTACATAGAAAATGTAGTTGATGTTAACCAGCACATTTTGTAATGAAAAAAACAGATTTGGGTTAGATAGTGGACTGACTCTCCACCTTTTGCTACAAAATTCAAAATGGTGTGCACAAAAACCAATTGTCATTGTCAAACTTGCCTACACTCCAGTCCCGTGAACAACAATCAGTTATCATTGAGAGTGTGGATGTACAAACTATAATTAACCTCAACAGCCCACTCATCACACTATCAGCTTGATATTTACCTGGTACCTAGGCACCTAGGTACATGCTACAGAAAGACTTAGAAGAGCTTGTGAAGTGGTCCAAAAAATGGCAGATGAAATTAAATTTTTATAAGTGCAAAATCATGCATGTATGCAGGGGCGTCGATTTGTATCCTTTTGTGGGGGCTATGGCCCCACCAATGTTGATCTTCCCCCCAATGTTGATTTGGGCCCCCCAATAACCTATGCTATTTTATGCTGATAAGAAAGCTAAAGGGAAAAAATGAAAAACCCCATGCTAAGTAGAAACATTGATGTTAACCAGCACATTTTGTACTGAATAAAAACATATTTGGATTAGATAGTGGACTGACTCTCCACCTTTTGCTGAAAAATGTAAAATTGTGTGCAAAAACAAACAAAATAGCTGGAATTCCCTCCACTGTGGAAGTACAGCTTACATCTTTCTGGGTTGGTTGGTTGGTTATTTGGGTTTACCGCCGCATTGACTGCGTTGGTCATACAGCGCCCATACAACTTTTCTTGTTCCCACCTTAAAGCACAATAATACCCAAAAGCTTCCGAAAAAAATTACAACCATGTTCACAAAAAAATATTATTTTGTATTCAAAATCAGCTTAGGTTAGGTTAGGCCCGGTTAGGTTTCTATTTTAAGGTTGAGTATTTTCAGAAAATAAATTAAGTGACATTTTAATTTAGTTTAATTTTTTGTTCTCAAAAGATAGGTCAGGGTAGGTGGTAATTTGTTGCATTAAAAAAAAACATTTATGTTTATGTTATGTTACCGAACTCAAAGCCCTTTTGGCATTATTTTGCTGACAACCTGAAAAGTAAGCACAGAAAATAAGTGGGTCCAATCATCTTAGTCACCTTCATAAACATGGTATTCTGCATATTTTTTTTTTAAAGGAAGAAAAGAACACCTTAGACCGCAAGGTTACCAAATAATTTGCAATTTTGGGGGGAAACTTTTTTGGATTTTTTTTTAAAGTTTTCCAACTTGAAAAACCTAAACTAACCTAACTTAACCAAACCTAACCCATTTGCTTGCTATATGGAGGCAAATGTGTGCACAAACTTGTCTTGTTACCACCTTAAAGCACAATAATACCGATTTGGCTAGGTTAGGCTAGTTTAGTTGTTTACCTTGGAAAAATTGTTCAATCATTTAAAAAAATAAAATAAAATCGGAAATTTTCCTTCAAAAGCAGCTGACATTAGGTTCGGGTAAGCTGGGTTCGGTTGTTCAATTTAGAAAATTTTCAGAATATATATTGCTTAATATTTGTTTCTATTTTTTCTCCAAAGCAGGGGTGTCGATTTCTATAGATAGACACTAGCACGTATTAAATGTCACAAATCGTGATGGGCGTTCCTCAGAACATCCAAAATCGTAACATCCAAAGAAAAAAAATCCAGTTACAGAAATTCCAGCGCCTAAAGTCTAAATTTGAGGTTACAGTGACAAACGTGACGGAGGTAAGACATTTGTGGTGCAATTGCGCGCAGTGTTTAATCCGGAGGCCAATCTCATGTGACGTCGTACTGATTCGTTTTTGTACTTCGCACATTCTGATGTATCTGCGGATTGATGTGATTTTAAATAGTGAATAAATAGCTTGCTGATATTTAATTCCCAAAGGAACAGTAGTTGAAGAAGTTGGCAGGTAAGCTTGAAAAAGTCCAGTGCATGCTTTTTTCTGATTTGTGCTCAGGGTTTCCATGTTAATATCGCATAACTACCACGTTTGTCTTCAAGAAGAGCTGTTTTTAGTTTACTTTTATTAATATTTTCATTCCACTGCTCTTAGTGCCCTTTCTGCCCAGGATTGGGACACCTAGTGTTGCATTTCCGTCCAGGGGTTGGCACACCTTTTGGTAAATTTACAGCTTAAGGTAATTTCTGATTAATTTGTTTTCCATGCAATGTTTAGGAATGTAATGAACACTGATGTTACTGCTCATTTTGGTAAATTTGTGTTTTAAGGTGTTTTATGAATTCGTGGAATGTATCATTTCAATGCAATGTTTATGAATGTGACTCAGATGATGGGACCACTCATTTTCTATACAAATGCCTACATTTCAGGCTGTGAGAAAAATAACACCAACAAAAAGCTTTGAATTGGGTGACATAGGGTAAAAGTATTTTTTTGTTAAATAAAAAAATGCAACATAACCTAACCTAACCTAGCTTAACCTCCCTTTGGATAAAAACAAAACCAAAACATCAAGTTGTAAAAATTTCAAGCAATGTATTTTTTTTAGAATTAAATAATGTAACCCAACTTAATCTAATCTAACATAAGCTGCTTTTAAAGAAAAAATATCTATTTCTTTCAAATTTTGGAACAATTTTTGCAAGAAATGTCGAACTTAAAACACTTAACTAATCTAACATCACCAAACATAGCCCATTTGTTTGCTTTATGGAGGAAAATGTGTAATAACTTGCCTTGTTACCACCTTAAAGCACAATAATTCTTGTTAGATTAGGTTGGATTAGGTTTTTCATTTGTAAAATTTCAAGAAAATAAATTGCTAGATATTTTCCAAATCTTGTTTTTATAGTTGTTTTCTCCAAGGTCAGCTTAGGCTAGGTTACGTTAGGTTATGTTGAATTTTTAACGTATTTCTTTGAATTGCTATGTTACCTAACTCAAAGCCCATTTTTAATGTTATTTTGCTGACAACCTGGTCACAAGCACAAGCATTGGCACAGAAACTGAGTAGTGCCATCAGCTTAGTGACATTCATAAACATTGCATTGGAAATTTAACTAAAAAATATTAATAAAACACATAAAAGCACAAATGTAATGTCCTTTCCTCTGCAAATACATGCCTTTCAATTGGGAGTAAAAAATAACACCAAAAAAAAGAGTGTGGAGTAAGGAAATATAGCATGCAAATAATGTTCAAGATGTATGATAACCTTACCTTACATAGTTCAACTTCCCATACAAGAAATGAATGGTTTTTAAATTAAATTTTCGAGGCATTTTCTCAAATATTTTCAACTTAAAAAGGCTAACCTAAGCTAGCCTGAACCGTTTATTATTTTTTTGTAGGAAAATCATTAACACAAATTATTTACCAACAAATGATTTTTTTAAATAACTTAGCCTAACCTAACCTGACAAACCTAACCCCTTTGTATGCTTCATGGAGGTAAAATGTGTGTAAAACTTGTCTTGTGGTTACCTTAAACTGTGATAATACCTGGCTTTTTGGGTAATTTTTCAGCTCATGGTACTCTCTGACTTCTTTGAATTTCTTTTTTAATGCAGTGTTTGTTAATGTGCTGATCATGATGTAACCGCTCATTTCCTCTGCAGATGCACACTTTTCAATTGTGAGGAAAAATAACATGGAAAAGGGGGCTTGGATTTGAGTAATATAGGATGAAAAATCATGTTCCGATAAAAAAATGTAACATTACCTAACCTAACCTAGCCTAGACTCCCATGCAAGAAATTATTATATTCATGCCCAATTTCCCCCAAAAAAAAAAAAATTTGTTCTCAAACATTTTCAACTTAAAAAGTCTAACATAACCTAATCTAGCTTGAACCGTTTTTGAAGACTTTTTTTTATTTACTAACTTACAACAAAAGCCTAGCCTAACGCAACTAGGCAAAACCTAGCTCCTTTGAATGATTCGTGGAGGTAAAATGGGTGTAAAACCTGTCTTGTGGTTACCTTAGACTGCAATAATATCTCTTTTTGTGCTACCTGGTGCACGTGATGAACCTCCATCTGCATGCTGCATGAGAGCATTGCACTTATTGCTTCACAAAGAACAATAACATGTTGAAAGTACTATATTTTCAGGAATGGAATCCTGTGCTGATAACATTTTCTGAGTTATAGATTTGCAGATCAGATCTACTTGCAGATCATTTGTGTTAATAAATATGAGAAATTCATAGAAATGCATACACCGGTTTGTGGACAAGAAGTTATTCTGATGATTTCTGATGTATTGGAAAATGACAAATTTTCATGCTGGAAGCAGGCAAAGTTAAAGTACTTATATCTCAATAAGTGGTCAGTTCACTAACAAGACAGCAAATTCACTCAAATAGCACTCAGAATGCCAGGCGGCCCACTCTTTTTGCAAGTTTAAAATCGATGACAGTGCTTTCTTGAATCATGTTTAAAGCACATGAAGGAAATGTATTGCTGACACTTGTTAGGAATTGATGTGTGTAACGTTAATTAACATTTCTAATGTCCTGATGTTTGTACACAAAATATAGCCCACTATTCTAAATAGCATGGGAAGTATGATGCCATATATCATGGCTAATTTATGGTCATAATGTTATGCCGCAGATTCCCTGCATTGTTACTTAGTTATTTGGGCTTTAGGGCACAGACCATGTTGATCACATAGCTCCCTGCATTGTTGTTAACTGATATATCAGTATGATTGCGAATTCACTGATGAGTGAATCCATACCATTCTCACTGGGGTATAAAAGCTACATTATAACATTGCTTCTACAATGCATATAACAGAAACCCATCGCGATTGTCCTACTTACTCAGGACACCATAGAAGTCAATGAAGCCAATGAAAACCATAGAAGTCAATGAAAATGCTACTTCATCCCCTGTATTGTTAATGGAAACAAGTCTCTTGAACCATATGTTATGCCCTTCACAGTGTTGCTCCATCCACCTCCAACTCCAACCCTGACCAAACTTCAGGAGCTCATCCATCTCCAAAGCAGTCTGTTGAAGAAGGTATGTATTGCAGCATAACTACTGTGACCGGAATTCCATGGTATCCATGTTGCCTTACAATCCATCCTTGCTGATCCATGTAGCAGATGTTTGACTTTTCTCAAACTGTCTGGATAACTGGGCAGTTGATATCACATGTGAGTGATGAAATAGATGAACTATTCCTGGATTCTGATGTTGCATCATTGCATGGCACAGTGACATACCGAATGGGGAGGGGGAATTGTGGGCAGTTTCCTCACCCCCCCCCCTTCCTGATAGGTTGTGGGGCCCCCAAGAATCCGCCGAGCTTAGGAAAAAATGCGCTATGCTCCCTAAAAATTTCACTCGGTCCACCAAAAATCGCACCGGGGCTCAGAAAAATCACATTGGGGGCCCCCAAACGTAGCGCAGGGGCCCCGATAATGACGCTGGGGCCTCAAAAGTTTGCACCTGGACCCCTGAAAATCACGTTGGGGCCGCAAACAAGTCGTGCCGTGATTCAAGAAAATCACGACGGGGGCCACAAATGGTCGGGCCGGGGCCTCCTGAAAATCACCCCGAGACTGGGGTACTAAGAATTATCACCCGGGCCCCTGAAAATCACGCCAGTAGCCTGACAGGTCCCACCGGGGCTCTAAAAGTCTCGTTGAGATAAACCAACAAATGAAGCCGGGTAAATGAAAAAACAGACCGGACACGGAAAATCAATCTGGGATCTCAACAATAACTCCAAAAGCCCACACAACTTGTTGGGCCCCCACAAACGTGTCGTAGCCACCGCAAGGGATCCTAACAAGTGACGACGGGGCCCCCAAAAATCGCACTTAGACATCACAAATTCACGCCGCTTCTCTTGAAAATCTCACTGGGGCCAAAACGTCGTGCCGGAGCCCCACACGTTGCAGCTGGCTTCCCAAGTACCAATATATTCCCAGAATGTCACCTTGCGGACGGAAAAATTGCGTCAAGGATCCACAAAATAAGAAGTCGTCGGACGCCGGAAAAGAAACTTGTTTGGGCACCGGAAAAACCGCACCGAGAGCCAGAAGAATTGTACCGGGTTCCAAAAATAGCCTGCTGGCGGCTTCAGTGGCGCAACCAGGATTCCAGTTGGGGGGGAGGGGAGGCCAGGGTTGGAGAGCGGGCGCCCTCACATGCGGCCCCCCCTCATGTTTTTAAAAAGTCTGCGGAAAACATGCACTTACTTTTGAGCGGGCCCCTAGGCTTGTAAAACTTCGCAGAAATAAAAGCACATTTCCTTTACGTGCCCCTTCCTCCTAGAGAAATAATATGATATATGTATACATGCAATGTATACGTGCATATTGGTTCAATGCGGGCCCCTGAATCAAAATGGGCCCCGGTTCGAGGAGGCCCTGGTTAAAACGGGCCCCCAGATTTTCAGTTGGTTCAAAGGGCCCCTGATTCGAGCCACAGATCCGCTTCGCGGGCCCCTAGCCAGGGCTCTGAGTAGGGTGGCCCACTCCGAGCCAGGGGCCCGCTTCGCAGGCCCCTGGCTCGGAGCGGGCCCAAAAAAAATGTCGGGGGGGCCATGGCCCCTTGCCCCCCCCCCTGGTTGTGCTACTGGGGGCTTATAAAAATAGACTTCACCACAAAAACCACAAGGAGACTCCATCGAATCGACCAGAGCACCGGAAAATAAAGAATGGGTCCCGAAAGGAAATTATCCGAAGGGCCTTTCTACTCTCGATCGTGCAATCTGCGGAAAAAACACGTTGAGCAGCCGCAGTGGCGTACTAAAGGGAAAAATTCCCCTCCCTAACGTTAGGAAGGAAATACTTACCCAGTATTACCGTTCAGGTCTGCTGTGCTCTGACGCTTCATAATGCCGTGTGTTTTAGCTGCATCTATTTTTTTTTTTTTTTTGTTTTTGTTGAGAAGGGGGGAAGGATAAGGCTTATTTTTTTTTTTTTGTCTTTCCCCCGCCAGGGCTATATGAACAACGGTCGACGTGTCGTAGAACCAATAACCAACCAAGAGTTGTTATGTTGACATGTACTGAGCACTGCTCTTTTAATTATGTGATTTCACCAGTTATTGGACGATTTTCCCCGTTGGTGAGGATGCTGAATAAACACAAACATACACATCGTCGAATACAAAATCAGAATTTCTTAGATCTGAAAATATAGTGGGCTAAATCCGATGAGTTTTTTTGTGGGGGGGGGAGGTGGGTCTAGTGCGTTGGCACTTCGGCCCCCCCAATGTTTTTCAAAAATCGACACCCCTGGTTATGATGTAGCTTTTATACTATAGTGGGAATGGTATGGATTCACTCATTAGTGAATCCATACCATAGCCTAATAACCATAACCAACATAACGTAATCTAGCATATCATAACCTCCCTTTGGAGAAAAAAAAATTTAGAAACAAAAATTAGGCAATATGTATACTGCAAAATTGTATAAATTGAACAACCGAACCCAACCTAACGAACCTAACATCAGCTGCTTTTGAAGGAAAATTTCCGATTTTATTTTATTTTTGAAATTTGTGAGAAAAAAAGTTCCAATTTAAACAACTAAACTAGCCTAACCTATCCAAACCGGTATTATTGTGCTTTAAGGTGGTAACAAGACAAGTTTTTATACACATTTGCCTCCATATAGCAAACAAATGGGTTAGGTTTGGTTAAGTTAGGTTAGTTTAGGCTTTTCAAGTTGGAAAACGGTAAAAAAAAAATCCGAAAAAGTTCTCCCCCAAAAATGCGAATTATTTGGTAACTTTGCAGTTTAAGGTCTGATTTTTTCTTTTCTCTTTTACTTTTTCTGCAGAATGCCATGTTTATGAAGGTGACTAAGATGATTGGACCCACTTATTTTCTGTGCAAATGCTTACTTTTCAGGTTGTGAGCAAAATAATGCCAAAAAGGGCTTTGAGTTCGGTAACATAGCATAAACATAAATGTTTTTTTTTTTAAATGCAACAAAACCTAACCTAACCGAGCCTAACCTATCTTTCGAGAACAAAAAATAAGAAAATTAAAATGTCAATTAATTTATTTTCTGAAAATTCTCAACCTTAAAAAAGAAACCTAACCCAGCCTAACCTAACCTAAGCTGCTATTTAAGATTTTTTTTGGGGGGGAACATATTTGCAATTTTTTTTGGGGAAACTTCTGGGTATTATTTTGCTTTAAGGTGGGAACAAGAAAAGTTTTATGGGCGCTGTATGACCAACGCAGTCAATGCGGCCGTAAGCCCAAATAACCAACCAACCAACCAAGGAAGGTTTTTACACACATTTGTCACCATAAAACAAACAAAGGGGTTAGGTTTAGTTAGGGTAGGCTGGTTTAAGTTAGTTAGGGTTAGGTTTAGTTAGGGTAGGTTTTTTAAGTTGGAAAATTAGTCAATTTTTTTCCCAATAAAATGAATTTGCACCGAAAATAAGTGGTCCCATCATCTTAGTCACCGTCATGAACATGGTATTCTGAAGAAAAATTCAAACAAAAAAAAAATCCTTAAACTGCAAATTTATCAATCATTTCTTATTCAACAGCAACTTATGAAAGGTTAGGTTTGGCTGGGTTAGGTTCTTTAAACTTTGAAAATTGAAAATTGAAAAATGCTTGAATTGTCTCATGCGCAGTGAAATTGAAACACGCCTGATGCTACCAATTTCTGCAATATAAGATAAAACAACTATGACGTCACCAAAGCTTGAAGGCGAACTTTGTTTTACCTTCTAAGGTAATAATATCGCGGGTGGCATTTAATGCGCGCTACCAGACATTGGTCTTGTATGACTCTATGGGGTTTGTTTAGAAAGTCATGTGTGGCCAGAGCTTAATACCTATTGCTTTCTTGAGGAATATCAATTATAATGAGGTGTCTATACGGCTTCTTGCTGACTTTTCTCTCATGTTTTCATAGGCTGGCAGATTGGCTCGCACGTGGCTTTTGTTGGTTCAGTGTGAGATTGGGTTGGCCCATATCAATATTGAATGTATGCACATTGTCATTGGGCATGTAGGTAGGTACCTTGGTAAATATCAAGCTGATGGTGTGATGGGTAGGTTGCTGAAGATAATTCTAGTTTGTATATCCACAATCTCAATGATAACCATGATTTGCATGCAAGTTTGACAATGACTGGAAATTGAGAATGGAATTAATCATGTTCAAGCTCCATATGCATGTGGTTTTGCCATTGGGGGCGTGTACAAACATCAGTATGACCATGCAATTGTTGCTTAGTTGCTTAGCATATTTCTTGTTCGGACAATCTGGTTTAAAATGCATCAGCATCGCTAATCTCAACATTTTATGATGTAAGCTGTACTTCGACAGTGGAAGAAAATCCAGCTATTTTGTTTGCTTTTTCACACAATTTTACATTTGTCAGCAAAAGGTGGAGAGTCAGTCCACTATCTAATCCAAATCTGTTTATGTCAATGCGGTATGCGGTCAATCAGAGACTAACCCGGGGACTTAAGGGGTGGGCAGCGCGGGAAGAGAGGAAAATAGTGAATACCTATCCCACACAGCATTCAGACCATTTAGAGCGTTCAGACTGTTCAGACCCATGAAAACATGCTGTACATAGCACAAAATACCAGTTATATATTGTCTTAAATCGCAATACATCAGCAATATATAACGGACGGGTCATCCTGATTAGCGTCCGACGCACAGACGCACAGCACAGGCCGTCAGCGCCGACGTCATCACGCGGCAGTCGTACATCCTCGGTATGGCAACCCGATCACCAACATCCGGTGATGTAATGGAGACGTTCACCAGCAGCGGCAGCGTATAGCCTGTGAAGAACGTGTACGGAGATCACATGCTGCTGACAAAGGTAATTGCAACACAATGGTCCGAAAATGGCTGAAGCCATCCCAACGCAGGATATACCGACGGTAATCTAGCATCTTCGCGCGCATATTAACACTCGCACGTCCGGCGGTCCGCGCCAACTTCGCATGTCAGGGGGGGGCAGATATCTGCCGCCCCCCCCTAAGATCTCGAGAACTATGCTAGGTATCGACAAACGGAAAACGGCTTTGGATAGCTGGTGACAAGCTCTATTGCAAGTATTTCGGTCATTTTCTCGCTCAGGTCAATATTTAGGTCGCTGGGTCATCAGATGTCAAATTCGAACAGATCGGGTGGGACCCTCAGATATTGGCACATATCTCAGGGCCTGTAACAGATAGAAACAAACTGCAAATGCTATTCGACAGCCCTTGAAATGTGCTATCGACATACGCTGCGTAATTTAATGTCAGGTCAACAGATGGGTCACCGAAACAATGACCTCAGGTCAAGGTCATGGGGTCGAGTAGGGAGGTCATGTAATATATCAATCGACACGTCTTGGCGATACAAGCACAACGACGGTAATTTCAGCCTTCTAGCTCAATGCATTGCGATATAATGCGCTGAAATGTGCTAGTGATTTCAGGTGACCTCAGCTGACCTTGGTGGGGCCACTGAGCAAAAATGTCAGCGATAGCATTGCGAATAGCTTCCAACTACACGCCATAACGGTTGGAGGTCATTCCGAGAGCAAATATGTAACCAGGAAACATTTGTATATTTTTCCATAGGCCTATAATGGGTAAACCATGGCCACGACCTGACCTCAGGTCAACGCTACGAGAAAACCGTGATATACATATTATAGACCCTGATAAGATCATGACGTGATATAAGTTTGAAATCAATCGCCCAATTATTGTGGGAGTGATGCCACATAGAAATCTGAGGGACGTTAGGTCACTTCGCCTGACCTGGTGACCTGACTTGAGATGACCCAGGGTCAAAAATTTCTAAGGATATGCGGAAAAGACCACTGAGCAGCCATGCGAGGTTTGGCCTTGCTAACCCGATTAGTATGGCGGCAAAGTAGGAAAAACCGCAGGGTGGGGGGGGCAGATATCCGCCCCCCCCGGACGTGCGCGGGTTAAGCCCCTCGCCGGTTTCGGCAGCCATATTATACTTGCACATATACGCGGGGTATGTATATATATATATATATACATATATATATATATATATATATACATATATGTATATGTATATATATATATATATATATATATATATATATATATATATATAAAATATAAATACATATATATCCATATATATATATATACATATATATATATATATATATATATATATATATATATATATATATATATATATATATATATATATATATATATATATATATATATATATATATATATATATATATATATATATATATATATATATATATATATATATATATATATATATATATATATATATATATATATATATATATATATATATATATATATATATATATATATATATATATATATATATATATATATATATATATATATATATATATATATATATACATACACCTATTTACCTACCTAGGTACGATGTTGGTGCGTTCTTTGATATCTGGTTTCACATTGGTACATGTCTTACCTATATAGGTACCTAAAACGCAAATTGAGAACAACGGCGACAACTACACCAGCGTACCCACCTGACCTCACCCTAACCCCGACTGGCGTGTTGCACACAAGATTGCGTGTTCAAAAACAGAACAGCGAGTGCCCGCGGCCCGCCACTGTTACTTACGCAAGAAAAGCCACGGGTATCCAAATACTAACAGAAAAAATCCACCTCTTTCACGTCCTCATTTCCGGTCTCACTGTATATATCTCCATAGGCAACTTTAGTAAAAATGCCGGAAGTTTAGTAAATATTCCTACTAAACTCACTTTCCCTCTTAGTAAATATACCTACGAAACCGTCTCGAGGACGTGTTGGTCAAACATGCTTCATGAGGCACGAGAACGATGCCCAAACACGCTTACCCGTGATCAGCTTTCATGCGATAAATATTCTGAGCCATCAAGTTCTCAACACCATTTAGTTCCTTTAAAAAATCATGAGTCGTCAACAAAAAAACATGGTGCTTGCCAGATAGCATAGGTCCCTGTCTGCAAGTAATCTTCGATCTTTTCGCATTTCGTGTAATCACCGCAAACGTCCCGCATGTTCAAAATCGATTGTTTCAATTGCCGCCAGAAGCCATATTTGTGAAAGATAAGGAGTCAAAAATTCAGAATTCATCAAGTTCTCAAACCGATTAAACCGCTTGGAAAAAAATAATGAGGCGTCCAAAAACATGGTGCATTTAACCATTTTTGAGACAAAAAAAACTCATGATTTGTCACAAATATGACTTCTGGTGGTACTTGGAACAATCCATTCAGAACGTGCGAGTCGGCTATGGTGATAAAACGAAAACCTAAAATATCCATGATCCCTTTCGTCCAGGGCCATATTCTCTCATTGAAGTACCATAATTCTTGCGGCCAGGGGACTATTTTGTCCGTTAGGTACCATGGCTTTTGGAAGACTCATGATTTTATTTTGAAATCGGCTAAATCGTGTTGAAAAATTGACGAATGAGAGTATTTCTCCCGGGGAAGTCGATCACTGGATAGGTTGTTTGGGCGTTGTTCGCCTGCCCGACATTTTTGATCCCTGATGTTTCACAAGGCAGCAGGACCTGATGGAATTTATGCTAGGGTATTGCGGGAAGCTGAAAAGGAACTGGCAATTCCACTTAGTATAATATTTTGTAGATCAGTTTCACAAAATGAAATTCCACCAGATTGGAAAAGGGCAAATGTAGTTCCTATTTTCAAGAAAGGAGAAAGAGGGAAAGTTGAAAACTATAGGCCAGTAGGCCTCACATCCACAGTCTGCAAGGTACTCGAATGAATTATCAAGGATAGAATAGTTAGTTTTCAGGAAGGAAACAGATTGATTCAAGATACTCAACATGGGTTTAGAAAAGGGCGATCGTGTCTCACAAATCTCTTGGACTTTTTTAATTTTGCTACAGAACAATTTGATCATGGAAATCAGGTTGATGTAGCATATCTTGACTTTAGTAAGGCCTTTGACAAGGTACCCCATACACGGTTAATGATGCAGCTTCAGGTCCATGGTATTGCAGGTAGCATCCTAAAATGGATAGAGTTGTGGCTTTCAGATAGACAGCAGAGAGTGATGCTAAATGGTACAAAGTCATCATGGCAAAATGTTCTTAGTGGAGTCCCCCAGGGGTCGGTACTGGGGCCACTATTGTTTATTATATATGTGAATAGCATTGAATGTGGCCTAAGCAGTAAGGTTTTGAAATTTGCGGATGATTTGAAGATCTTTAGGGCAATAACAGGGCACAATGAGCAGGTTTTGCTGCAGAAAGACTTAGACGAGCTTGTGAAGTGGTCCGAAAAATGGCAAATGAAGTTTAATTTTGATAAATGCAAAGTCATGCATGTAGGTAGGCAGCACATGAAGGCTCCATACTTGATGGGTGGCCAAGTACTATCTGTGACTCAGCAGGAGAAGGACTTAGGTGTTATTTTGAGCACAAAATTGGGGGCATCAGAACAGACCAAAGAAGCCAGGAAGAAGGCACTAAGAATGCTTGGGGCAATACAGAGGAATGTGTCATACAAAAGTGAGGAGGTCATCAGGAAGCTTTACTGTGCATATGTCAGGCCACATTTGGAATACTGTGTCCAAGCTTGGTCCCCTAGTTATGAGAAAGATTGTTGGCTTTTAGAGAGAGTACAAAGGAGGGCAACAAAAATGGTTAATGGTATAGGCAACCTGGCATATGAGGAAAGATTGAAGAAATTGAATATGGTTTCACTTAGATATAGAAGGCTGAGAGGAGATCTCATCGAGGTTTTTAAATTTGTTCACGGTCAGGAACAGGGATATCTCAGAGAAATGTTTGAATTTAACAGAAATGATGCAACTAGAGGTCATCAATTCAAAATTAAAGTTAATCACAGCAGGACAAGGTTAAGACAGTCTTTCTTCACCAACAGGGTAGTAGAACACTGGAACCAGCTGCCAGGAACCATTGTCAGCAGCAACACACTGAACATCTTTTAAAACGGCATAGACAATCATTATAAGAATAGGGGGCTTGTTTTTCTGTATTCCAAGGAGGGTTGATAGACAGGGAGGAGTTGGGAGTTGGGAGGAGTTTGTAATTGTTGAGTGTGTTATGCAATAGCAAGTGAGTCTCTTATTTAAATCTAAACGCTTTATAACTTTATATAGGGTGTACCTAGCAGTGGATTCAGCACCTTCCTTCGGGATGTGATACTGATGAGATTGTCTATGGTAGCACAATGGGTATGATGGGAGGAGTTTGTAATTGTTGAGTGTATTATGCAATAGCAAGTGAGTCTCTATTAAGTATAAACGCTTTATAACTTCATATAGGGTGCACCTAGCAGTGGATTCAGCACCTTCCTTCCGGATGTGATACTGATGAGATTGTCTATGGTAGCACAATGGGATGCTGGGAGAAGCTTGTAATTGTTGAGAGTGTTATGCTAGATAGGCTGGGATATATAGCTTCCTAGGAACTTGGGATAAGGAATTGATTGGGGTGAGAATATGTACATTTCTAGTACCTTTTCTAGATAGGCTTAACCCAGATGTGCCCCTGTGGCTCTTATTAAGCCTTAATACTTTATGACTTTTATGACGTTCACAAATATGGCTTGAGGCGACATTTGGAACAATCGAATTTGAACGTGCGGGACGTTTACGGTGATGAAACAAGATACGAAAACATTGAATATTTATTGCAGACATGGACCTATCCTCTCCGGCAAGTACCATGTTTTGTGGACGACTTATTATTTTTGTGAAAGCAACTAAATCGTGTTGAGAACTTGTTGAATGAGAATATTTATCGTGGGAAGCTGATCACGGGAAAGCATGCTTGGACGTTGTTCGCTTGCCGGATGAAGCATGTTTGATATTTTGGTCTAAAAATTTTAACTCCTTATATTTCACAAATGTGGTTTCCACGGCAATTGTAACAATGGATTTTGAACCTGCGGTGATTAAACGAAAACCGAAAAGTTTGAAGATTTCTTTGGGACATAGGTATATTCTGTCAGGTATAGGCCCCTGGCCCATAGGCATGCTTTCTGGACGACTCATTTTTTAAAGCGGCTAAATCGGGTTGAAAAATGGACAAATCAGATTATTTCTCTCTGGGAAGTCGATCACGGGAAAGGATGTTTGGGCGTTGTTCGCGTGCCAGATGAAAGCATGTTTGACATTTGGTTCTGAAATTTTTCGCTCCTGATGTTTCTCAAATGTGGCTTCTAGCGGCACATAGAACAATCGATTTTGAATGTACGGGACGGTTACGGTGATGAAACGAATTCTGAAGAAAACAAAATTTCGGATAGGGGCCTATTCTGTCAGGCAATTAACATGCCCTTTGGACGACTAAATATGTTTTTAAGCAACTAAATCGTGTTGAGAACTTGATGAATCCGAATATTTATCGCGGGAAGCTGATCACTGGAAAGCATGTTTGGACGTTATTCGCTTGCCTGATGAAGCATATTTGATATTTGGATTAACACATTTTCACTTATATTTCACAGATGAGGTTTCTAACGGCAATTGAAACAATCGATTTTGAACCTGCGGCGATTAACCGAAAACCGGAAAGTTTGCAGACTTCTTTCGGACAGGGGTTTATTCTGTCAGGCAATTAACATGCATTTTGGACGACTCATTATTGTTTTAAGTTGGCTAAATGGGATTGAGAAATTGATGAATGCGAACATTTGTCCCGGTTAAGCTTATCACGAGACAGCATGTTTGGGCGTTGTTCGCGTGCCTGATGGAAGCAAGTTTGACATTTTGCGTCTGAATTTTATTCACTTGATATTTTTCACAAATGTGGCTTATCGCGGTATTTTGAACAATCGATTTTTAACGTGCGGAACGGTTGCGGAGAAGAAAGAAAATTATAAAATATTGTAGATTTCTTGAACACAGGATCCTATTCTGTCTGCCATATAACATGCTTTTCCTACTGATAATTACTTTTTAAGCTCCTAAATATGGTTGAGAACTTGAAGAATCAGAATACTTATCGCGGGGAAGCTAATCACGGGAAAACATATTTAGGCGTTGTTCGCGTGCCTGATAAAGGATTCCGTTCAATAACCGCAACGGTCCCGCACGTTAAAAATCGATTTTTTCCAAGTGTCGCGGGAAGCCACATTTGTGAAAATAACGAGTGAAAATATGTGCACTAAATTGTTAAACATCCTTCCGTCAGTCACGCGAACAAAGCACAAGCATGCTTCCCGATGTTGAACGTCACCTGAACAAATATTTTGAGTCGCTAAGTTCTCAACCCGACTTGGTCGCTTAAAAAATATATTGTGCCGTCCAAAAAGCATGGTACTTCCGGACAGAAGAGGAGCAAATCTGCAAGAATTCTTCAAACTTTTCGTTTTTTTTATCATTCACTGAAACCGTCCCGCACATTCAAAATCGATTGTTTCAAGTGCCGTGAGAAGCGACATGTGTGAAAAATAGCGAGTGAAAAATATTCGACCCAAATGTCAAACATGCTTTCATGAGGCACTCGAACAACCACCAAATATGCTTTCGGATGATCAGCTTCCCCAGACAAAAATTCGTGAGCTTCTCATCCAGATTTGACAGCTTTAAACAAATAATGAGCCGTCCAAAAAGCATGCAACTTGACGGACGGAATAGGCCCCTGAGTGGAAGAACAATGGTAACGACCAGACCGCATAGGACATTAGCTACAAGAAATATTCGATACAACTTGCCGGAAAGAAACATACAAATATGCTTTCAAATGCCCAACAGATGCTTGTTAGGACGCACCAGAGGGTTTCACTGAATTCGTAATAGAACAGAAATTGGACGGACGTCTTCACATTGTTCCATATCACGCTTTGAATTGCCGACATTTTGGAGGGTAAGGATGGAGGCCTTCCTTTCATCATTACCAGGAGAAAAGGATGAAAACGACACCATGGAATATATCTGTAGCCGTGGAGATTCAGCCGCTTATCAAGTGTGTCATGTGTAGCCGAGGGAATTAAGTCTCTGATGCCCATACGTTCAAAATCGATTGTTCCAAATTTTGACAGAAGTCACATTAGTGGAAAATAAAGAGTAAATTATTTTAGACCCAAATATCAACCATGCTTCCATGAGGAACTCGAAGAACGCCCGAACATGATTTCCGGTGATCAGCATCCCTGAGACAAATATTCCGATTCGTCATTTTTGTTCAACTCCATTTAGCTGCTTCAAAGAATAATGACCCTTCCAAAAAGCATGATACTTGTCGGACGGAATATGCTCCTGTATGCAAGAAATCTTCAATATTTCGATTTTCCTTTGTGCACTGTAACCGTCCCGCACGTTCAAAATTGATTGTTCCAGGTGCTGTCAGACGCCACATTTGTGAAAATAACGAGCTAAAAAATTTAGACCCAAATGTGAAATATACTTCGATGAGGAAATCAAACAACGCTCAAACATGCTCTCGTGATATCAGCACCCCAGGGATAAATATTCTGATTCGTCATTTTTTTCAATTCGATTCAGCCGCTTAAGAAAAATAACGATCCGTCAAAAAAGCATGGCACGTGTGGTATGGAATAGACCCTTGTCTGCAAGAAATCTTTAACATTTTAGGTATTCGTTCATTCACTGCATCCGAAATCGATTGTTCCAAGTCCGCCGCCAGAAGGCAGAGTTTTGAAAAATAACGAGTGAAATTTTTTTTGGCTCAAATGTCAAACATGCTTCCATGGGACACTCGAACAACGCCGCACAACGCGCTTTCTCGTGATCAACGTCCCTGGAAAAAAAAGATATTCGGATTTGTCATTTTTTCAACCCGACTTCGCTGCTTAAAAAAAGAGCCGTACAAAAAGCATGGTACTAGCCGGACAAAAAAGGCTCCGATCTGCAAAAAATCTTCCAACTTTTAGATGTTCGTTTAATCACCGCAACCGTCCCGCGCTTTCTAATTCGATTGTTTCAAGTGTTGGCAGAAGCCATATTTGTGAAATATAACGGGTGAAATTATTAGCAAAAACATGTCAAAAATCCTTCCGTCATGCAAGTGAAGAAGCTAAACTTGCTTTCGCGTGATCAACATCACTGATACAAATATTTTGAGTTATCATTCTTTTCAACCCGATTTAGCCGCTTTAATGAAATATAATGAGACGTCCAAAAAGCATGATACTTGTCGGACAGAACAGGCTCCGGTCTGCAAGAAGTCTTCAAACTTTTAGACATGTCAAATATGCTTCCATGAGGCACACGAATAACGTCCGAACATTATTTCCGATGATCAGCTTCTCTGGGACAAATATTCTGATTCGTCAAGTTTTCAACCCGATTTAGCCGTTTTAAAAAAATACAATGAGCCGTCCAAAGAGCATGGTACTCGTCGGACAGAAAAGGAAACTATCTGCAATAATTCTTCAAAGTCCACCCAAACGTCAAACATTTTCCATGAGGCACTCGAACAACGCCCAAACAAACTTCCGCGTGATCAGCATCACTGGGACAAATATTCTGCTAAGTCAACTTCTGAATTCGGTTTGGCCCCTTTAAAAAAATATTTTGCTGTAGAAAAATGATGGTACTTGTGGGACAGAATAAGCCTCGGTATGCAAGAAAACAAGAAACCAAGAAACCGTCTTTTCGGTATTCGTGTATTCACTGGAACCGTCCGGCACGTTCAAAATCGATTGTTCCACGGGCCGCCAAAGGTAGCCACAAAGGTGGCTACCTTTGTGACAAATAACGAGTGAATATATTAGCAACAAAATGTCAAATACCCTTCCGTCAGGCAGGCAAACAAAGCCCAAACATGCTTTCGCGTGATCAGCATCCCTGGAACAAATATTCTGGGTCGTCACTTCCTTAACGGGATTTAGCCTCTTCCATAAAATGAGCCGTCCAAAAATCATGGTACTTGCCAGTCAAAATAGGCTCCGGGCTGAAAAAGTTTAGACTAAAATGTCAAACATGCTTCCATGAGGCACTCGAACAACGCCCAAACATGCTTTCCGATGATCAGCTTCCCCGGACAAATATTCGTTAATTTATCATCCCAATTTGGCCGCCTTGAAGAATTATGAGCCGACCAAAATGCATGGTATATGTCGGACATAATAGGAACCGATCTGCTAAAATTCTTCAATATTTACATTTTCGTTTAATCACCGCAACCGCCCAGCACGTTGAAAATCGATTGTTCCAAGTGTCGCCAGAAGGCATATTTGTGAAATATAACGAGTGAAAAGTTTTAGACCCAAATGTCAAACATGCTTCCATGAGGCGCTCGAACGACGTCCAAACAACCTTTCCAATGATCAGCTTCCGCGGGACAAATATTCTGCTTCGTCAATTTCTCAACCCGATTTAGCCGCTTGAAAAAATAATGGTCCGTCCAAAAAGCATGGTACTTCCGGGACGGGCAAGGACCTTGTCTAGATGAACAATGGTAGCTGCGATACATAATAGGACATTGGCTACAAGAAATGTTCGATAAAACGTGCCGGAAAAACCCCCGGAAACATACGTTTCAAAATACCCAAAAGATGCTTGTTAGGACGCACCAGAGTATTTCACTGGATTCGTAATAGAACAGAACTTGAACGTCTTCACCATGTTGCCTATCACGCAATGAATTGCCGACTTTTTGAAGGGCACCACAAGTAACGTAAGGATGAAACCGACCCTATGTAATCTATTGTATCATGCGTAGCAGTGGGACTTCAGCCGCTTCTCAATTCAATCATGTGTACTCGTGTGGATTCAGACTCTGATCACATATATCATGTGTAGCCGAGGAGATTCAGCCGCTTATGACGTGTCATGTGTAGCCGAGGAGATTCAGTCGCTTATGACGTGTCATGTGTAGCCCAGTAAATTCAGTCGCTTGTGCCAGAACTTTGAACATCGGTTGTTGACGACAGAAGCCAGTGTGGACAGAAGCCACATTTGTGAAAAATAGCGAGTGAAATATTTTAGACCCAAATGTCAAACATGCTTGCATGAGGTACTCGAACAACGCCGAAACATGCTTTCGCGTGATCAGCATCACTGGGACAAATATCTTGATTCGTCAGTTTTTCAACCCAATTTACCCGCTGGCCCATTCCAGACAAATCGACAAGGACAGCACACCCAATATTTTATATTTTGATGAAAATATTTGTGTGGGGTTATCTGATGCGCTGATTCCAGTTGTGCAATTTTAGAAAGATCAACTCAACAGTCAAGGAGTTATACCCTCGGGCATTTATAAAATGTCACCAAACAAGGGGGTTTTTGAGGTCCTTAATACCATGAAGAACAATCAGAATTGTGCAAATATATATATATATATATATATATATATATATATATATCGATGAACTCACAATAATACACTGTATCTTTTGGCCATTTTGGAATTTCCATTTAGGTTCTATTTGAAATCGTGACATCGTGACCTAAGGTCACGTGGCCTACTTTAACCATCGGGACAGTCACAATGCGATTTCAAAAAATGCAGAAATGAAGATAAATATCTTATCTTTCGAAGCAAAAAATAAAAATAGGGTTTTGCCCCTCAAAATATACATATCCGTTCAAAATTAGGCCTGCATGATTGTATTTGCGCTAGTTTATCGTGGCCTGTTTTAATATCTGCTTAGAACAGTATATTACTGAAATACAAGCCTTTTGATGTTCGTGCCACGTGATGGGATGAGAATGTAGGTCCTCTGATCTTCAGTGTTGTGTTGCACAAGTGTTCTAAACTCGCTGTGAGGTCGAGGGTTATACAAATGGCAGAAATGTCTCCGAATTGTGGTAGGTGGCCCATTCCACGACAAATCGACCAGTGGAAGTACCAAATTACACTTTATATTTGGATAAAATTACTTCTATAGGGTTAATCTGTCTCTATAATCCAGCTGTGTAAATGGGAGAAACGGTTAAGGAGTTATAGCATCAAACATTTTTGAGAGGCCACCTAAGGCTTTGGAGACCTAGAACTCAATGAAGAGTAACACAAATTGCACGAAGCTATATATCGCTGAACTCGTCATGATCCACTGCATCTTGTGTCAATTTCGAAATTTTTGTTCACGCGTTTTTTGAAATCATGAGCTTGTGACCTAAGAAAACATGACCTAGTTTGACCTTTGAGACAGGCACAGTGCGATTTTTGAAATTCAGAAGCGACGAAGGGTGATTTCCGAAATCCTAGATCGTCACTTGCAAGGATAAAAATAGCAGAAATGTTTTCACCTTACCCAGTATATTTCTGGCTCAATGTCAGCATATCCAAAATGTACGATTATATTTCACCGACAACACTGAAGGATTTGTATCACCGCCAATCACTGTAATATCAACCTTCTGGCGTTTCAAAACCCCCATATTCTGGAAATTAGAAGTTGAACCTTAATATAGACTGTATGCTAATATAGGCTGGACTTAATAGGCTATAAGAATAACCTATTAAGTTCAGCCTATATTAGCTAGGTAATAATACGAACAGGCTCCGGTCTGCAAGAAGTCTTCAAACTTTTAGACATTCGGTTTAATAAGCGCCACCGTTCCGCACATTGAAAGTCGATTGTTCCAAGGACGGCCAGAAGCTACATTTGTGAAAAACGAGTTAAAAATTTAGACCCAAATGTCAAAGATGCTTCCATGAGGCACTGGAATAACATCCAAAAATTATTTCCAATGATCAGCTTCCTGTTGTCGCGGCGCCTGTCACTACACCACCGAACAGCTTCAGCTGATTCTAGGACAAGTGTACGTAAGGACAAATGTACATATGGCAGATGCACGTAAGCAAATGTATGTAAGCAAATGTACATAAACGCAGATGTACGTATGGCAATTGTACCTAAGCGCAGATGTACGTATGGCTAATGTACGTAAGCGCAAATGTACTTTTGGCAGATATACGTATGCGCAAATGTACGTATGCGCAAAAGTACGTATGCGCAAATGTACGTATGCGCAAAAGTGCGCATGCGCAAATGTACGTAAGCGCAAATGTACGTATGCGCAAAAGTACGTATGCGCAAATGTACGTAAGCGCAAATGTACGTAAGCGCAAATGTACGTAAGCCCAAATGTAGGGGAGACCGGGGCAAAACGGCCCACTTAGTGGTTTTTCTCATATTGAGCGCCAGTCTATTGTTCTAGATAATCCAAAGTAGGATGAATTTGAAGGCCATCCTTTCAGGAATCAATGATATAGGCATGAAGTCTAAAACATTTAATTAAACAGAATGACATTGAGAAAAGTCAAGCCATGTTTTTTTGTCATTTTGCCCCATAGCTGGGGAAAAATGGACACCCTCCTGGGGAAAAATGGGCCAATGTTCCGGCATTCTTAATTTGGATGTCCCTGGACAATTTCAGACCTTTACATGTTGATACACCTCCCAACCAAATCAGATACTGCTTTGACCCATCGTCTATGTTGGTGAATGTGTAGCAGTAGTGCTTGTGGGTGAGTGGGTAGTCCCCTGGGCAGGGGCGTAGCTGATATGGAGGTATGCGTCTCACCCATTTTTTTTTTACCACGGAGCACCTGCCGGCGCCTTATCTTTCAGCTACATAAAAATTTGGGAATTTGTTGATTCGCAGTTTCTGACAATTACCAAAACGTACATTGAGGCGCTCTTCTGATACCGGAAAGGCACAGGCGCTCTTCTGATACCGGAAATCCGGGATAGGGCCCTTCCCCATCGTCCCTTTTTTACCTAGTGCATACGGCACTGTCCGTGGTAGTCGCATACTCTTGCATTAAAATATGTTGATGCACATTTCTGGGCTCAATATTTATTCCAATTCATTATCGTTTCACGCAGACAAAAGAAATTCAAAGCCCGTGTTGCAAGTCAGTTTTATTATTGACATATTTTTATGAACCTGAGCTCGTGATAAGACTAGAGTACAAACTCAAAATGCTTCTGCACTGTCTTAGGAACAACGATAACTCTCGATTGTCATGGTACAAGACAAGTCATACACAAACATATGATCATCTTTCATATCCCTCCTCCACACACATTGAGTATCATTATCCATTAGGTAGGTGAACATGGAATTACCTTGAGAATTTGAGAATGGACAGTGAGCACTGAATATGAACTAAAAATTTCCGAGTGCATATGAACTGTCCCGACAACTAAACTCTACTTATGATGACACAAATCGCACTGGAAGGCATCATCATCACTGTCATCTACTCCTCCACACGCATCGTGAGCCCATCTGTCGCACAGCACGCATCGGGACCACGGTTCGCGTGACCTGGACTGGGAAAAAAACGAATTACAGTATAGGCAGGCCGGATCCTCTTCATCATCGGACGATGAATCAAACAGCAGCTTTTCTCTAAAGCTGCTATCTCAGAATTTCTCGGATGAACTGCTATCTCAGAATTTCAAAAATAGAGAGTTGAAAATGTTCGAAATTTTAAAAATTGGCACAAGAACACCAGCAGGGGGTTTTTACAGTTTACACCCCCCCCCCCCCCCTCACTGGGATAAGGTTAAATTAAATTGGAACATTAGTTTTATCACTCTTCAGTATATGCTAGGTATGGGGCAAAATGGACCAAGTTGTAGACCATTTTGCCCCCATGGGTCCATTTTGCCCGATCCATTTTGCCCCATTAGACCTGAATGACGAAAAATTATCAACACAAAATATATGCTGCACCTAAAAAGTTCCTATCGCCTGCATATCAAGGCTAAATAACCACAGTCCAAGAGCACCAAGCAAAACAAAAGATTTCCACATATGCTGGAAATAAATCACCGCTAAAAAACTGCAAAACTAATAAGGAACAAGCAAAAAACAGATTCTCACCTCCTGCTCTTCAATACGCTGCGGCGGAAAGGAGTGGTGCCACGCGGGATATGCGGGCATAGACGAAGCATCAGTACCACATTAGGAACACAGGTGGCGCTGCCTGTGAGGAAAGTAAATGGGGTTGACCCGTTTTTTCCCGTGTACCCATCTTGCCCCGGTCTCCCCTACGTAAGCGCAAATGTACGTAAGCACAAAAGTACGTATGCGCTAGTGTACGTATGTGCAATTGTACGCATGCGCAAATTTACGTCCACTTATGCATGTGTACCTTTGGGTTTACGTACATTTGGTTGGGTACTTATGCCATACGTACGTTTGCGGTAACCGGACAAATGTACATAATCAAATGTACGTAAGGATTCTAGGACAAATGTACGTATGGCAGATGTACGTAAGCAAATGTACGAAAGCAAATGTACATAAGCGCAGATGTACGTATGGCAATTGTACGTAAGCGCAGATGTGCGTAGGGCTAATGTACGTATACGCAAATGTACGTATGCGCAAAAGTACGTAAGCGCAAATGTACGTATGCGCAGAAGTACGTATGCGCAAATGTACGTAAGCTCAAATGTACGTATGCGCAAAAGTACGTAAGCACAAATGCACGTAAGCGCAACCGTACGTAAGCGCAATTGTACGTGTGCGCAAATGTGCGTCCAGTTACGCATACGTACCTTTGGGCTTACGTACATTTGGTTAGGTACATATGCCATATGTACATTTGCAGTAACCGGACAAATGCACATACGCAAATGTACGTAAGCAAATATACGTAAGTGGAGATGTACGTAATCGCGAATGTACGAAAGCGCAAAAGCACGTTGGCGCAAATGTACGTAAGCGCAAAAGTACTTATGCCCAAATGTACGCAAGCTCAACTGTACATGTGCGCAAATGTATATGTACGTGTGAGCAAATGTGTATATGCACAAATGTACGTAAGCATTTGTGTACACTTAAATGTACGTAAGTGTAAGTGTATGTATGCACAAGTGTACGTAAGCTCAAATGTACGTAAGCGCAAAAGTACGTAAGCGCAAATGTACGTAAGCTCAAAAGTACGTAAGCCCAAATGTACGTAAGCGCAAAAGTACTTAAGCGCAAACGCACTTCAGCGCAAATGTACTTCAGCGCAACAGTACCTAAACGTAAAAGAATGGAAGAGCAAGTGTACGTATCAGCCAATGTACGTACATTTAGGCATACATGCCTTTGCGTTTAAGCACATTTGGTTAGGTGCATATGCCATACGTACATTTGCTTTACGTACATTTGTCCGGTTACAGTACGTAAGCGCAGATTTACGTATGGCAATTGCACGTAAGCGCAGGTGTACGTATGGCTAACGTACGTAAGCGCAAATGTACGTATGGCAAATGTATGTATGCGCCAATGTACGTATGCGTAAATGTACGCAAGCGCAAATGTACGTAAGCGCAAAAGTACGTGAGCGCAAATGTATCTAAGCGCAACAGTAGGTAAACGTAAAAGAATGCACGAGCAAATGTATGTATGAGCCAATGTACGTACATTTAGGCATACGTGCCGTTGCGTTTAAGCACATTTGGTTAGGTGCATATGCCATACGTACATTTGCTCTTACGTATGTTTGCCATTCGTAAATTTGCGCTAAAGTAAATTTGGCGTGCGTACATCTGCACTTACGTACAATTGCCATACCTACATTTGCGCATAAGTACTTTTGCGCATACGTACATTTGCGCTTACGTACATTTACGCGTACGTATTTTTGCGCATACGTACATTTGCGCTTACGTACATTTGCGCATACGTACTTTTGCGCATACGTACATTTGTGCTTACGTACATTTCCGCATACGTACTTTTGCGCTTACGTACATTTGCCCTTACGTACATTTGCGCTTACGCACATTTGCGCATTCGTACGTTTGCGCGTACGTACATTTGCCATACGTACATTTGCGCTTACGTACATTAGCCATACGTACATCTGCGCTGACGTACATTTGCTTACGTACATTTGCGTACGTACATGTGCCATACGTACATTTGCTTTACGTACATTTGTCCGGTTACCGCTTCAGCTCCCTAAGCTGTCGCGGTGCGTGTCACTACACCACCGGGCAGTTTCAGCTCCCTAAGCTGTCGCGGCGCCTGTCACTACACCACCGGACGACTTCAGCTCCCCAAGCTGTCACCGCGCCTGCCACTACACCACCGGACAGCTTCAGCTCCCTGAGCTGTCGCGGTGCCTGCCACCACACCACCGAACAGCTTCAGCTCCCTAAGCTGTCGCGGCGCCTGTTACTACACCATCGGACAACTTCAGCACCCCAAGCTGTCACCGCGCCTGCCACTACACCAGCGGACAGCTTCAGCTCCCTAAGCTGTCGCGGCGCCTGTCACCACACCAGCGGACAGCTTCAGCTTCCTAAGCTGTCATAAAGTCATAAAGTGTTCAGGCTAATAAGAGCCACAGGGGCCCATCTGGGTTAATCCTATCTAGAAAAAATACTAGAGAAGTACATGCTCTCGCCCCAATCAATCCATTATCTCAAGTTCCTAGGGAGCTATATATCCCAGCCTATCTAGCACCATTCACCTGATATTGCACTACATACTCCTCAACAATTACAAACTCCTCCAATCATACCCATTGTGCTACCATAGCCAATCTCATCAGTATCACATCCCGAAGGAAGGTGCTGAATCAACTGCTAGGTACACCCTATATAAAGTTATAAAGTGTTTAGACTTAATAAGAGACCCAAGGGCCCATTTAGATAAATCTGTAAATGGAAGATACCATAAGCCTGGTAAAAAGTCCCACCCCAACCATCACCACATCCTAAAGAAACCATCCACCAACATCACACGCACCTATCAATGTCTATCTACCCCAGCTATCCTGCCCTATTCCCTTGATCCCTCTTAACACATATAGATTGAATGCATTACCAATAATTTTCAAACTGCATCCATGCCTGCTTAAAGGGGTCTGTGCCGTGCACACTTACTTAGCATAAATCGCACCCCATCCATCACAAATTAGAACTCAAAAACAAGATTTTCATATCGAAAAAATTTGTCCACCCTGCTATTAAATACATTCAATGAGGAACTCCCAACCAAATCAGCAGGCAGCCTATTCCACTGATCAACAACCCTTTGACTGAAGACCTGTTATCTCTTAACTGTCTTACACCTCAACTTGTCTAACCTGAATTGATGACCCCTATGTGATACTCTAAACTGAAGAGCGTCATTCAAATTGACCTGATCTAGTCCTTTAACAATTTTGTACATTTCAATCATGTCCCCCCTAATCTCCTATAAAATTTTGTACATTTCAATCATGTCCCCCTTAATCTCCTATACTTGAGTGAGTACATATGTAATGCCACAAGCCTTTCTCCATATTATAAGTTACCTATTCCACTGATGAGTCTTGTTGCTTTGCGCTGCACTCTTTCTAACATATCGATATCTTTTTCTAGGTAGGGGCTCCATGCTTGTACAGAATATTCCAAGTGGGGTCTCACATATGCTAAGTATAGTTTTTTTTTCAGGACTTCCTTGCTCTTATATATCACACTTCCATTAATGAGTCCCAGCATTCTGAGTGCCCTGTTACTAGCTGAGATACATTGTTTTCCTGCTTTAAGGTTTTTTGAAACCAACACACCTAAGTCCCTTTCCTCTTCAATAGCATCCAGTTCTCTCCCTCCCATTGTATATCTGAAAGTCTCACCTCCAGACCCCAGATGCATAGCCTTACACTTATCATAGCTGAAAGACATCTGCCATCGATCAGCCCACTTTTTTAGGTCCACCAAGTCTAGTTGAATGCTACTAGATTGATCACTACTGTCGCGGCGTCTGTCACCACACCACCGGACAGTTTCAGCTTCCTAAGCTGTCGCGGTGCCTGACACCACACCACCGGACAGTTTCAGCTTCCCAAGCTGTCGCGGTGCCTGACACTACACCACCGGACAGTTTCAGCTTCCTAAGCTGTCGCGGTGCCTGACACCACACCACCGGACAGTTTCAGCTTCCCAAGCTGTCGCGGTGCCTGACACTACACCACCGGACAGTTTCAGCTTCCTAAGCTGTCGCGGTGCCTGACACCACACCACCGGACAGTTTCAGCTTCCCAAGCTGTCGCGGTGCCTGACACTACACCACCGGACAGTTTCAGCTTCCTAAGCTGTCGCGGTGCCTGACACCACACCACCGGACAGTTTCAGCTTCCCAAGCTGTCGCGGTGCCTGACACTACACCACCGGACAGTTTCAGCTTCCCAAGCTGTCGCGGTGCCTGACACCACACCACCGGATAGCTCCAGCTCCATAAGTTGTCGCCGCGCCCGTCGCTCGAGCTCGATTCCTATTGATATGAAACGAAAATCACAACTCTATCACAGTCGGGTACTGAGCTTGATAATTTGGCCAGCTCTGATGACTCGCTACTACTCTGTGCGGCGGCGCGCGGCACGCAGACTCTCTGATGACGTCATTGCTGACGTCACGAGGGGCGCCACTGGACGGCCGGCGGCCAGCGTCCGTCCAACAGTGGCCGGTCGGTGGGCTGGGTGTCGGGTTGTGTTGGGCGGCGTCCGGAAGGACCGGGCCGCAAGGGTGATCGCGCTGGTGAATTGTGGCAAGGTACGTACACTATCAACAAGTGTACGAACCGACGGCGACAGTGAAGTGCTCTGAGTAATCGCGGCGTGGTGACATCTGGTGGTGAGTCGAAACACACCAGCTGCGCCGCCGCCCGCCCATTGCCAGGCGTCTTCAGACTGGCAACAAAGCCTGGTGTTGCGGCACAGGTGTAGCCGGGACGGGTCGCCACCGCAGCTCCGCTCGTCGTGAGGTGAACGGCACCGGGTGGCCGTCACCGACCGTCAGCAATGAAGGCGCAGGACGCCGCCAAACCGTGAGTACCCCGCACCAGTGCCGGACTGACTGGAGGTGTGACGGCGCACCCTGTGCAATCTCGACTTTGAAAGTGGCCAAAATATCACTACGTAGATCGTGCGCTCGCGTATAACCCGGACTAATAAGCTAAACATGTTACCGTCAAAATATGAAAAAAAAGTTCGATAGCCGAAGAATATGTCAGATTCTTGCCTCATGTCAACACATCTGACCCTAAGTGGGTGAAGTCGAGTCATATAGGATTATATACATAGACAGCGGCTAATCCAGATATTTTGTCGCTGGGGGGAGGGGGAGTGAGGTGGAGGGTGCACTCGTCCAAAGGAGCGTCACTGATTGAAGACATTTTGAGAGGGGTGTGCACTCTAATATCCCTGGAGTGGGCCTTCCAGTTACAGTTACAGCCTTTACACGGGGATGGGGGCACATGCCCACTACATTGCACATTGCATTGTATTTCTGATGGAGTGAGCCGAACGGGAGGACTCATCACCGCAAACTTTGTGATATTTATTATTACGCCTAATGACGTCTCATTGAAAACACGACCCACGCCCATGCACGTGCCGCCCCATGCAGGGCCACCTTGAATCCTCGGACACTGATTGGGGCGTGTGCCCCTCTTGGAATGCAAGTGGCTCCCCTCTGACCGGCAAAAGGCGCCACTCCAGGGAGACTCGAATGCACCCCTCCCCGGTCAACTATTTTTTATTCAGCCAAATGCACCCCTGTCAGAGAAATAGGCATCCATCCCTACAGAGGAAAAAGTATTCCTGTGAGGGAGAAGCGTCCTCAAGTATGCTCGAATGCACTCGCCCAAGAACCGGAACCCGCGCCTGGGAGCAGGTGCGAATCCACAAGCCTGGCTGCGGCCGAGACAATACAAAACATCCGATTTCAAAACACTCATCAGATTTGAACGGGTATCATTCGTAGGACCCGTTTACCCCATTCGTAGGACCCGTTTACCCCATTCGTAGGACCCGTTTAGAACAATCTGTACCTCATTTGAACGGGTATCATTCGTAGGACCCGTTTACCCCATTCGTAGGACCCGTTTAGAACAATCTGTACCTCATTTGAACGGGTATCATTCGTAGGACCCGTTTACCCCATTCGTAGGACCCGTTTACCCCATTCGAGGACCCGTTTAGAACAATCTGTACCTCATTTGAACGGGTATCATTCGTAGGACCCGTTTAGAACAATCTGTACCTCATTTGAACGGGTATCATTCGTAGGACCCGTTTAGAACAATCTGTACCTCATTTCTAGAAAAGGACATTTCAGTGCAAAACATCGGCAAAAATCGTTCTGTTGAGGGGATGTCCCCTTTGACTCCCCTGAATCCGCCTTTGCCTGGAAGTGAAATAAATTGCAATGAAATACACTGGCATCGCCAGGCCTCCGAGGCTGTGACGTTAAATATGCTTTTTCTCGATGTGCCGTGCCGTTTGCTGTAGGAAAGATGTGGGGATGTTGTGGATGGTGAGGAAGACGGTGCGATCACGAGCTGCTGAGGTGCATTGCTGTCTGTGCTGCCGGTGCTCGCCGGTCGGCTGGTGCCGCTGGGCGTACGATGCGTCTGCACGTGGCGTTAGGAGGTTGCGGCGCCGTCCAGTCCAACTGACCGACTAATACTGAATTGGTGGTGCTGAGTCTCACATTGTGACAGATGCCAGTCCGTCACACTTTGACAGGCGCTGGTCGGTCACATTGTGACATGTGTCGGTCTGTCAGTCGGTCCTGCGCGCTATCCTCTGAGACCATGCGACTGGGCTTCGACTGGTCAGACGAGGTCAGACGAGGTCGGTGAGTGGTCTGGTGTCGGCAGATGCTGACCATCCCACGCGTGATACATGGGTGTGTCGGCAGATGCTGACCATCCCACGCGTGATACATGGGTGTGTCGACAGATGCTGACCATCCCACGCGTGCTACATGGGTGTGTCGACAGATGCTGACTATCCCACCCGTGATACATGGGTGTGTCGGCAGATGCTGACCATCTCACCAGTGATACATGGGTCGCGTCGGCAGATGCTGACCATCCCACGCGTGATACATGGGTGTATCGACACATGCTGACCATCCCACCCGTGATACACGGGTGTGTCGACAGATGCTGACCATCCCACCCGTGATACATGGGTGTGTCGGCAGATGCTGACCATCCCACGCGTGATACATGGGTGTGTCGACAGATGCTGACCATCCCACGCGTGATACATGGGTGTGTCGACAGATGCTGACCATCCCACCCGTGATACATGGGTGTGTCGGCAGATGCTGACCATCCCACGCGTGATACATGGGTCGCGTCGGCAGATGCTGACCATCCCACGCGTGATACATGGGTGTGTCGGCAGATGCTGACCATCCCACGCGTGATACATGGGTGTGTCGGCAGATGCTGACCATCCCACGCGTGATACATGGGTGTGTCGACAGATGCTGACCATCCCACGCGTGATACATGGGTGTGTCGACAGATGCTGACCATCCCACGTGTGATACATGGGTGTGTCGGCAGATGCTGACCATCCCACCCGTGATACATGGGTGTGTCGGCAGATGCTGACCATCCCACGCGTGATACATGGGTCGCGTCGGCAGATGCTGACCATCCCACGCGTGATACATGGGTGTATCGGCAGATGCTGACCATCCCACGCGTGATACATGGGTGTGTCGGCAGATGCTGACCATCCCACGCGTGGTACATGGGTGTGTCGACAGATGCTGACCATCCCACCCGTGATACATGGGTGTGTCGGCAGATGCTGACCATCCCACGCGTGGTATATGGGTGTGTCGGCAGATGCTGACCATCCCACGCGGGATACATGGGTGTGTCGACAGATGCTGACCATCCCACGCGTGATACATGGGTGTGTCGACAGATGCTGACCATCTCACGCGTGATACATGGGTGTGTCGGCAGATGCTGACGATCCCACGCGTGATACATGGGTGTGTCGGCAGATGCTGATCATCCCACCCGTGATACATGGGTGTGTCGGCAGATGCTGACCATCCCACGCGTGATACATGGGTGTGTCGGCAGATGCTGACCATCCCACGCGTGATACATGGGTGTGTCGGCAGATGCTGACCATCCCACCCGTGATACATGGGTCGTGTGTGCTGGTGATCTGTGATGCCGGCATTGGGAGCTGATTCACCGACTGGACGTAATGAGACACAGGTGGTTCCACACGCTGCTCGTGGCCCCTTAATGCGCCGGACGGCCGTGGGACATGCATGTGTGAAATTGGTTTTGGCCATGGGATATGGACACAGAACATGGGATATGGCCGTGGACATGGATATGGAACATGGGTTATGGCCGTGGGACATGGATATGGGACATAGGTGGTGGCCGTGGGATATGGATATGGAACATGGGATATGGCCGTGGGTTATGGATAGGGTTGGATTTGTGCTTTGTGATCCTGGGTGTGGAGAGGAAAATTGTTCGGTAATCGAATACGGACGGGATATTTTTCTTGAAACCTGTGACATCAGTATCTCAGTTTGCACCTTCCAATCCTTCTTGAAGACTTTGTCACAGAGCAGTTCATTGTCAAACAGCACCATTCAACCTCCAAAGGAGAAAAGTAAGAGGATAATTTTCTAGAGAGGACACAATTCCTGGAACACAATTCCTTTTCTGGATGACACAATTCCAGAAACAGCCTATTTTTCCAACATTGGTTATGGACGGACTCACGATCATTTGCGATACTGTCCAAGCATCAGAATGGTGAAGTGACCATTTCATTCATCACTTTGAGCCATTCCTACACAGAATGTTCCAGAGTCACCACTGTGTGTGGCCCCAGCTCTGGGTCATCACTGTGTATGACCCCAGGCCACCTCTGTGTGTGGCCCGGGTCACCACTGTGTGTGGCCCCAGGTCACCACTGTGTGTGACCTCAGGTCACCACGGCGTGTGGCCTCGGCTAACCACTGTTTGCAGCATCGGGTAGGTCACCACTGTGTGTGGCCTCGGGTGGGTCACCACTGTGTGTGGCCCCGGGTCACCACTGTGTGTGGCCTCGGGTCACCACTGTGTGTGGCCTCGGGTCACCACTGTGTGTGGCCTCGGGTGGGTCACCACTGTGTGTGGCCTCGGGTGGGTCACCACTGTGTGTGGCCTCGGGTCACCACTGTGTGTCACCACTGTGTGTGGCCTCGGGTCACCACTGTGTGTGGCCCCGGGTCACCACTGTGTGGCCCCGGGTCACCACTGTGTGTGGCCTCGGGTGGGTCACCACTGTGTGTGGCCCCGGGTCACCACTGTGTGTGGCCTCGGGTCACCACTGTGTGTGGCCCCGGGTCACCACTGTGTGTGGCCCCGGGTCACCACTGTGTGTGGCCTCGGGTCACCACTGTGTGTGGCCCCGGGTCACCACTGTGTGTGGCCTCGGGTCACCACTGTATGTGGCCTCGGGTCACCACTGTGTGTGGCCCCGGGTCACCACTGTGTGTGGCCCCGGGTCACCACTGTGTGTGGCCTCGGGTGGGTCACCACTGTATGTGGCCTCGGGTCGGACCACTGTGTGTGGCCCCGGGTGGGTCACCACTGTGTGTGGCCCCGGGCACCACTGTATGTGGCCCCGGGTCACCACTGTGTGTGGCCCCGGGTCACCACTGTGTGTGGCCCCGGGTCACCACTGTGTGTGGCCCCGGGTCACCACTGTGTGTGGCCCCGGGTCACCACTGTGTGTGGCCCCGGGTCACCACTGTGTGTGGCCCCGGGTCACCACTGTGTGTGGCCCCGGGTCACCACTGTGTGTGGCCCCGGGTCACCACTGTGTGTGGCCCCGGGTCACCACTGTGTGTGGCCCCGGGTCACCACTGTGTGTGGCCCCGGGTCACCACTGTGTGTGGCCCCGGGTCACCACTGTGTGTGGCCCCGGGTCACCACTGTGTGTGGCCCCGGGGTCACCACTGTGTGTGGCCCCGGGTCACCACTGTGTGTGGCCCCGGGTCACCACTGTGTGTGGCCCCGGGTCACCACTGTGTGTGGCCCCGGGTCACCACTGTGTGTGGCCCCGGGTCACCACTGTGTGTGGCCCCGGGTCACCACTGTGTGTGGCCCCAGTGTGCCCCACCACTGTGTGTGGCCCCGGGTCACCACTGTGTGTGGCCCCGGGTGGGTCACCACTGTGTGTGGCCCCGGGTCACCACTGTGTGTGGCCCCGGGTCACCACTGTGTGTGGCCCAATGGGTGGCACCACTGTGTGTGGCCCCGGGTCACCACTGTGTGGCCCCGGGTCACCACTGTGTGGCGGCCACGGGTCACCACTGTGTGTGGCCCTGGTGGGTCACCACTGGGTCACCACTGTGTGTGGCCCCAGGGTCACCACTGTGTGTGGCCCCGGGTCACCACTGTGTGTGGCCCCGGGTCACCACTGTGTGTGGCCCCGGGTCACCACTGTGTGTGGCCCCGGGTCACCACTGTGTGTGGCCCCGGGTCACCACTGTGTGTGGCCCCGGGTCACCACTGTGTGTGGCCCCGGGTCACCACTGTGTGTGGCCCGGGTCACCACTGTGTGTGGCCCCGGGTCACCACTGTGTGTGGCCCCGGGTCACCACTGTGGTCACCACTGTGTGTGGCCCCGGGTCACCACTGTGTGTGGCCTCGGGTCACCACTGTGTGTGGCCCATGGGTCACCACTGTGTGTGGCCCCGGGTCACCACTGTGTGTGGCCCCGGGTCACCACTGTGTGTGGCCCCGGGTCACCACTGTGTGTGGCCCCGGGTCACCACTGTGTGTGGCCCCGGGTCACCACTGTGTGTGGCCCCAGGGGTCACCACTGTGTGTGGCCCCGGGTCACCACTGTGTGGCCCCTCGGGTCACCACTGTGTGTGGCCCCGGGTCACCACTGTGTGTGGCCCCGGGTCACCACTGTGTGTGGCCCCAAGGGTCACCACTGTGTGGCCCCGGGTCACCACTGTGTGTGGCCCCGGGTCACCACTGTGTGTGGCCCCGGGTCACCACTGTGTGTGGCCCCGGGTCACCACTGTGTGTGGCCCCGGGTCACCACTGTGTGTGGCCCCGGGTCACCACTGTGTGTGGCCCCGGGTCACCACTGTGTGGCCCCGGGTCACCACTGTGTGTGGCCCCGGGTCACCACTGTGTGTGGCCCCGGGTCACCACTGTGTGTGGCCCCGGGTCACCACTGTGTGTGGCCCCGGGTCACCACTGTGTGTGGCCCCCGGGGTCACCACTGTGTGTGGCCCCGGGTCACCACTGTGTGTGGCCCCGGGTCACCACTGTGTGTGGCCCCGGTGGTCACCACTGTGTGTGGCCCCGGGTCACCACTGTGTGTGGCCCCGGCCCCTGTCCACGTGTGGCCCCGGGTCACCACTGTGTGTGGCCCCGGGTCACCACTGTGTGGCCCCGGGTCACCACTGTGTGGCCCCGGGTCACCACTGTGGGTCACCACTGTGTGTGGCCCCGGGTCACCACTGTGTGTGGCCCCGGGTCGCCACTGTGTGTGGCCTCGGGTCACCACTGTGTGTGGCCCCGGGTCACCACTGTGTGTGGCCCCGGGTCACCACTGTGTGTGGCCCCGGGTCACCACTGTGTGTGGCCCCGGGTCACCACTGTGTGTGGCCCCGGGTCACCACTGTGTGTGGCCCCGGGTCACCACTGTGTGTGGCCCCGGGTCACCACTGTGTGTGGCCCCGGGTCACCACTGTGTGTGGCCCCGGGTCACCACTGTGTGTGGCCCCGGGTCACCACTGTGTGTGGCCCGGGTCACCACTGTGTGTGGCCCCGGGTCACCACTGTGTGGCCCCGGGTCACCACTGTGTGTGGCCTCCGGGGTCACCACTGTGTGTGGCCCCCGGGTGGGTCACCACTGTGTGTGGCCCCGGGTCACCACTGTGTGTGGCCCCGGGTCACCACTGTGTGTGGCCCCGGGTCACCACTGTGTGTGGCCCCGGGTCACCACTGTGTGTGGCCCCGGGTCACCACTGTGTGTGGCCCCGGGTCACCACTGTGTGTGGCCCCGGGTCACCACTGTGTGTGGCCCGGGCGGGTCACCACTGTGTGTGGCCCCGGGTCACCACTGTGTGTGGGTCACCACTGTGTGTGGCCCCGGGTCACCACTGTGTGTGGCCCCGGGTCACCACTGTGTGTGGCCCCGGGTCACCACTGTGTGTGGCCCCGGGTCACCACTGTGTGTGGCCCCGGGTCACCACTGTGTGTGGCCCCGGGTCACCACTGTGTGTGGCCCCGGGTCACCACTGTGTGTGGCCCCGGGTCACCACTGTGTGTGGCCTCGGGTCACCACGGTGTGTGGCCTCGGGGTCACCACTGTGTGTGGCCTCGGGTCACCACTGTGTGTGGCCCCGGGTCACCACTGTGTGTGGCCCCGGGTCGCCACTGTGTGTGGCCCCGGGTCACCACTGTGTGTGGCCTCGGGTGGGTCACCACTGTGTGTGGCCCCGGGTCACCACTGTGTGTGGCCTCGGGTGGGTCACCACTGTGTGTGGCCTCGGGTCACCACTGTGTGTGGCCCCGGGTCGCCACTGTGTGTGGCCTCGGGTCACCACGGTGTGTGGCCCCGGGTCACCACTGTGTGTGGCCGGGGGTCCACTGTGTGTGGCCCCGGGTCACCACTGTGTGTGGCCCCGGGTCACCACTGTGTGGGCCCGGGTCACCACTGTGTGTGGCCCCGGGTCACCACTGTGTGTGGCCTCGGGTCACCACTGTGTGTGGCCTCGGGTGGGTCACCACTGTTTGTGGCCCCGGGTCACCACTGTGTGTGGCCCGGGTCACCACTGTGTGTGGCCCCGGGTGGGTCACCACTGTGTGTGGCCCCGGGTCACCACTGTGTGGCCCCGGGTCACCACTGTGTGGCCCCGGGTCACCACTGTGTGGCCCGGATCACCACTGTATGTGGCCCCGGATCACCACTGTGTGTGGCCCCGGGTCACCACTGTGTGTGGCCCCGGGTCACCACTGTGTGGCCCCGGGTCACCACTGTGTGTGCCGGGTCAACCCCGGGTCACCACTGATGTGGCCCGGATCACCACTGTATGTGGCCTCGGGTGGGTCACCAGTGTGTGAACGGCTGGTACGTGCATCAGATGGCTGGCCAGCCGGCCAGCCATATGCCATACCGGCCATACCACTGTCCACTGCCATACCACTGTGCCATACCACTGCCATACCACTGTGCCACCACTGTGCCATACCACTGTCCACTGCCATACCACTGTGCCATACCACTGTGTGGGCCCGTACCACTGTGTGTGGCCCCAGGCCACCTCTGTGTGTGGCACCGGGTCACCACTGAGTGGCCCCGGATCACCACTGAGTGGCCCCGGATCACCACTGTGTGTGGCCCCGGATCACCACTGAGTGGCCCCGGATCACCACTGTGTGTGGCCCCGGGTCACCACTGTGTGTGGCCTCAGGTCACCACTGTGTGTGGCCCCGGGTCACCACTGTGTGTGGCCCGGATCACCACTGTATGTGGCCCGGATCACCACTGTGTGTGGCCTCGGGTGGGTCACCAGTGTGTGAACGGCTGGTACGTGCACCATATGGCTGGCCAGCCGGCCGCACCACTGTACCACTGCACTGAAGTCCAGCCCTGGGGCGTCGGTAGGCTCAGTGGTTGAGCTGAGCGTCTGGCATGCCAGAGGTACGGGGTTCGACTTCCCGTGGTGCCTGCCCTTCCTGCCAGGGCAGGCGACGTCTGCCATATGGCCTCAGCTAAGTCCGTTGTAAAGCCGCAGCCAACCAACCAACTAATGGCGACCGGCTGGGTTGCCCAACTGGTCACCGCTCACCGGTCAGACCACCCGCCGGTGACGTCACAGGCACGGCTCGGCACTGGCGACTGGCTGTGGACGTAAGGTCGGCACCGTCACCAGATGGCCGTGGACATAATGTCGGACCACCACACCACCGGACTGCTTCAGCCCCCTAAGCTGTCGCGGCGCCTGTCACCACACCACCGGACAGCTTCAGCTCCCTGAGCTGTCGCGGCGCCTGTCACCACACCACCGGACACCTTCAGCTCCCTGAGCTGTCGCCGCACATGTCACCACACCACCAGATAGCTTCAGCTCCCTAAGCTGTCACCGCGCCTGTCACTACACCAGCGGACAGCTTCAGCTCCCTAAGCTGTTGCTGCGCTTGTCACTACACCACCGGACAGCTTCAGCTCCCTAAGCTGTTGCTGCGCTTGTCACTACACCACCGGATAGTTTCAGCTCCCTAAGCTGTCGCGGCGCCTGTCACCACACCACCAGACAACTTCAGCTCCCTAAGCTGTCACCGCGCCTGTCACTACACCACCGGACAGTTTCAGCTCCCTAAGCTGTTGCTGCGCTTGTCACCACACCACCGGACAGCTTCAGCTCCCTAAGCTGTCGCTGCGCCTGTCACCACACCACCGGACAGCTTCAGCTCCCTAAGCTGTCGCTGCGCCTGTCACCACACCAGCGGACAGCTTCAGCTCCCTAAGCTGTTGCTGCGCTTGTCACCACACCAGCGGACAGCTTCAGCTCCCTAAGCTGTTGCTGCGCTTGTCACCACACCACCGGACACCTTCAGCTCCCTGAGCTGTCGCCGCGCCCGTCGCCTCGCCACATCCGGGACACCTGGACAGGCGCGCTAACCTACTGACGGTCGTCTAGTGTCGGCTGCTTATGGCAGCTAATCGGGACACTAAGGCGCCGCTGGGAGCGGTGCTCCGGAAGTGGGTGGATTCCGTCCGGGCCCAAATAGCACGCGCGGGCTGCAAATAGGTGGCGGTGTAAATACTGGGCGAGCCGGTGGACGGTTTGTTTACATATATATATGTATATATATATATATATATATATATATATATATATATATATATATATATATATATATATTATAGTACCGGTGAGCTAATGTACCGGTGAGTTGGTGGGCCGGTGGATCGGTGGACCGGTCGCTGGTGGCAAGGCCGCCCTTGCTGTAGACAGGGTGAGCGGCGCCGACGTGGGAGACTGGGCAATGGCCGCCCTGCCGGGCTCTACCAGACGGTATCCGGCTCTCACTGACCCATCCGTATCGGATCTGAACATTCCTGGAATGTACGCGGAGTGTAGGATTGAGGCTAATTTGAAAACAAGAATGCAGAATTTGAAGCGTATTGTGCACAATGTAAAGTGTAGTATTTTACTTTATGCACTTACTCAAGCACCCCTGTAGCATACGAAAACAGCAGATATTGCATGCCGTCTGCCCTCGATATCTGACGAGTTTAATCATACACAGCATGCACTGAAGTGAGTGAATTAAAGCATGCACCTACTTATCCGGACGAGGGCGGGGATGTGTCATTTCCCACAAAGGTAGATGTGTACTTGTTCCCCATTTTAGTGTTCAAGTTCTTGTTTTAGGGTTAGTTTTACACAAACGTCGCCTGTTGGCAGAAGGCAGACATTCTTCTCACTACAGCACATCAACACATACCACAAACAAACCCACCAATACAAACCTCGCACGGCTCCCTGGTGGAACGACGAATGCTACCGGGCAATCCGCGCGAGGAACCACGCACGACACAAATATGAAAGACACCGCACACCGGAAACACTCACAGCATACAAACAACACAGAGCACTCTGCAAACGAACCATCAAAAACGCCAAAAAGAATTCCTCGAATACATTTTGCAATCAATTTAATAGATTCACCCCTCTCGGCGAAATTTTGACACTCCTGAAAACATTTCAGCACCGACAAAGACCTCCAATCAGAGCCATCATACTCAGACACAACAACACCATCACAGACCCACAAACAATAGCAAACATTTTCGCACACAACTACCATCTTAGGTCATCCCCACTTCCGCATAACCCCCCACCTCCAGCCAGACACACACGCTCACATCTTTACAACACTAGGTTTACATTCACAGAATTACAACTAGCAATTGCACAGACAGGAAACAGAAGCGTAGGCCCAGACAGTATACAATACTCATTTTTCAAACACCTTCCAACACAAGTATTACACGCACTACTCGGCACCTACAACACTGCATGGACAACACATACATACCCAGAATCTTGGCTACACGCTTTTCTTGTACCTATTCATAAACCAAACACGGACTCAACTCTATGCGACTCCTACCGCCCTATCGCGCTAACCAGCTGTTTTCATAAACTCTTCGAACGTCTTGTCAAAAAACGCCTTCTCTACATCATTAAAACACATAAAACTAATCTCTCCGATACAATCAGGCTTTCTTCCTAGCAGATCATATCAAGATCATCTCACCTATCTCATCACACACATCCAGGAAGCGGCAGCAAGGAAGCGCTCCACTGTCACCGTCTTCCTGGACTTAAAACAAACATACGACACCATCAACATAACAGCACTACTACAATACTTATACAACATAGACATATAGGGCAGACTACTACACTATCTCCATTTCTACCTATTAAAACGATCATTTCAAGTCAAAGTTGAGCCCCACACTTCAGACATTAAATTCCCCACAACCGGTTTAATGCAAGGTTCAGTTCTTAGTCCTCTTTATTCTAGGTCCAAGTTCAGTCATCACCGACAACTTTTGGGCCAAAATTGCACTCTATCCAGACGACATCGTATTATGGACATCACACGAAACACCAACTCATGCATTAGCAACACTACAAAACGCACTAACAGAACTACACAACAAACTCGCATTACTAAATCTACATATCGCGCCACACAAATCCAAATGCACACTTTTCGGCTACAAACGACACACAGATTTACAACCACTGAAATTAGACCATACAACCATACCATTTGTTACCACAGCAAAATTCTTAGGAATTACATTAGACCCACAACTCACCTTTCGGCCACACATCTTAAACATACAAAACGCGCATCAAAAAGAATAAACATCCTCCGAGCACTATCCGGCACACATTAGGGATCAGATCGAAATTCACTACAGACTTTATACAAATCAATCATTTGGCCAATCATGGAATATGGATCCCCACTCTTTGAAAACGCTTCTAAATGAAACCTCAGAATTCTTGACACACTTCAACACCAATGCCTAAAAATAGCTACAGGAGCATACACACATCACCCTATCTCGCTCTTCACATATACGACCACATACCACAGCTACAACACAGACGCACAGGAGCACTACTCAGATACCAATACAAAACACAACTCATTAGACAACACCCATGCAACTCAGGCCCTAAAAATTCGCACCAAACGCATACACCAACTCATGAGGAAAACAGCACTTAAAACTACAATAGGCTGCCGCATTCACCAACACCCAAATAGCTTACACATCGCACTCCCCACCTTAAAACCACTCCCGCCGCCCACTGCATGGTGGAATCACCAAACACCCACAACACACTTCCTCATTGACAAACCGAAACATGCATACACAGACACAGAAATACAACTTTTCCTTCAATTCATATCACAATACGCAAATTACAATATCATCTACACCGATGGCTCAAAATCACACACAACACAGAAGACGGGCACAGCGGCGGTGCTGTACCCTAATGCAGCACCGCCCCGTGCCATCCTGCGTACCCGTCTGCCCGACACAGCATCTACATACACATCATAATTATATGCAATCTTTTCGGCCTATTTCATAACACAAAAATTGAACACAACATCATAGCCACTGACGCAAAATCAGCAATACAAAGCATAACACCATACACCACATTCAAACACCCCCTCATCCCAAAAATATTACACATACATAAAAACTAAACACTCGACAACGACCACTTCTCTTCTGGATACCAAGCCACACAAACATACAAGGCAACGAACATGCAGACACGGAAGCAAACATAACCACAACACTATAACAAACCACAAACTGCCCATACTCACGATCCGACTATTACCCCACAATACACCAGGCAATCAACAAACACATTCAGAAAACATGTGACACATCAATAACACAACTCCACGAAATGCACCCAAAACACGAACACTGGCACACCATCAATAAAAACACCAGATTTAAAGAAAGAATACTGACACGACTACGCACCAGACACACAGCAGTCACACACTCTTACCTCCTTCTAAGCCGTCCACGACCACAATGCACAACATGTCACCGAACTCTTACAATCAAGCACATACTCATTTACTGGACCAAATACACTAACCAAAGACAACATATCAGAAACTACTGCACCACAAACAACATCCCACTAAACCTCACCATTCTTCTCAACGATGAACATCCAACACTACACGAACATATCTTCCACCTTCTCTCTATCACACGCATACTGGAAGAACTGTGAAAAAAAATGAAAAAGGAAAAGGGGAAAAATGAGCCTCATTCCTCATCTGAGGCTTGTTTTTGCGATACAACACCGCAATGCTACACCTACAACATCACATAAAGCATAGGTCACATTCTGCCATACTGTAGTAGCTTTAATGCTCAGAGACAATCACTTAAGGCCTTCTGCCAAAAAGAGGGCATCATCCTGTCGCTTGCATTCCTTCTGGGTGACAAGCACCCAGACCTTCAATTGCTATTTGAATATCTGAACGCCACAAAGCTAGCAGGAGCACCGTAAACATCACACCACCAGCACTCACTTCAACGCGTAATGCATGCCCGCGAAACACTCGTAGGAAATACGTAAATAGCCATCCCCTAATGGCGTCGTACGTACATGAGCCGATTTGCTTCCCAATTGGAAATAAATGGTTACATAGTGGTGCCTTCGGACGTGAATGAGCCGACTTGCTTCAGTAAAAAAACAAAAAAACAAATTAACAACGTAAAGCGACTACCCAGAGGAGTCATCGGACGTAGATGAGTCCATTTACCTTGCAACTCATAACGTAAAACGGATATCCAGAGGTACAGCGGACGTAGATGAGCCGAATTTCAAAACACCGCACTAACCCCACTGACAACCCTGCATGGCTTAGACCAACCCTCCAAATAACAACTAACACGCGGCGGCCGGCGTGGCAGGCGGTGAGGACAAGTAGCTCCTTGTCCGCACGGTAAAAAACCCTTGGTGATCTTCGACAAGAGTAGGCTAATGTCGGCACCCTGACAATAAACTTTCTAGCCACTCAAAACACCACCCACCCGCACCAGCTACAAATTATCTTGCGGAGAAGTAAAACATTTAAACATTTAGATATCTGGGAGATGTCCCCTACCCAGCCCCCCACCTTCAGCACCTAAAACATCACTCACACTATAACGTAAAACTCCCTTAACGTAAATGTACACTTGCTTGCGCTTTGCATGCAAAATACACTCCGTTTAAAGGTGGCGCAAATGACCTTGATTGTCTGGCACGCTTCTAAAAGTCACTCCCGTCGCGAAACGCTTTCCTTACAAGCGAAAATTGAGGTTTTGACGAATTTGAACTGCCATTGTGGCTTTGTGCACCTTCCGGCTGCTGAACTGGGTGATTGTACCCCGCGAACTGGGTGATTGTACCCCGCGAACTGGGTGATTGTACCCCGCGAAACCGAACGCCGGGTGTCCAAAGATGTATGCGAGACAGGCGACGCTGTCACATAGTCTACAGAGGCTCACCACACCTAAAAAGTTTCAGCGCTGCCGCCGACCCGCATGGTGATCATACGGACACACCCTCCTCTCTGTCCGGCCAGGAACCCCTTGTACGACTTGGACCCTCTCCGAAAGCCTGAGGACCCTTCATATCGGCTCTGGACCCTCTCTGACGGCCCGGAGTCGTCTCCGGTGGCTAGCGACCTTCTCCGTCGGCTAGGGGCTGTCTCCGTTGGCTCAGGACCCCGCTTTACTGGTCGGAGCTATCTCTATCAGCCTGGAACCCTTCAACGACCCGGTTCCCCGTCCGTAGGCCAAGAGGCCCTTCACGTTGACCCAGCTCGGGCCCTCAACGTCGGTTTGTGGCGACTCTGTCGACTCAGAGACCTCTTCATCGGACCAGGACCCTCTCAATCAGTCCGGGTCGGACCGGTGTGTCTGAAGCACCCGATTTCTTTCGTGCTTCGTCACGGCCGGAACATAACACAACTTGAACAACGTGTTCGTTGAACGTTGAAGCGAAACATCGTGTTCAACGATCTGCTTTTTCCCCTTTGGGACTCAACGGGCGGAGAGGATGACCCTCTTGATCCACCACTGTGTCCAGCATTTGAACGAACGTGGACAACCTTCAAATGAACGTTGAACAACATTCAAGCGAACGTTGGACAACATACGTGCATCACTACGGAGGGGATGACCCTCTTGATCCACCACCTTGGAGTACTGAGTCATCCTCTCTCAGAGGCTTCAGGCTGTCCGTGCCGAAGTACGCCTCGCAGTCGCTCGACGTGTCTGCAAAGTAGCTCCAGGGCTCGTAGGTCTCTCCATGTCGGTAGGTCCAACGTTCAAACGAACGTTGGGCAACGTACTATGCGTCGCTACGAATTGCTACTGGTGCTTTTCGCACGTCACCAGTCACACTTCTTTTGGTAGAGTCAAATCAACCCTTGCCTTACCTTCGATAACTGCTTGGAATGCGCCATGCTTGTGAGCCGCGCCAGTTTCACGTTCACCCCACTTTGTCGGTGGGATTACTGAGTCCACCCGCGACGAATCTGCGTGAGAGGTTCGCTACACGGTATAGCTCAGCAGTCGAGTGCGTCGTAAAATAACTAAATATTCTTCAACCATCCTGCTTCGCAGTCGGTGTTATCATCAGGTGCTCCGACTGCGGTCAGAGGAGCGCGACGGCAGAGTGCTGTTCCCGTCTGTCAGCAATCGCGCTCTCTTCGAGGAAGGTAGATTAAGATTACGCGGGGTGGTGCGTATGAGGTCATATACACTCTTCCACTGAAATTGGCGTGACCAGATATCGACGTTGCGGTATCGTACCTCGAGTGAGTGAATGAGTGGGTGAGTAGAGGTGCTCTCGGGCCAGTTCAGGCGGTGCCCCTAGTGTGTGCGTCTGTGTGTGCTGTGTACACGTCGTCGGGCTGCCGGTGAGATCGATATGACAACCGGACAGCAGCATTACCGGATGATGCTGCCAGATGGTGCGTGTCACTCTGATGGACTGGGCCAGACCCGACAATTCAATTTGTGGGAGCGGGCACGGATCGGGGCGGAATCCATTATGGCCTGATGTTCGGTCTTCCCAGCTGCCAGCTCTCAGTGTTGCCGCCCAAATGATCAATGCTGTCATTCCGCCAGGCCTTCAGCCACCACCTCCACTTCTCCGTGACCAGCTCCGTCATCCGCCGGGTAGTCGTCATTACCAACGTGCTCACTGGACCGGTGACTGTGGGACCGGTGACAGTGGGGCCGGTAACAGTGGGACCGGTGACTGTGGGACCGGTGACAGAGGGACCGGTGACAGTGGGACCGGTGACAGTGGGACCGGTGACAGTGGGACCGGTGACAGTGGGACCGGTGACTGTGGGACCGGTGACAGAGGGACCGGTGACAGTGGGACCGGTGACTGTGGGACCGGTGACAGTGGGACCGGTGACAGTGGGACCGGTGACTGTGGGACCGGTGGGACCGGTGACAAGGACCGGTGACAGTGGGACCGGTGACTGTGGGACCGGTGACATCGGGACCGGTGACAGTGGGATCGGTGACAGAGGGAGCGGTGACAGAGGGACCGGTGACAGTGGGACCGGTGACAGTGGGACCGGTGACAGAGGTACCGGTAACAGTGGGACCGGTGACAGTGGGACCGGTGACAGAGGGACCGGTGACAGTGGGACCGGTGACTGTGGGACCGGTGACAGAGGGACCGGTGACAGTGGGACCGGTGACAGTGGGACCGGTGACAGTGGGACCGGTGACAGTGGGACCGGTGACAGTGGGACCGGTGACAGTGGGACCGGTGACAGTGGGACCGGTGACTGTGGGACCGGTGACAGAGGGACCGGTGACAGTGGGACCGGTGACAGTGGGACCGGTGACAGTGGGACCGGTGACAGTGGGACCGGTGACAGTGGGACCGGTGACAGTGGGACCGGTGACAGTGGGACCGGTGACTGTGGGACCGGTGACAGAGGGACCGGTGACATGGACCGGTGACAGAGGGACCGGTGACAGTGGGACCGGTGACTGTGGGACCGGTGACAGTGGGACCGGTGACAGTGGACCGGTGACAGGACGGTGACAGTGGGACCGGTGACAGTGGGACCGGTGACAGTGGGACCGGTGACTGTGGGACCGGTGACAGACGGTGACAGTGGGACCGGTGACAGTGGGACCGGTGACTGTGGGACCGGTGACTGTGGGACCGGTGACAGTGGGACCGGTGACAGTGGGACCGGTGACAGAGGGAGCGGTGACAGAGGGACCGGTGACAGTGGGACCGGTGACAGAGGGACCGGTGACAGTGGGACCGGTGACAGTGGGACCGGTGACAGTGGGACCGGTGACTGTGGGACCGGTGACAGAGGGACCGGTGACAGTGGGACCGGTGACAGAGGGACCGGTGACAGTGGGACCGGTGACAGTGGGACCGGTGACAGAGGTACCGGTAACAGTGGGAGCGGTGACTGTGGGAGCGGTGACAGTAGGGACGGGAGGGTCTTAAATCGCCCACCGGAATAGGGGGGCACTGTGAAGTGAGCGGACGTTAGCCACTCTTGGCTCCAGCTGTGGCCGGCCGTCGGGAGCAGTCTGCCTGCCAGGTGTTGTTCTCTGTGATTAAATTATGTGGAAGGCAATGGGAGGAGTCGGGAAAAATTGTGTGCTTCATACCGGAAAGTAGTTGATCATGGACGGAGAGAATGGGAAGGAAGGATGTGTCGAGCAATACGTCGAGGTAATACAAGCCTCAGTGCAGCTGAGTTACGTTAATTCAGCGACAGTGCTGGTGTAGGCTAGTCAAACTCTAGTCTGTATAATGGAGGGCGCCTGGTGAACACCGCTCAGCGTGTGCAAATACCCCAGCACTCTCTCACGATCTTCGCAGAGCGCTTTGACAAGCGCCCAGAACGCTGAGACAAGTTTCGCATAGCGCTGTGACAAGGCCGCAGAGCTTTCCGCTCGCTTCCCGTGATCGCGATTAGGATAAGATTAAATGGTAGCTGGAAGCGGCACTTCTTGGAACTGTGTCTGCCCAGTGCCCAGTGCGCTGTCGGCCTGTGCCACAGGCCGATGCCATGCCGTGGGGAGCAAGCTGGCGAGCCCCACGATCCACGCCGACCCCCCCCCCCGTTAGTCGTCTGTCAATCGACACAATACATCATCGGCAAACCTCCGCGTCGTCAGCCTCATTTTGTCCACAATCCAACTGGCGACCATCCACAGCCAGACTGGCGGCCATCCACAGCCAGACTGGCGGCCATCCGCAGCCTAACTGGCCCTCTACAAGATACCAAATGATTGGCTCTGCATCCCCAATCCTAGAAAATAACCAAATTGTGGTTGACGCACCCAAAAACCCTAATAAACAAACAAACAAGCATCCCAAATACTAATGGCCTTCTGCTTCGTAAACTCCTTTGTCGATGAAACCACCCAGGCTAGGTAGTGCTCCAGTCAAACAGCCTAACCATGAATGCAGACAAAACTAGCTGCATGCTCCTCGTAACACGTCATTCGTTCACTAAGATAACCGACTTAAGCATTTAAATCGGTGGTACCGACATTCGGCCAGAAGATTCAGTAAAACTTGAGGTGTTCTCCTCGGTTATGTCATTACCTGAGAGCAGCACATATTCTCTGCCCTTCAACACTGCATACCTTGTCAAGATCTGATGACGTCTCACCTGAAATACTGATATCCCCGTCCATGTGCACATTTACCCATCGTCGACAATTACCGGTCCGTATGGGATGGCACCATCTGCCGTCTGTTAGGCGCACATCAACTTCGCTACGTGGCTCGTAACCGGTATGCGGCGTTGCGACCATATTTATCGTTCTCTTGCAGCTCCGGGTTGACTGGACATCCAGGATAGACTGGCTCACAATGATGTTCTTAACGTCCTTAGCGCCCTCCACATCCCATGTGGCTCAGAACCGCTGTGGCGCGGGCTTGTTACTCACGGTGCGGTATCCGAGGGACGGACGCGACAGACTGACTGTATGTTTGCACCTCGGGTCCGGCTGGCAGCGACGCAACAACGTTGTGCCTATAGGGCATCTTTAATCTGGAACACTGATGTTCCCTATGAAGTGACTGAGGCCCGGTCTCGAGCCCGACATTTGGAGCACTTCATAACTGCAGCAGTGTAATACAACTTCATGTCCATGTCCCATCGCTCGCCGCTTATTTCCTATGTATCTTGTAGCAACTGTGACTTACTGCATACTTGTGTGCTGTCACCCACCTGCTTTTTATATGCGTCTTGACTGAGGCGCTAAACTCAATGTGGAATGGCCCTACTGAACGAAGCCGAAGTGTTTAAAGAACCACATACAACTGCGTATTCACTTTGCACGTCGACAACGTAAACGGCCCACATAGAAAATTGGGCGCAGCCATACTCATTGCAAACAGCATACCTCATCGTCGAGTAACATTAAATACTCCGCTGAATTGCGTAGCAGTGAGCCTAAAAATTGCCCATTGCCAAACCACAGTCATCTCACTATACATCTCGCCGTCAGCTGCAACCCCCACACCACAGGAGCTGAGCGACTTGCTGCTTCAGGCCCCTCCACCAGTTCTCCTTATGGGAGACTTTAATGCTAAACACCCCTCCTGGTGGAAGCGACCATACTGACGCTAGAGGGCGCCAAATTCACCAGTTTATTTCGGACCACAACTTATTACTTCTTAACACCGGGGTCGCCACCCGCTACAACCCGACCTTAGGACGATCGGACAGTTGCATTGACTTAACGTGCTGCTCCCAACGACTTAGCTCATTATTTGACTGGTCTGTTTCAGACGTTCCCGTGCTGAGCGACCACTATCCAATCACAATTAGGCTCAGCACGGACGCTATCCACCACACTAAGCTATTTAGACAATCTTGGACCTTGAAAAGAGCGGACTGGACTAAATACGAGGAACAGGTGGACCTCAAACTAGCAACTTCAGAGACCAGTAAGATCGAGACAATCCCAAGGGCCATCAGCTCAGCAGCACGAGACTCAGTCCCAAAAAGTAAAAAACCTAGGAAAAAGGCATCTACGCCATGGTGGACCCCGGACTGTCAAAGGGCAATCGCCGTACGGCGCCGTGCCCACAAACAACTCAAAAGATGCGTGTGCGAAGCACACCTATCAGCATACAGACAATCTCAAAAACACTGCCGGTACACAATTCGAACAGCACGACAAAACTGTTGGCAGTCTTTTGCCTCTCAATTCAATAGGTTCACCCCTACCGGCAGAATCTGGGACCTGATGAAGCGTTTCAACCTGAAACGCTCACCACCAGGCCCCTTCCCCCAGCTGATGGTGAAAGGACAGGACTTCACTGACCCACAACAAGTCGTAGACCACTTTAAACTACACTACGCCAGCGTATCTGGCAACAGCAACTACGACACCACTATAGTAAGTACTCTAGACGCCCTTGCATCCAAAGCAAATTTTAGCTCTAGCAATATATAAATCTACAATCAGTCATTTACTATGCACAAATTACACCTTGCCCTCAGCAAGTGTGGAAACACGTCGGTTGGGCCGGACGACATCCATTACCAGTTTCTTAAACGACTTAGTAAAAACTCCCTAACGTACCTACTAGCGGCCATAAATAAACTGTACCAAAGCGACACGTTTCCCGCATCCTGGCGAGAGAGCGTAGTCATTCCATTGCCAAAGCCGCACAAAGATCACTCCACCCTAAAAGGTTATAGACCCATCTCACTTACTAGCTGTCCTAGCAAGTTAGTCGAACGCATGGTCAACACACCATGGAGGAAATTTCTGGAACACAACGACCTGCTCGACGAATTTCAGTGCGGCTTCCAACGTCAAAAATCAACTACAGACAATTTCATTAGATTAGTGCATGACATCAAAAGTGGTCTACGCATCAAACGCACAACAATAGCTGCCTACTTAGACATCACTGCCTCATTCGACCGAGTACACAAGTCCGCACTGACACACAAACTCCACAAGATAGGCCTACGCGGACACATGGCACACTTCATTCTCAACTTCCTTGGAGACAGGACCCTTAAGGTCCGATGTGGCAGTGTCACATCAAACACCACAACTCAGGAGCAGGGCCTGGCTCAGGGGAGCGTGCTCTCACCGAACCTCTTCATCATTATGATCAACGACGTACATGTTGACCACACTGACACTTCACTTCAATACTCACCTTTCGCGGACGACATAGCCATTTGGACAACATCACAATGCTTCCTTAAAGCTGGAAGAAAAACATTCAAACAGGACTAGACCACACTGCAAAGTGGTGCAAAACTTGGGGCTTCACCCTGTCCGCAGAAAAAATCGGCCACCGTCACTAGTCGCCTCCGCCCCACACCCAAAACTGTACTTAAAATCGATGGCAAAGCCATCGAACAGGTGAAATGTTTCAAGTTCTTAGGAGTGCATTTAGACGAAAAACTCAGTTTCAACACCTACATCACCTCCATCTCGAAGCGATGCGCGAAGCGCGTCAGCATACTACCTACACTTGCAGGCACAGACTGGGGCGGAGACAGGAAAACAGTACTGCGACTGTACACATCAATCATACGACCCATCCTAGAATACAACAGCATCATTTTTGCCACGATTTCAGAAAGTCAGAGCCAAAAGTTAGAAATCATCCAAAACAGCTGCATCAGAGCAGCCACAGGTGCCCTCAGCACCACACCGATAGCCAGTCTTCTAGTGGACTCAAACACGCCCCCACTGCACGTCAGGACACAACAGCTGTGCCGCTCCCACATCAAAATCAAATCCATTAAAAGTCATTCAGCACAGCGCTGCTTTACGCCTGACAGATACGACAAGAGCCGAATTGCGCGCAAACTTCCACCATATACCATTCAAATTGCCACGGCTCTCTCAGATCTTAACCTCGCAATGCCATCCACTGCAGCTCGACCGCCCACGATTGAGTTAAAGACCTAAAAAACACCCTGTTAGGTGACATCTCAAAAATCCCCGCGGCTATAACTTCTTGACCGTTGATCTGATTTTTCTAAAAATGACACAAGTGGATTCGGCGCATCGGATAACTCCACACAATTATTTTCATCAAAAATATAAAATATTGGGTGTTATTTTGGCCCTTTCACGTGTCGATTAGTCGTGGAATGGGCCAGAGGTATTATGCGCATTTATATTTCGAAATAGTAAAAAATACCAAAAATATGCCAATTCAAGCTTTTAAGAAGTAAAGCTGACAGGCAGACAATGAAGAATGGACAGGGGGGGTGCAGATGTTGAATTGGAATTTGGATTGAGATGGGAAACTGGCTACTCGCCAAAACAGAGCTATCCACTGGTGCCTGGCCTTGTTGCTTGTGCTCTGTTGCGCCGGCGATAACGGCTCAAGGTCATGCTTGCCTTGCGTGCACCGCATTGCTGCATGCCTTGCACTGACGCCGTAAAACGATGCTGAAAACCGCAGCCTGCATGGAGCGCGCGCACACTGACCGGAACTGACGGTGCTCACCGAGTGGAGCCAGCTGCCCACACTCGGGTAGGGACTTGCGATAGCGATGTTTGGAGTGCGTCAGCACTGCTATTGATGTCGTCGCACGAGCGCCGTCATCAGACTGGTGACGTCAGTGACGTCATCACGTGACAAGTGTGGTGCGCCTACACAGAGCTACCCAGTCACCGGCGACGAGTTGTGGCTGGTGTGGGCCGGGCGGGGCCGCGTCCAGCGCTGCCGCTCCCAGACTGCCCGCGCGTACGTCGGCGCGCGTGGGCACAAGTGATTCCGGTGGTCGGAAGTGACCAACTTCCTACCACTTGCGGTACGCCGTGACCGTTGCGGAAGTTGCAGAAGTTGTCGCAAGACGTAGGATTCCTTCTAATGTTCTCTAATTGATGTGGTGAACTCCTGGTAGGCTGGCTGCCTTAGTGGAAAGTGTCTGGCTGGTAGCTGGAGGTAGATGTGGGGGACGGGTGCAGTAGTGCAGGTGGTAGCTGGATCGACGCGGCTGGCGGGTGACAGTGAAGTTGATTGCACTCTGACCGGCATGGATTTCACACCGTCGTGTCATTGTCGAGCTGTGACGAGCCGTGGGTCGGAGGAGCCGCTGCCGTTCACGCCTGCCTGCTGCACTTGGTCGGTTAGTAAGACTAGGCAGTTAGGACCGCCTGCTATCCATTGGTCTATTGTGTGTTCTGTTCTGTTTTCTGTAACGAAGCTTCTTCCGCTCTCCGCTTCTGTCTCCTTGATGCTGCCGACTCCCGTTGTCAGCGACGTGGTCGTGCTTCCTCTCTTTACGCAGTGCCGCATTGATGCTCTCCAACACCTACCGTGGGCCGCACTGATGCTCCCACACACCTACCGTGGGCCACACTGATGCTCCACCACACCTACCGTGGGCCATACTGATGCTCCCACACACCTACCGTGGGCTACATTGATGCTCCCCCAAACCTACCGTAGGCCACACTGATGCTACCACACACCTACCGTGGGCTACACTGATGCTCCCACACACCTACCGTGCACCGCACTTATCCTGCACCACCACTTTCTCTTATCCTCCTTTATATTACTTATCCTCCACCACAATTACTGTAGGCGTGGTTAACCGTCCGCCACCCGAGCCCGTATCTGACGGCCTGGACGAGCTGCAAGACCAGCTGCGTGGCGCTGTCAGTCTCGGTAAACCAACCTTTTGACTGGGCGATATGAATATTAACCTTCTTCGTTCCGACTGTCCCGGTGTTCGTCGCTATGGACAGGTGCTGCAGGATCTCGGCCTCTCTCAGCTTGTCCGGCTGCCGACCCATCTGAGGCCGACGGCAACACTGCTGGGCCATATTATCACCAATGTCCCGGATCTTGAGTCAGCTGCCGCCGTGCAGCTGCTGACCATCAAACAATCATTGTGCGCGTGCCCTTCCGCGTGCGCGCAGTTTTGCCGGGCGTCTTTCACCTCTCGCCCGTGGCGCAAGATTAACTGTGACGCCTTGTGCCTTCATTTCCTGCAGGCGGACTGGAGCAGTATGTACTGGGCAGCAGGGGTGGACGCGAAACTGAAGGAGTTTATGCACTTGTGGCAGGTGGCGGTGAACGTGCATTGTCCGCTCAAGACCGTCCATCCTCGCCGGGCATGGTGCCCGTGGCTGGGTGACAGTCCGGACTTGCTGCAGCTCACGGGTGACCGCGACCAGGCTTACGAGTCATGGCGGAGCTATCGCACTGAATATGACTTGGTAGTTTACCGGAGGCTGCGTAGCCGAGCGAAATCTGTGTCCGCAAAAGCCAGGCGTGACTTTGTGTATGTGCAAATGCTGACAGACCGTGCCAATTTCTGGCGCTGTATCCGGGACTTTGCGTTCCGACCTGCTGGAAAAAGGGAGGCGGCCGTGAGGGGCCTGGCGGCAACGATGGCAGACGAATTTAATCATCACTCGTCACTGCCTCCGTGGGCCCACGCACTGCCGCTGATCTCGCGACTGGTAGCCGCGGCGTCCCCCATCCCACCGCTACCACCTTGTGTGACTACCACCGGCCTCCGGCTATGACAGGTGACCCTACCGGAACTATTTAGAGCCATCCGCAACATGTCTTCGTCGGGGACGAGTGGTCTAGGGGCAAGATGCTCCTCTCACAATCGAAAGGTTGTGGGTTCGAGTCTCACCCGTCGCTACTCTTCGCCCGCGACCAATTGGCGTGTGAGATTGGCGACACTACATGACTCAACGGTCGACGTGTCGTAAAACCAATAACCAACCAACGTGTCTTCGTCTAGAGCGGTTAGCGTCGATGGCGTACCACTGCGCGCTCTCCGCAAATGTTTTTATGCTCTCGGACCTCGCCTACTTCACCTCATTCATTCTTCTGTCGTCTCTTGCGTGTTCCCTGCCTCGTGGAAAACTTACTCTGTTCTACTCCACAAACCTGGGTCTCGCGATGTCGCCAGTTTCTTTCGCCCAATCTCATTTTGCCAGTCTTATCCAAGTTATGTGAAAATGTAGTCTGTACCCAGCTGTCCTCTTATCTAGTCACTAATCACATACTTGCCTCCTCCCAGTATGCCTACAGGCCATGCCATTCGACAGAGGACGCCCAGATCGACGCTGTCGAGTGGATCACACGTCGTGTCGACACTGGTCACATCGTTTCGGTCATCTCCATCGACCTGAGTAAAGCATTCGACAGCGTCGACCATGGTGTCCTGCAAAAGCTGTAGTGGTATGGCGTCGACTCGAGGTGGTTCAATAGCTACCTCACTGACCGGCGGCAGGTGGTGTGGGGAGGCTATTTATCCCTTCCACTATACCATGGTGTCCCTCAGGGATCCCTGGTCGGTCCCTTGCTCTTTAACATCTTCACCAATGGCTTGCCAGCGTATTTTCCATACGGACGTCTAGTAGCATAGGCCGATGATACCCAGCTGCTAGGCTCTGCACATCCTGATGACTGATCCTGACCCGCTCTTAAATTCTGGCAGGAGAACACCATCCTTGCTCTTCAGTCCTACTTCACATCCAGCTCCCTGAAGATGAACGAACCCCACTAACTTTCCCTGAAATATAATGGTCGATATGTTTTGTGTGGTTTAGCTATGATTGCACATGTAATGGCTACAAAAAGTGTTCCCATTTCATGAGTTACATTTGGTTAGCATGGCCTTAACCTAATATGCGTGTAGAGTAATGCGCTCGAGCAGATTTCCCCACGTGTGACGGTGGTGGGCAGTAGTGGGCGGTGGTGGGTGATAGTGGGCGTGTTCTGTGACGGTGGTGGGTGATGGTGGGCAGTGTGGGCGGTGGTGGGTGATGGTGGGCGTGTTCTGTGACGGTGGTGGGCAGTAGTGGGTGATGGTGGGCGTGTTCTGTGACGGTGGTGGGTAGTAGTGGGCGGTGGTGGGTGATGGTGGGCGTGTTCTGTGACGGTGGTGGGCAGTAATGGGTGATGGTGGGTGGTGGTGAACGTGCTCTGTAGCGGTGGCCGGGTCTGTGATGGACCATTGGCGACTTCTGTCAGCTAGCGCTCATTATGTTCAGCGATGCGTGCATTACGTGAGCACGAAGAACCAGAAACCGGTTCGATCGGTGACTTGCTGAGGGAGTTGTCCTGGTACGGGCGGGTGGACAGACAAGATTGAGCGATGAGCGGTGACCGGTCTGTGTGAGGATTGCAGGAGTAGTTAGCCAAGCGTGTAGCTAAGCCAAGAGTGGAACCAAGCGTGGTACACAGCTGCCACAGCTGCTGGCCATGGAGGACGAGCCGTCACTTGCTGTCTCTGCTGGCGCACAGCTGCTGACACAGGGAGGACAAGCCGCCACCTGCTGTCTCTGCTGATGCGCAGCTGCTGATCCAGGGGGCCGTACCGCCACCTACTGTCGCTGCTGGAGCGCAGCTGCTGATTTGTGTATCTGTATGTTTACTTTGCTATGTTGTCATCGTCATCATGTCGGTACTGGGTCGGTTATCTGTGATGCCTACTTGTTTTTCTCTGATAATCGGGCTCGGCTAAGGAAGTTTGACTCAGACAGTCGCTTGTTCGCGATTGCCTGTGTACCGTCTCCGGTCCTGTCTACCGTCCAAATCAATCTCACTCCGGTCCTTAGTTATGCTAAGGCAATGGGGAATGTCCTCGGAATTGGGGATGGGAGAGGCAAGGAGGTTCCTGCTGATAGTACACATCTTCTTAAGACCCAGCACTCAGCTGTAAAGCAAATACACTGGCTGCGGGCGTGCGTCAATTTGCAACCAGCGAGCTCTGTTGTGTCTGCGATATGGAGCTGTGACGTGGCTGTTAAGTGTTAGTCTGGTTGGCGACTGCACTGCCCACTGTAGAATAATGCTGTGACAAGGCTGCAGCCATGGAAGAGCCGGGAGGTGTCGAAGCTGCTTTTGATTCGCCGTGGTCTGCTATCATCGGTCACGGTGGATATATCACAATATCCGCGGCCGCGGTGGATTCACCACAGTGCCCTCGGTCGCTGTGGTTATATCACACTACCCATTGCCGCCGTTGATATATCACAATACCCGCGACCGCCGTGGATATAACACAATACCCGCGGCTGCGGTGCATTCACCACAGTACCCGTGGTCGCTGTGGTTATATCACAATACCCATTGCCGCCGTTGATATAACACAATACCCGCGGCCGCGGTGCATTCACCACAGTACCCGCGGTCGCTGTGTATATATCACGATACCCACGGCCGCCGTGGATATATCACAACACCCGCGACCGCCGTGGGTATAACACAATTCCCGCGGGCGCCGTGGATATATCACAATACCCATGGCCGCCGTTGGTATGTGACAAGAGGCGTGGCAGCCTGTCACCTGCTGGTGGACGCTGTTCCGGCGGCCAACACCGGTCGGTGAGAACCCCCCCCCCCCCCTCCCTCCGCACAGTTGCGGTGTACGCGTATTGTCTAATGGGCAGTGGCGTGTGGGGCCGCCGGTGTCCGACCGTGGCCGAGCGTGGCTCTTCTCTCCTCTTGCGCGGATGTCAGCCAACAGTGCCCCCGGCGGTCGTCAGCCAGCAGTACCCCGGCGGCTGTCAGCCAACAGTGCCCCCGGCGATCGTCAGCCAATAGTGCCCCCGGCGGTCGTCAGCCAGCAATACCCCGGCGGTCGTCAGCCAGCAGTACCCCGGCGGCCGTCAGCCAGCAGTACCCCGGCGGTCGTCAGCCAGCAGTACCCCGGCGGTCGTCAGCCAGCAGTACCCCGGCGGCTGTCAGCCAACAGTGCCCCCGGCGATCGTCAGCCAATAGTGCCCCCGGCGGTCGTCGGCCAGCAATACCCCGGCGGCTGTCAGCCAGCAGTACCCCGGCGGTCGTCAGCCAACAGTGCCCCCGGCGGTCGTGAGCCAGCAATACCCCGGCGGTCGTCGGCCAGCAATACCCCGGCGGCTGTCAGCCAACAGTGCTCCCTGCGGCTGTCAGCCAGCAATACCCCGGCGGCTGTCAGCCAGCAATACCCCGGCGGCTGTCAGCCAATAGTGCCCCCGGCGGTCGTCAGCCAGCAATACCCCGGCGGCTGTCAGCCAGCAGTACCCCGGCGGCTGTCAGCCAACAGTGCTCCCTGCGCTGTCAGCCAACAGTGCCCCCAGCGGCCGTCAGACAACAGTGCTCTCGGCGGCTGTCAGCTAACAGCGACTCCGGCGGCCGTCAGCCAGCGACCTCCCCGCCATCCGGCGTCAGCCAAATGGATGTGGTACGTGTTGGGAATTACTTTACCGGGCCTGCATCATTTGTTTTCGACGTGAGTTGAGTGACGCACCATCAATTTGCCGAGGTAGGGGTTTTCGGGATACGTGTAGAGTGGTGTGAGGAAGTGAAGTTTTGAAGTTGTTTCTTTCAATGCATCGTGATGGGGTTCATGCTGAAATATTAATGGATTGGGGGAGGGGAGGAAGTTAATTACCGGCGTCACAGACAACCATCAGCGGTGACCCTGCCGCCGATTGGCTCTGGGATTGACACAGTCACTGATTGGCTGTTGCGGTGACACAGCCGCTGATTGGCTGTGACGGTAGCCCTATCGCTGGTTGGCTGTTGCGGTGACACAGCCTCTGATTGGCTTTGACGGTAGCCCTGTCGCTGGTTGGCTGTTACGGTGACACAGCCGCTGATTGGCTGTGGCGGTAGCCCTGCCGCTGCTTGGCTGTGGCGGCAGCCCTGCCGCTAATTGGCTGTGGCTGTAGCCCTGCCGCTGCTTGGCTGTGGCGGCAGCCCTGCCGCTAATTGGCTGTGGCTGTAGCCCTGCCGCTGCTTGGCTGTGGCGGCAGCCCTGCCGCTAATTGGCTGTGGCGGTAGCCCTGCCGCTGCTTGGCTGTGGCGGCAGCCCTGCCGCTAATTGGCTGTGGCGGCAGCCCTGCCGCTGCTTGGCTGTGGCGGCAGCCCTGCCGCTAATTGGCTGTGACGGTAGCCCTGTCGCTGGTTGGCTGTTGCGGTGACACAGCCGCTGATTGGCTGTGGCGGTAGCTCTGCCGCTAATTGGCTGTGACGGTGACCCAGCGGGTGGTTGTTTACATTGAGCCACACCGTCAGGCTGCCGCCTCTTGCCGCCCCTAGATACACAGCTAATATTGATTCAATTAACGGACAGCGCGCTGGATACGACTGAGGCAGGGGCTCCTCTAAGGAATTTTCACTAGGTGGGATTTCTTGCTCATACCTAATCAGTATAATATTGCGTCACTGGCGGATCTAGCCCACTTGTTTGGGGAGGCCAACTTTCGGCGTGGACCCAGCCTTACCCCCCTCCCGCCAGTGGCGTAACTAGGGTTTGCGTCATGGAAGGGGGGAAAACGGATTTAGAGAGTGCTAAACCTACCGCTATTTTTGGCTTCAAGGCATCGGATTTCGACAACAATATTTCAAAATGGTCTTTTTATTTAAAAAAAGAAGAAGAAATGATCAGTGTACATAGGCGTAGAAGCAGCGGGGGGGGCAGGGGGCCATGGCCCACCCACTTTTCAAAGTGGGAGGGGGAAACAATGGGAGCTGGCCCTCCAACTTTTGAGACAATTTCCCAAAAAGCAGCATGCACCAGTGTTCAAATAATGTTTTTTTTTCGTTAGGTGTGATGTCGAAATGAGTACAGTAGGATGTCGAAATTTGCCATGGAAACATGTCAATACAAAATAGTTTCATTCCTTCAAACTCAATTTTCAGCCAATTGTTTACTCACGAGTGCAAGTTTTTCGTTTCATTTGAAAGACATCTAAAATAGGGATACCTATGCTAATGATAACGATTGCAATACCATGCTATCAACATATGACATTGCTTAGCAAACCACATCACACATAATATCTGTACCTGGAACTGTTTTATGAAATGCTTGCCTGTCACAATCCATTATGGTGAGCATAAGCATGCTTACACGAAATACTCTTCGAAACGAGTCGTGGAGACTTCATAAGCACACAACAAGCACGATGTGGATTCTTTCTGGGAAAGGATGTCTATTCTGGGCTCAGAAAGTGGCACATTTCACCCTATTTCGCGAATAATTTATAACTGGCATGTACACATTTTAAGTCGTGGAAAATTCCCTGCAATCCATAACTAAGTAAAAGCTCACATATAATATTGTAGCACTTCATTTTTAAGTCATGCGCACTTGGACATGACCTTGCAACAACGGAACTAATTCAGGAGTTCGTGTAATGCAACAGATGTGTGGATATTCAAACCATATATTATGTGATGAAAATACTATAAGGCAGATAATGTGCCAGCCAGTACCAAAATACATTCATACTAGAGTTTCACGGTGGTTCTTTGACTGTTAACATATTTAACATCGATTTCATTAATATTGCCTACATGAGAAAGTTATAAAGGATGAAGACAGTATCGTAACACAATCAAGGTAAGACATCAATTCGCAAGTGCAAGTTCCTTGCCTTGATATTACATTGCCATGCATTATATATGGCCTTGGTCCTAGCTGCTCCACTTCAACATTTACATGTATTTTGATTATTGAAGCATAAACATTACTCCACGATATATCCATTGCGTGACTGTAGTATGGATAGAACGTTAAAATGTCCACATTTCAATGGATTTTCAGTTGTTCAAAGCACACAGATATCCAACTGTTTGAGTGAGATGTCTGGGTATCATCGGTGCTGGCATCCAACATAGCAAAACACTTATTTCCATCATTCATTATGGTAGCATAGACACAATAATGAAGTCCGCACCCTTTTATATAAACTTCAGGTGCGAGAACGCATCTCAAAATATCTTAATCCCCCGAGAGGATTAGGCGCTGGTGATGCGACATGACAAGGTCACATGAGGAGTGATATGAAGAGTGATGATGTGACGAGTGACGAGTGACGAGTGACGAGTGATGCTTGTCATGTGACCTGAGAAGGCTCATGACCAGCATGGCAACTGACCCGAGTGGATCTTCAGCTGGGTAACTGCGTTGTGGCATTGACAGCACGTTGTATATTGAATTCAAATTATGTCGTTCAACATAAATGGTTCGGTCAGATGGTGGGCTCATGGTATCCGTAACAATATCTGCTTAGCAAAGACTGATTCCAGAATATGTTCAATGAAGACATTTTGATTGGTATTGAGTTTAGGGGCGCATAGACTGCGTCGGTCATGCATCAATACAGTTGGATTAGACATACTAAAACATAGAATTACAACGGAGACTACTATCAAGGCTTTTCATCGTCCAGTGATGTGTACGTCCAGGCTGAAATTTAAGGACCCCGAATGTAATACAAATAAAGATAATGTATGAATTTAGGCTAATTACAGGGTGTATATTTTGAACACTACTTGTGGTGCAAGCAGTTCAATGGGCATAGGAAAGTCGAGTTTATGCGATGTATTCCATAGATGTCATTGGTAGGCTATAAAATCATTGGGGCATGCGAAGTGGCGTACCGAAGGGGGGCATTGGAGCAGCCCCCTTGAGATGTTGTGGGCCCCCATTATCGCGCCAATGTTCGGAAAAATAGCGCCAGGCGCCCAAAAAATACTGGTGTCACCAACAATCGCACCGGTGCCAATAAAAATCGCATTGAGGCCTCAAAACGTCACGCATGGGCCCCTGAACATGACGCCGGTGCCCCCCAAAATCCCACCAAGGCCCCTGAAAATCACATTGGGGGCCTACAAAATAGTTCCGGGACCATACATATGATGCTGACGGCCCCAACATGCGGGACTGGGCCCCTAAAAATACCGCTTGGCTCCCAAGAAGTCGCGCTGGGCCCCCGAAAAGTCGCGTCAGGACCCCAGAAAATCACGCTAAAGGCTTAAAAGGTCGAGCCTGGCCCCTGGACATCACGCTGGGGGCCAAAATGTCTCGCCGGGCCCCCCGAAAATGACGCTGGGCCCCATAAAGACAGGCCGGACCCTCAAGATCATGCTGGGTCCCAAAAGGTTAGGACGGAGCCCCTGATAATCGCGCTGTGGCCCCAAAAAGTCGGACCGGGGCCCCGGAAAATCACGCTGGGAGCACGAAAAGGTCGTGCCATGATCTTCAAAAATCACGATGGAGCCCTCAAAAAGACGGGCTGGATCCCTGGAAATCACGCTGGGGGCCTCAAACGTTCGCGCCTGGGTCCCGAAAATCACGCTGGGCCGAAAAAGTCGTGCCAGGGTTCTTGAAAATCACAACAGGGATCCCAAAAGCTTGGGCCGGGCCTCCTGAAAATCACGCTGAGCCTGAAGGTACCAAAAAAGTCGCGCCTGGGCCCCTGCAAATCACGTCAGGGACTCGACAGGTCGCACTGTGGCCCCAAAAGTCTCATCGGGAACACCCAATAAATGAAGCCGTTGCAACGACAAAACAGTCCGGACATGGAAAATCACTCTATGGTCCCGGCAATCGCTAAAAAAGACACCAAAACATGTTGGGCCCCCAAAGACGTGTCGAGTCTACTACAACTACACTACGCTACAATACACTAAAACTCGCGATAGGCATCGCAATGAATGACGACATGGTAAAAAAATCGCACTTAGAACCAAAAAACGTTGCGCCGCTACCCTTGGAAATCACACTAGGAGCCAAAAAGGTAGCGCCGGAGCCCCACAAGTCGCAGCTGGCCTTCCAAAAATCGACTACGACCCGAAATGTCACTGCGGCCACACAAATTGCGTCAAAGGCCCCAAAACTACGTCGGGTCCCGAGAAAGAAGCATTATGGAGTACCGAAAATGCACTTGGAGCCCAAAGAATCGTACCGGGGCCCAAAAATAACGCACAGGAGGCTTACAAAAATAGAAGTCGACTCCACAAAATCACATAGGGACTCCATCGAGTTGATCTGAGCACCGGAAAAATCAGAACAGGTCCAGAAAGAAAGTTCTCCGAAGGGCCTTTCTTCTCTGAAGGGTACCATCGGCTAAAAAAAACTCGTTGAGCAGCCGCAGTGGTATACCAAAGAGGAAAATGCCCCCTCCACCTCCATCCTGAAGAGGATGGCTCCCAAGAAAACAAGAATCGCGCCGCGGTCAACCAAAAATGGTTCTGGGTTCTTAAAAAATGGTTCTTCTAAAAAATAATCTTACATTCGCATTGGGGCATCCAGAATTAGCGGTTATTAATAAATGCAGCAGGCACAAAAAACTTGTACTGGGCCCGAAAATTTGCGCTAGGAACGCGAAAATCGCGCTGGGCCCAGATAAGTACAACGCGCCCCACGAACCAGCGCCAAGCCCCCTAAATATCACGCTTGGGACCCAAAATTCCTGCTGGTAGTCCCATAAATTCTGGTTGGGACGAGGTAGGTTGGCGAGCCAGTTTTTAGTATTGTGAGGTTGTGTTGGTTGAAGAGTGCGATGAGTGTGTGTGCTCTGTGGTCAGGGTGTGTTGTGCGAGTGTCCCATAGTGGGTGGTGTGAGTTGAAATCTCATGCTATTATGACTGACATGGTATTTCATTTCATTTTGTTAAATTAGGCGCTTCGGCCTCCTTAGACAATTTCGCGCCGTTGATGAAAAGTCACAATGTATTAAATCGTTAAAGTCCATTTATAATTCCTGGATCAAGTTGGTTTGTCGTAAGAAAATGAAAAGAAGTTTGATGAGAACCGGGTGATCATCCCCCAGCAGTGAGGGCACAGAGAAAGGGATGTTGTGTGCGTGGCAGTAATCGGTAAGTGGTTTTCTATGGTTATGATATTGTGGGCAGTGTAGTAATATGTGTGGGATTGTAAGATGAGTGTTACATGATAGGCATGAAGGCCGAGGTGAAGCAGAATAAATAAATCGATGTGTGAGGTAAGTATGTCCTATGCGGATGCGCGATAGGACTTTTCTTCGTGGCGGTTGATGTGAAATGATGGTGTCCGGATATCGACGACTGGCTTAATGTTCCGTAATTGGGTATGGTTTGTGTTTTATGTCCAGGTTTGGTTCCAAAAATACCGAATTTTCTGTCATATTGTTGATTTGATGGCGTCGAAATGTGGTGGGATTTCTGTGATATGTGGTAGTTGTAATGATTCTTTTGCGAGATGATCTCCTTCCTCGTTTCCTGGGATGCCGCAGTGACTGGGCACCCACAGGAAACGTTCCTTCACGCCCATCGATTTAAGTGTTCCTAGTGCTTCATAAATATAAATATGGCAATGGTGTGAAAAGGAAAGTGACGAAAGAGATTGTAAAACAGATTTGCAGTCTGAACAAATGACGATGCTGCGCATGGGGTGGCAGAGAAAACGGTTGCGAATATAACGGAGGGCAATGAGGATGGCATGTAATTCAGCGATGAAAATTGATGTTCCGTCTGGTAATCGATGTTGTTTTTGGTATGTTCCCGAAACTATTGCATTGCCGTTAAGGTTAACGTTTTTAGAACCGTCAGTATAAACGAAAGGTACGTGGTGATAACGAGCCCGAAATTTGAGAAATTTTTGGTTAATATATTCTGGGCAAAGCTGTGATTTTGGAGTGGTGGTGAGATACAGAATGTGTCGTTCGGCTATTTGCCACGGTGGTGTAGCTGATGGAGAAATAGAAGTAATGTGTGGAATAGTGAAATGAAGTTGTCTAGAAAACGTTTTGACTCGAGAAGCTATAGTGAGACCAGTTCGCCTTTCGGCTGGACCTAAATAATCATGATGTAAATTTGGGAGAATTTGTAATGACGCGTGTGTGGGGTGGTTTGCGTGAAATTGAATTTTGGAGGCGTACCTAAGTGTTTGTTGCATTCTACGGAGAGCTAGTGGAGGAATTCCCGGTTCTGCTTGTCAAGAAATAATGGGTGAAGTAGTCATTGCACTGAGTGCGATACGGATAAATTTATTTTGAATGGTGTCTAAAATGTGTAAGGAGGATGGGCTGGCACCAGCATAGACTACTGAGCCGTATTCAATGATGGGGAGTACTAAGGATTTATATAGTTGTAAAAGAGTGTGACGATCGGCTCCCAATGGGGTGGATGTAATGCAGCGAAATAAACTTAGTCGTTGTAAACATTTGTTCTGGACGTATTTCATGTGTTTATGCATTGAAAGTCTGCGATCAAAAATAACACCAAGAAATTTAAATGAATGTACAAAAGATATGTCATTTTGCCCGAGGTGAAGCTGTGTTTCTGGGTTTTGACAGGGAGTGCATTTGCTAAAAATAATGGTGCAGATTTGGGAGCCGAAAAATTGAATCCGTACTTCATGGACCATTGGTGTATCCTGTTTAGAGCATTTTGAAGCCGAATCAAACAATTTTCGTAATTTTGGTCCGAGCACCAAATTGCACTATCGTCGGCGAATAGGGAATACGATACATTTGGAGGCATGGCTGGCGAAAAGGTCGTTAATGATGATGTTAAATAAAACTGGTGATATGCAACTTCCTTGTGGTAGTCCGTTTCCAGAAAATGTGGATCGGAAATGGCTGACCGGCACCTGATGTTGAATTTACGCGAACCAGGTAAGAAACCTATTAAATAATGTGCTAAGTGTCCTTTTATGCCGAGTTGTTGAATTTTGAAGAGGAGTGCTGGCTTGAAAACCATATCATAAGCTTTGCTGATGTCCAAAAATACTGCGACAGTGTGTTGATGTTTTTGTAGCCTAGGCGGATGTCTGTCTCTAATCGAATAAGATGATCTATTGTACTGCGTCCTCGCCGAAAACCACATTGAAAGGGAGATAGAAGTGAATTTGTTTCCAGGTGCCATGTCAGTCTTTTAATAACCATGCGTTCAAAAAGTTTTCCTAAACAACTGGTGAGTGCAATGGGTCGAAAATTCGTGGGGTTACTATGGTCTTTGCCGGGTTTTGGAATAGGGATAATGATAGCTTTGTTCCATGTTTCAGGAAAGATATTATTTGACCATAATGAATTAAATGTGTCTAAGATGCATCGTTTGGTGTGGTCAGATAAATGTCGAAAGAAGGAATAATGCAATTTGTCAGGCCCTACTGAAGTGTTACCGGCGGAGGAAATAGCATTATGTAGTTCGGAAAGTTGAAAAGAAGCATTGTAGTCCTCCGTATTGTCGGATTGAAAGAGTTCAAGATTGGTGTGAAAAGTGTGTTGTGCATTTGGTAGGAAATTAGGTCGGTAGTTCTCATCAGAGCTATTGTGGGCTATGGTATCAGCTATGGTATTGACGATGGTTTGTGGATCTGTAATGGTGAGATTGTGGATTTTGAGGGCCGGTAGAGATTTAAATGGGGACCGTCCGGACAGCCGTCGGATTAATTGCCACATTTTACTTAAAGGTGTTTGAAATGTGAGCTGCTGTAAATATAAGGTCCATGAACGGTGCTTAGCATCGCGAATGATGCGGCGGGTCCTCGCTCGTTCGCGGTTACGGATGATTAAATTTTCTTGATCGGGATATCGTAAATAATTTCTAAATGCTCTTTTCCTTACCGCAATGGCTTTTGAAATTTCTTGACACCACCAAGGTACTGGCTTTCTTTTTGTGAATGGTTTGGTAAGTGGAATAGTCATGGAAGCTGCCTCGAAAAGTGTATTGTGAGTGAGTTGATGTTTTCGACGAGAGAAATGTTGGGGTTGTATTGAGTATGTGAAAGTTCCTGAAATGTTGTCCAATCTGCCTTCGAAATTTTCCAGCGGGGGATAAAGTTGGGTGTGGTATCGGTCGCATTTGAAAATGTGGGTGTTAATTTGATGGGATAGTGGTCACTGTCATGAATGTCTGTGTCAATGTTCCAGTCAAAATTATTGGCCAGGGTCGGAGAGCATATTGATAAATCAATAGCTGTTTCTGTATTATGTCCAAGGTGAAAAAAGGTTGGTTCTGCGGTGTTAAGTAGTACTAAATTATGTCGGTCTAAAATTTGTTAAATGATGTGGCCGCGAGTGTCTTCATGTCTACGTGCTTTATCCCAGGTTGGACTATGTGCATTAAAGTCTCCAAGTAATATGAATGGGTTCTTGAAATGTGCTATAAGGTTTTCTAATTGTGTCAAAAGATGTGTGTTGTCTGTGTGTGGTGGAATACAAATGGAACATACATCTATATTCCTACCATGTAAACGTAGAGTACTAGCAACTGCTTGTAAAGGTGAATTAAGTGCAATTTGTGTATGTGTAAAATCATTGTTGATGTAAAGTGCTGTACCGCCACTGCGATGAGGACCACGGACCTCGTCGTGACGGTACAGCGAGTAATTAAAAAAATTGAAATTATATGTATCGGTGGGTAAGAATCGGGTTTCCTGTAGTGCAATAAGAATCGGAGTGAGTAAACTAAAGAAAGCCTTCATTTCTGCCCATTTAGAAATTAAACTACGGAAGTTCCATTGCAGAAATATGGACATTTGTGAAAATAAAGTTAATATTTGTCGGCACCTTTTGGTGCCTGGCGCAGCCACGATTGCAGCTCGGGCGGGCATGTGGGTTGGTTCCGTACGGCGGCGGTTGAGCCTCCAGAGCCGTCCAACCGACCGGTGACCTTGGCAGGATCACGCCGGCCGGCCACTGCCGCGGGGGACGCCCGCCGGCTGGGAGTTGGCCGGGTCATGTGGGCGCCGATCGGCGCTGGACATACAGGGTTTGACCGGCGGCCGGCTGACGGAGAACGAGAATTTCCTCCCGCAGCGGAGTGACTGCGGGGCCTATTACTCCTCCCTGGAGTGGTCCGTTTGTTGGGAGTCGGAGTGGGCTGAGTGTTGGGAGCCAGGGTGGTTTGTGTTGGTGTGGTCAGTGGTGTGAGTTTTTTTTTTAAAGTGGAGCTAATCCAGGAATCATGTCAGTTTGAATAGAAGTAGAAGTGGTGTTGACGCGAGGGGTGGAGGGAGCGACGGTGCCCGCCTGGGCGTAAGTTTTGGTCGAGGGGGAGGTGACCTCCACAGATCTCCGGGCCTGGGGGTAGGAAACCCCGGTCGTAGCCTTGACGGCGCACACTTCCTTTTCTTTTCGCCAAACTGGACATTGATTGGATGTGGTGAGGTGATCGGACGTGTTACAGCTGAGGCAGTGGGCAGGCTTGGAGCAGGTGGAATCAGGATGGGGTGGTTCTCCGCACTTAGGGCATCGGGCGGTTTGGCGACACGTCTTACTGCCATGCCCGAAGCGCTGGCAATTAAAACAGCGGAGATAATTTTGAATAAATACGCGGACTTGGAATCGGATGTAGCCGGCGAGGAGGGTCTTGGGAAGAGTTGTAGAGGTGAAGGTAAGGACAAGGAGGCTTGTATCGCGTTTCTGGCCGTCTTTAAATGAGGTAATGCGGTGGACGTGGGTCACCCCCTCCGGCCTGAGCTCCGTCTGGATATCCGCTTCAGTCATGAAGCGGAGCTCCGGCGCGAAGACCGTGCCCTTGGTGGTGTTGCGGTTGGAATGTAGGGTAATGGTGACGGATTTACCACAAAATGTACGGAGGAGGGCTTTGGTCTGGGCTCGGGTTTGGGTTTTGATGACAAGGGTTCCGTTGGCAGGGGCTTCGATATCAGGATTGGCTAAGGAGCAGATGGGAGGAGTTGTTTGGTCGGCCAGAAAACGTTAATACGGCGGAAGGAAACGGATTCCTCGACAGGCTTGACTACTATGAAAGAGCCAGCACTGTCGAGGTAGGGTTCGATGGGATCAGGTTGTTGGGATGGCGTGGTCTGGTTAGGGCGTGGGTCTGTGGCGTGGAGAGTGATGGTCTGGTCGGAATTGCGAGGCGAGGTCTTGGTACGAGCGGGGGTCGGTGAGGGACAAAGGGCTTCTATGGCGTTGTCCAATGGAATTGTCTGGCGCGGGTCATCAACGGTGGTATCGTGTGCTGAGTCCGGGTTCGCGCGATGGTCGTCAGGTGTGGTCAGCGGTGGAAATTCCGTCTCGGAGTCCGGTGGCGAGCTGGGGTCAGTATCTTTTTTGCGTTTTTCCCCATCGCGGGGAAAAAACCTACCTAATGCAATCTAAATAAACAAGAACACGCAGAAACACGGAACGGAAATACGATGAGGAAAAACAAATCCACGCGGGGTGACGGGTGTCACTCCAAGAAATGAACGAAAAGAGCGACGGGTGTCGCCCACGAAAATGAAAAAGTGGAACTGCGTCGACAGGCAGTCAATCACGCCAAAACTGGCAGGGCGGAGTAATCAATGTGCTCTGGTAATGTGTGAGCCAATAGCAATGAATACTCCGATGTTGACATGGTAATTTGGCCAAGTGCTTTATTTAGTTTCGAGAGAGTTACTTTGTTTCGCGAGGCTCGACGTTGAATGTGCCCGCACCGATATTTTCAAGCGATGGCCGCTGGCCGAAATGAGGGGAATGCGGTCTTTTCGGTCTCCAGAAAAACTGATGATCTGATCCTCGGAAATTTTGTCAAAGCGTTCTGTCGAGATCGATGAGATGTCTACTCCAGCATCTACAAGTTTGTAGGCCTTTTGGTCGCCAATTTGGCAACCAGTGGCCGACCGCCATTCTGCTAGCGTGTCCGTCTGTCTGGTTGTTGTCCCCTTCCAGAGCCGACCACCCTTCTGACGGCGTCTCCGTCTGTCTCTAGTTGTCGTCTCCCCCCAGAGCCGACCACCCCTCTGCTGGCGTCCCCGTCTGTCTGGTTGTTGTCCCCTTCCAGAGCCCACCACCCTTCTGCTGGCGTCCCCGTCTGTCTGGTTGTTGTTCCCTTCCAGAGCCCACCACCCTTCTGCCGGCGTCTACGTCTGTCTGATTGTTATCCACTTCCAGAGCTCACCACCCTTCTGCTGGCGTCCCCGTCTGTCTGGTTGTTGTCCCCTTCTAGAGCCCACCACCCTTCTGCTGGCGTCTCCGTCTGTCCGGCTGTTGTCCCCTTCCAGAGCCCACCACCCTTCTACTGGCGTCCCCATCTGTCTGGTTGTTGTCCCATTCCAGAGCCCACCACCCTTCTGCTGGCGTCCCCATCGGTCTCTATGTCTCGCCTCCTCCCAGAGCCGGCTACCATTCCGCTGGTGTCCATAGCTGTTCACTGGGTCTGGTGACCCTGATGGTGTCTTCTGCTCCCTGCGACAGCCGCCAGCCCCGGTTGGCTGGCGCCGGCGCGGTGTCGGTCTCAGCCGGCGGCGTCTGAAGCGTGGCGCGCCGGCCCGTATCGGGCTGCCACCGGTCGACCGGGTGCGGTGCACCCTATCGATCGGCTCCGGCTCGTCCACTGCCGCCGGCCGGCCTCCCGCGCCGCCACATCCGCCACAAAAGGTGGCGCCGCTCGCCAGCCGAGCGCTGCCACCGCATCGCAGATCATGCATGATGCGTCCGCATTACACAAATAATGTGTGTAAATCAAACCGGCTGCCCGTCGCCGGCCTCACTGGCCTGGCAAACCCTCTGGCCATAAGCGCCACGGCCTGCATTAAACATGACATCAGGCCGATTGCAGCGTCCGCATCTTCCCAGCCCGCACTGCGTGGCGCGCGTTGGCGTGGTCCCCGCGATCCGCGAATATCATATGCGCGCCAGAAATGATTGCGGACGGTATTGCTGGTAAGATGCGACTGCGGACGGTGTTGCTGTTCGGAGGTGACTGCGGACGGTGTTGCTGGTCGAATGTAGTTGCGGACGGGGTTGCTGGTCGGAGGTGACTGCGGACGGTGTTGCTGGTCGAATGTAGTTGCGGACGGGGTTGCTGGTCGGAGGTGACTGCGGACGGTGTTGCTGGTCGAATGTAGTTGCGGACGGGGTTGCTGGTCGGAGGTGACTGCGGACGGGATTGCTGGTCGGATGTAGTTGCGGACGGTGTTGCTGGTCGAATGTAGTTGCGGACGATGTTGCTGGCCGGATGCGGAGAATGACCGCCGACGTTCGTGTCTGGAGCCTTCTCGTGGTCGATCCGTGGTGTGATGACGTACTGGTGACGTACTGGTGATATACTGGTGATATACTGGTGATGTACTGGTGATGTATTGTTGGCATGCTGGTGATGTACTGGTAAGGTATTGGTGATGTACTGTTGACATGCTGGTGACATACTGGTGACGTACTGGTGGCGTACTGGTGGCGTACTGGTGGCGTACTGGTGGCGTACTGGTGGCGTACTGGTGACGTACTGGCGACGTACTGGCGACGCGCTGGTGAAGCGCCAACGATGCAGAAGTGATCGGCACCAATAGTACCATGCTCTTTCTATCACCCTAATCTCCCTTCTTAAATTTATGTGAGGTATGCCTAGGTCCAAGTGTGCTTTTTCATACCGAACCCGAAGTGGCGCAACCAATGTCTCCGGTACGTACACACCAAGCCACCATGTTGAAGATGGCCTGTGTGCGGGAGGTGTGTGAAGTTCATCACGCGAGCATAACCTCGCCCAGTGTACCTCTGACATGACCTCGCCCAGTTTACCTCTAACATGACCTCGCCCTGTGTACCTCTGACGGTCCACTGAGTGCTAACCCGCGCAGTGACCACGCCCAGTGTACCTCTGACCAGTGTGCCTCTGACCAGTGTACCTCTGACATGACCTCGCCAAGTTTACCTCTGACATGGCCTCGCCCAGTGTACCTCTGAAGGTCTGCGGTGTGCTAACACGCGTAGCGACCTCGCCCAGTGTACCTATGACCTGTGTATATCTCTGACATGACCTCGTCCAGTAAAGTTCTGACCAGTGTACCTCTGACATGACCTTGCCCAGTGTACATCTGACCAATGTACGTTTGCTAGTCCACGGTGTGCTAACCCGCGCAGAAACATCGTCCAGTGCACCTCTGACCAGTGTACCTCTGACATGACCTCATCCAGTGTATTTATGACCAGTACCTCTGACATGACCCTGCCCAGTGTACATCTGACCAAGCTACGTTGGATAGTCCACGGTGTGCTAACCCGCGCAGTTCGACGTTTAATTGGGTCAATCTGAGTTTTTCAGGGCTGATATTCTATTTCCCAAGCCATTCAAGATATCGCTTTGAAATGTTACATATTTTCGACAATTAATCAGTAGACATGCCAAAATTACAGGTCCAATTTATTAAGGACATGGAGTTATGGTAGGATACATTTAGGTCATGTTAAGCAAGAGAAGTTTAAACGAGAGAAGTTTTGCTTCAACTGTCCATTGTAAAGCTCACTAGTTTAGTCTGTGTGTATATTGTATTGTGAGGCATGACCTCATGCTGATGTCCCTGGCTTCGCCTCCGAAGAAAATGTTCAGGAACATGGTGTTCTCCTCGAGAGGTGCCATATCAGGCATAGACTTTAGATGGTGCGAATATTTGATCACCATTACCTGCAACAATTTCTTCCAATTCCCAACTTTTCCAAGTTGCTGATTCTGCCATTACCAATGTGTTTTGTTAGGTCACCTATTGCTAAGTTTGATTTATCTTTGCTGAGGGCATCACAACTCTGTGCCTTAAAATCGGAAGTGTCAAAAGGAATGAAAGGTCCTTAAATTATTTACCAAATTTTGCGTGCCCTGGACTCGCCTATTATTCTTGAAAATCAATGTGTTCTCCCTTGAGCTACCGACCCTTTCATTGCTTGTAGCAGTGTTGGGAGTGACAAAATATGTTAAACAATTCAGAAGCAGTCTGATCCAGACAATTTCCTGAAATTACCCCGTTTTTTTGTGCCTGAAATAACCCGGGGGGTTCCTTCGTCTTCATCGATGCAACGTTTCAAAATGTGTTTTTGGAAATATGGGCAGCACCACGAGGAACCGATTGCCGTTTTACATGAGAAAACCGACCGGTTGGTTTGCGAGATCTCAAGGGATACTTCTGCTCTCCCCCTTTTCGTGATCGATCGGATTCCTCCCGAAATGGGGTTAGACAACCGTTCGACCCTGAAAACATGCTTATCGTTTAACACCCCTCGTACGCGATATCATAAGCCGTCTCATCGCTTCATACCGTGTGGGAAGGCGAGTTGTTCTATGTTGGTTCCCTAACCAAGTTGGAATTGCTTGAAACTAGTTTGCCGATGTTGTGATGAAACGGGCAGCGCATGCCGCGTACACGTTTCGGTCATTGCCCCTCTGTCACCATCGGCGTGTCCAGGAGCTTTGGCGAGGGCATGGCAGGGGACACGGTTTTTCCGGTTTTATTAGGCTAGAGATTCACTCATTCTGCAGCGGTGCCTTTTCTACCCTGAAGGGCGCCCTTTATGCGCAGAGGGGCTCCAGTGGCTGAAGTTTTCGTTCAGCTACTGGGTACACTGGAGCGTTCTGGAGGGGTACCTTTTTCCAGTCGGAGAGGCGTCACGTCTCCATGGGGTTGGGGTGCGTATACCCCCAGTTGCCCCGACTGAATTCGCCTATGCCTGTCACAAACCATTTGGGCGCTGTATGACCGATGCAGTTGATGCGCCCCTAAGCTCAAATAACCATCCGTAAGTATCTATTTTCATTCCAAATAAGCGGCGAGCAACGTAGAATGCGCTGCCCACGAACAGACTGAGAATGCTCCCAGTTTGAGTTTGTTTGATGTTTGATGGCTACATCAAACATTGTTTCGGACATTGGTACTCGGACTGTCGTGAACGTAAAAACAAGGTATGTCACCGTGCTGCCTACACATTGGGAACATGTGTACCGGTAATACCACCACCCATGCCTTAGTCCAGCTTGTGCGGTGGTGACAGATAATCGGTCCATCACCCAGTGGCGGCGGTTGGTTGTGTTGCTACCCGCCCAGCCGCGGCGGCACGTTGTGTTGCTACCCGCCCAGCCGTGGCAGTAAGTTTTGTTGCTACCCGTCCAGCCGCGGTAGTACGCTGTGTTGCTAGCCGCCCAGTCCCGGTGGTACGTTGTGTTGCTACCCGTCTAGCCGAGGCGGTAAATTGTGTTGCTACCCGCCCAGCCGCGGCGATTGGTTGTGTTGCTACCCGCCCAGCCGCGGCGGCACGTTGTGTTGCCACCCGCCCAGCCGCGGCGGCACGTTGTGTTGCTACCCGCCCAGCCGCGGTGGTACGTTGTGTTGCTACCCGCCTAGCCGAGGCGGTAGATTGTGTTGCTACTCGCCCAGCCGCGCTGGTAGGCTGTGTTGCTACTTGCCCAGCCGCGGCAGTAGGTTGTGTTGCTACCCGCCCAGCCGCGGCGGTAGGCTGTTACCCGCCTAGCCGCGGCGGTACGCTGTGTTGTTACCCACCCAGCCGCGACTTGGATTACGACAAGAAAAACCCAAGAAAAAGAAGAGACCGGCGGGCGAGGTGGTAATGCGAGGTTGGACCGTGCGTTTTCTCCGTCCGGTGGTGGGTCACTTTTGCTGACCTGTTGTAATGTGTCACCTGGCATCCCCTCCGTCTCCTTATAAGCCCCCGCACATTCGCAGCTCGGATGTTCTACGCCATCTCCGTTCTCGCCATTAACCCTTTTTTCGTAAATCACATCTAGCACCGCCTCTAGCACCGCCTGGATGGTCTATCGCAACTCTTCGGGTGGAGTGGGGAGGAACGGGGGTCAATTAGACCCCCTGATACCTCGGAAACTAATGCAACCTGTGCAACCAAATGAATAGGGTAGGTGGTGCCTGAGGGAAATTCTCAGGTAGGTAAGTTTGAAGTTCTGAAGTCGTGGTCTGCAGGTAGGTAAAACACTCCAACTTTGGGATGTTTCGATGTTGGTGGTTCATTCCCTGCTTATACGCGAAATATGTTGGAGATGTCGCTAGATTGAAGTCACAAGTTTGTACAAAACGGAATTGGGGAGCGGATGCAGTTGTACAATAATTGAAGTCTCGGGGGCCCCAGATCGCCCACGCGGGAGATGCACGCCACACTGACGCTCGTCAAATTAGCGACAGATTCATATTGGCATCGAGTTTGATTTTAATTTTATGCTCATGATAATCAGTGCATCGAGTACTACGGGTAGTACTCGATGCTGCTTCAAAATGGGTACACGGGTCCTTGTACCCATTTTTGACGTGAATCTGAACAGTCCGACCTTACTGATCCTGACCTTTGACCTTGAATATCTCAGCTGTTCGTGAACGCCCCTCTTAGCGTTTATGCTCATAATGATCAGTGCATCGAGTACTACCAGTGTACAATTTTGAAAGGAATCCAGAGAGTCCGCCCGATATCCGATATCCGGCTTCGATATCGGGCGAATATCAGACTCAATGTGAATATGAATGTGTCGCTAATTTGACGGACGTGCCACACTGATAGATGGCCACCTCTTTACCGGATCTGTTACGTCTCACCGGGATAATGGGCCCCGGACCTGAACAGCGGCCACCGGCCGCCACAACCGGATCTGTTACGTCTCACCGGGATAATGGGCCCCGGACCTGAACAGCAGCCACCGGCCGCCATAACTCGCCGCCATTAACACCATTTGTCTTGGCGTCATGGGGTAGCAATTATTTGCTCGTGACAGGCACTCAATTGTCGCCAGCCAGTTTCTCCCATGTGCCGTGATTGCTGGCCCCGCTGGCGATGTGTTCCACAGTCGCCTGCCGTGCCACCGCATGCGGCGCCCAGTAGCATTTAGTCTTGTGAATCATTAGTCGAAGGTGGAATCGTTCTGCGACATGAAGACATGAAGACACGAAACATGTCATCAATTAATGGCATGAAGACAGCTACCTTTAAATACGGGGATTATTATCAGTGTCAAGGCTGTATTTGTTGTTGTAGTTATATTTAGTTGCAAGTGCATCCACTCAGCTCATGGCTATTATTGTACAGGAGAAGCGGATAAATTAGTTGGCCGAACAAGGGACGTGGGGACTAGGAAAATTGCAGTCTGAAGAACTCTGGCGTTAAGCGCCGGATCAGGATATTGCAACAAGATAAGCATATGAGGAGGTCAAGTAATGGAAAGGTAATGTGTAATCAAGGAAAGGGTAGTTGTACTTATCGTAAATTGTGCAATAAAACGAAACAATGATGAATGATAGCGTGCTTGTTCTGATATGTTCGTGCGTTCCCGTCGTAGTTTGCTAGTTCGCGGTCTTTGTATTATTCTCAATCCAACAGATGATTTTAGGTGCCAGAATTTCTCGGGGAGTGGTACAGCTTTCAGGTTGATTGCAATAACAGATCACGGGACTGCAAAATTGGCCGGTAGGCAAACTATTGTACGACAGCGTAGATCGGTAGACGGTAAACGGCACAACTGCATATGTCGGTGAACTGTTGTTGATCTGGACCGGTCCGCAGCTCCGTGTATTCATAAACTTCGAAGGTCGATACAGTGTAGCTCGATTGAAGGTCGGTACAGTGTAGCTCGATTGAAGGTCGGTACAGTGTAGCTCGGTTGAAGGTCGGTACAGTGTAGCTCGGTTGAAGGTCGGTACAGTGTAGCTCGGTTGCGGTGAGCGCCACCTATCAGCTGTTGCCAACTCCGCACCAGGTCACCGTTCCCAATGTGAACAGTGCTGATAGAGGAAAGGCTCGACCGGCAATGTTGCCCGCCTTTGCCCGTAGTATGCTTTTTGTACTTAGTATGTTTTGCCTTCGTTTAAATACGATGTATCCAGTATGCACACTGGCCTAAAATTGGCTGTTGTCAGTGCATCTGTCACATGATTGGGCTCACCTCCGTTTACTTGCATCCTGTATACATGCTATGCTTACTTTCTGTATGCGACAAAGCGGAATATGTCCATTTGAGAGATATTTGTACCCTCTCCCCTTTACCATCCTGGAATGTATCTAGGGAGCAGACTCCCTGGTAAATTCTATCCTAATTTAACTGGAGTCGAATTTTGAATTCCACCAGCGCGTTTGGTGAAACGGAGTCTTTGTAAGCGAACGGCTCCTCATTACCCCCTCCCAATTCTGTAGGCTCACCACTCCCACCCCGTTTGTCGTGTGGTGAGACTGGCTCCAGAACATTCAGGCCAGGCAGCGGTTATCGGCACACCCGCTGCCGCCGCCAAACATGCATCTGCCGCGGTGTTGCCTGCACGGCGGCGCGTCCCGGTGCCGGGCGGTGTGACGGCGTGTGACGGCGTGTGACGGCGTGACTCGCCGCTGTTCCGGCTGTCGTGTCGACTGCTGCCTCATGACCCTATGTTGCGCCGCTGAGCCGAGCTGAGCCAAATGTATACACGGCGTCGGCGCCGATAGCCGTTATCGGCGGCGGCTAGGCGCGGGTCGAGCGCCGTCCGTGGTGGTGTCGCTCCATCTGATGGCTCGTCTGCACGCCGCGCGGGCCGTCGGCCGGCGCCAGCCTGCTGGTGTATGGTGTCGCCACGCCGACATGTCGCTACCCGGACACTGCCGGCCACCATCTGCTGGCGGGGCCGGAGGGCATCTTCCGACACTGTCGTCCGGCCAGATGGTGTAGCTGATGTGCTTCGCTCGCCTCACGGCCGCCGCCATCACCACACCCATGTGGCACAGAATGGCGCGCCGTGTTCGTCCGTGGGCCAGGAATGGCGCGCCGTGTCCGTCCGTGGGCTTGGATCTGCGAAATGTCGGCCGCCACGCTCTGCCCCGCTTCACGCCTCGACATGCACCCGCCCTATTAGCGGCCTGCCATTGGGCGCGAAAACGCTCCCACTAGCGGAACGTGCTGGGTCGGAGGATGGCCGCCTGGGTAGGGTTCAGTCAGTCGTCGGTGGCGCTCGCGACAGCTCAGAACGGGCTTTGCGCCTTGTCGACAGCGGCGATGACAGACGTGCGTGCAGTGCGTGCGTCTGCATATGGTGCCCAACACGACTGGCTCACTGATCATTTTGAGTGACGCCAACATGACCTCCCCCCCCATGCCCCCGCAGTGGGATCAGCCTCGTTAGTCGGCTGGCTAGGGAAATGGCGCTCTCTCGGGTTACCACAGCCCGTGCTTCCAAGCCACCAGATAAGGGGCTTGGAAGAACGGAGGTGTTTTGGGGGGCTCACGCAGTCTCCATCGTCCATCCCTCTATTCCCTTCCCAGTATCCATCCCGTGCCTACGTCCTTCTGTATATCCTGCATCCAACCTTGTAACAACAACCCCTCCCCTGTCACGAGCAGGTGGGCCAGCTTCCCCTGGTCTACCCGTCCGCTCAGTTTTATCGGGGTAGTCGCGCCCATTCGGCCCGTCCCTCGTGGTTGACGGAGTCCTGGAGGCTGAGGTCCCCCGTCGAACAGTGCGAGTTGTGCTGGGGGAGCAACACGCCTCTTTGGTCCCGATATCCCGGAGTGACGGGCGGACCCGGTGGGCCCCACGCGGGTCAAGTGACGGGTCGCCTCGGGCCGGGGCCTGGACTTCGTTCTGTCCCCATCCGCCCGGCCGGCCGGGGTCAAGGGGTGGGCGGCGCTGGATCCTTGTCGGGTTGGTGAGTCTCTCTCTCCCGGCCGGGTGATGGTGTCGCCTGCTCCGTATAGCTCCTCGGGCGCCTGGCGTCCTCCCGTCCGCGGGACTCGGGCGTCCCCCCAGTTGGGCCCCTACGTGGTGGGGCGAACGAGGAGCAGAAACCAACACACTTTCATGGATACGACAACCTCATCAACCCCTCCGAAGCCTTCTCATGAGGTCCTAACCACTGTACCACCTTGATCCAACACCTGCTGAGGCGTACCGTCGGTTTTCGTCTCGTACCACTGCGACGTAGCGCGAATTTAAAAAAGCCACTTGTTCCGATGTTTCCCATAGTGAAGCCCCTCCTAAGACAAGGCTACCTGTCCCACGGATCCTTATCCTGAAATCCAAGGATCCAGTGAAGATGCTGTCATCACGATCTCCTTTCGAGTGAAAGCGTAGCTGTAACCGTCTCGGTGACGTGGTTCGCTGTGAACGGCTGCGTGGTAGAGGCGTTGAGGTGGAGTTTCGTAACACTGATGACGCTAAGAGAGCACTTGCAATTCATGAATTCAAGTATTGCATACGAGAACAAGGTGGGGGGCGCGAGGTCGTGATACCTATCTCAGTCGAACCTCATAACACAAAGAACTACTGAAAAGGCGTCATAACATGTTTTGAATTGAGGGACGTTTCCGAGGCGGAAATCGTCGATGGGCTGTCAAACTATGATGTTGTTGATGTACGTAATATGAGGATAAGACGAGGAGGCGAATTACAAATGATAAACAACACTGTGCTGACTTTTCACTCGACCGACTTACCTGCTGCAGTATATGTTGGATATGTGAGGGTACAAGTACGTATTTTTCCACAATCATATGAGTTGTTTTAAATGCCAGCGGTATGGACACACAGCCCAGTACTGTCGTGGCCGTCCGACATGTGGTAGGTGCTGGTCATTAGAACACGCCAGTGACAACCGCGACTCTTCGAACGTGTGGTGTGTGAACCGCGGCCAGGGTCAGGCGCCGCACACTACTTGTGATAGGGCCTGCCCAGTACATGTGAGGGGGAGGGAAGTAAATGCCATAAAGTGCTCCAGGCAGCTATCTTTCAGACGAGCCCACGATATATACTAAGAAATGCATCCCAAAGTTTCATGCGCAGTTCAGACAAAGAGCACGCAGCCCATCCCCCTGCAACAGGAGCATGTTAATGCTATGCAATTTTTATCCCATCTTCGCAGTTTTTTATCTTCTTTCGGATTCACCTGTACCCCTTGACGGAGCAAGGTCAAGCATCTCCCTCTGCGGAGATGAGGCGCGTGACCGCTTCAAGCGACCTTCCGAGGATTCATAGAGCTGAGGGGACTGTACATCCACCAACACCCAGTGCAGCTGAAGTGCCCTCCAGTCTGTGGAGCCGACGGGTGAAGCCCCAAACAAGGCAGCAGTGGTGCCACCAGAGCCACATTCGGATTGTAAGTGGACCCAGGCCCAGAGGGCTAGGAAGCCTGCGAAGCCCTCGATACCTGCATCCAGGTGCCACCGAGCTCCCCACTGGGAGCTCTGGAAGTGCCAGGAACGTGCCTGTCTCGCCGAATACCAGTGAAGCTGGTTCAATATCTGTGCCGGACCTGACCCTACAGAGGCAGGAATATGAAAGGCGCGCCCGCGACGCGAAGCGAGCTCGTCTCGCAGAAATGGAGAGGACCCGAGTAGCGAACCGCCAAGGAGGGGACAAATGTGTCCAGCGAAGGGCGGCTACTCCGTCGCCGCGCAGACGAGTGGAAGGTCCGTCCCACGCTCCAGCACAGAGGTCTGACTCTGCCAAAATGGGTCCTCCATTACTGCTCCGGAGCGGTGTTTCCTGCGCTCCACCGAGAAGCGCATTATTCCCTGGACTCTGTCACCTCCGGAAGGGTGTCACCCAGTTCGCGGCCGCGGACGTCGTCGCTTGGGTTGGACCCCGGGGCCGCCCTGAGCCGCACCTTGACGGTAGTGCAAAAGTACAAGCTGAAAGCCACTTTTATGTAGACAGTCTAGTCAACCCTAGCCTTTTTGTTTTTTGTTCTGTTTTGTCTTTCTTTTTAATCCGTTTCTACTCATTGTGACTAACAGTTTAAATGCCTTTCATCTTACAGTGGAACTGCAGGGGGATCCGTTCGAACATCGCTGATCTCGAGGAGGTTTTAAATAGACACCATCCGATTGTGGTATTCTCCAAGACAAAGTTGCCGCCGTGCTCATCATTCCATCTAAAACATTACTCAGTTCTCTCCAAAAACACGTCTGACACCTAGGGGTTAGATGCTCATCTCACAATCGAAAGATTGTGGGTTCGAATCTCACCTGTCGCTACTCTTCGCCCGCGACCAATCGGCGTGAGAGATTGGCGACGCTATATGACTCAACGGTCGACGTGTCGTAAAACCAATAACCAACCAACGTCTGACACTATTGCACATGGTGGAGTGATTTTAGCAGTCGACCATAGCACTCCCTTTCGGGAGAAAATGCTGGATGCATCCCTTCAAGCGAACCGATCAACGTCAACCGACGCACAATGAGTGTATGTTCAGTATATATTCCTCCTGGCCGCTCTTTGCCATCTGTAGAGCTGGGGCGTCTTACGCTCCAACTGACCCCACATGTTTCGCTCCTCGGAGACTAACGCACACCACGTTGCGTGAGGTTGTTGTATCACGAACTCTCGCGGCCGGTCGATGGAGAGTTTTACTCTGGACGAATCCCTCTGCCTTTTAAACACAGGTGCGGCCACTCACATTACTCTCCCGTCTGGTTTTACATCCGCGATCGACCTGAGTCTCGCAAGTCTGGCTTTGACACACTGTCCTGGTCAGTCTCTGACAACGCGCTTGGGAGTGATCACTTTCCAATTTGTATGCAGTACCGCGACAGCGCAGTTCTTGGCTCTCGATCTCAACGGTGGAATTGTAAGAAGGCGGACTGGGGAAAGCTTGCCCACAGCGTGAAAACTTACTTTTCAGACGATCCGTATGGAATTAATATTTCAGTGGAGTATCTGACAGCTGGGCTGGTGCACTCTGCCATCTCCAGCATTCCACGCACCTCTGGTGCACCACGTCGCACCCCGGTACCGTGGTGGTCAGCGGAGTGTGGGGAAGCTATACGTGCACGTAAGCGAGCCTTTAGAAAATTCAACAAAAAATAGCAGTACGGCGAACCTAATAACGTTCCAAAGGGCTCGAACCCTAGCACGTCTTACAATACGGGCAGCAAAGCGAACGTCATGGAGAGACTATGTAGCAACAATTCACCGATCTACCCCGACGAATCAGATATGGTCCCGTATAAAGCGCTTAGCTGGCCACTACAACTCTGTCCCCCTTCCCGTACTAAACGTGGCTGGTGTAGATGTGATTCACCCATATAAGGTTACTGATGAAATGGATGAAATAGTGCCCCACTAGCAACGCGGAGTGGAGACGCAAACTATGACGCTGAATTTCTTTACCGAAAAGCTGAATTAGAAGTTAAACAAATTGACTTCTCGACATTACACAGCCCACCCTATCACCAATTATTTACTATTGACGAACTACATTCAGCGATCAGAGGTCTTAGGCGCGTGGCGGTGGGGCCTGGCAACATACACAATGACATGCTAAAACATCTGCCTCCAGGAGCGCAGGAAACACTTAGCAACGTTTAACGTAGTCTGGAAAGAGGGTTGCTTCCCGGCTTCCTGGCGAGAGGCCATAATCACTCCAATTGTGAAACTGGTGAAAAGCGGATTGGAGCCATTTCATTACCGGTCTATCGCCCTAACCTCTTGTTTGTGCAAGCTCCTAAAGATGATGGTAAATGTGCGACTGATGTGGGTTTTAGAGTCACAGAACCATCTTACTAACGCTCAGTCTGCTCTTAAGAAACACCGTGGTACAACAGACTACCTTTTAACACTCGATACCGCTGTTCGTGTCGCATTTGAGCGCAAAAGACGTGTAGGAACTATCTTCTTTGATATTGAAGGAGCTTACGACACAGCCTGGCGACATGGGATCTTAATGAAAGCCCGAAAGTGCGGGATTCGCGGAAATTTGGGTGTTTTTCTCCATATCTTTTTTGAAGAAACTACTTTTCCGCGACCGAGTGTGTCATGAGCTGTCTGAGCGGTTTTGCCAAGTCAACGGAATCACACAGGGCAGTTCTAAGCGTCGCTTTGTTTGCCATACTCATAGATGACATTGGTGATATACTACCGCAAAATATCGGCCGATCGTTGTTTGCTGATGACTTCGCCATCTGGTTCTCTGGCTCCAATACAACGTCGTTGACACGACAGCTTCAATTCGCGGTAAACCAACTCCAGACATGGAGTGGTGGAAATGGATTTCGCTTTTCCATAAACAAGACAGCCGGAATGCACTTTTGTCGCCGACGATGTACTCAAGAGCTAGAATTATATATATATATATATATATATATATATATATATATATATATATATATATATATATATATGGATATATAGCTATATAGATTTGGCTTTTGAGACTTTTGATAAACTTTTGAGCATTTTGAAACGTATGGAGGATGCACACGCATTTTTACAGATGGGTCGAAGGGTGACTGTGGAGTAAGATGTGCGTTTGTGTGCGGTTCCTGTGTCAGATGTTTTACGTTACCTAGATATGCCTCGGTGTACAGTTCGGAGCCGTTGCAATCACCAAAGCGCTTTCCTACGTCGAAATCTCGCAGGATGTTGATTATGCCATTTTATCTGAATCCCTCAGCAGCCTTTTGGCATTGACTTGATTTTTCCAATCTGACCCATTACTGCTTGATATTCTGACTCGTCTGACTACTATACATCGGAATGGGAAGACTGTCGTTTGCGCTGGATCCCCAGCCATGTGGGAGTATCAGGAAATGAACGCGCCGATTCTGCAGCGAAATAGGCTGCCCGGAGACCACAAACACTTGCTTTTCCACTGCCAGCCAGGGACCATCTCCCCGGAATATCATCATATATGAACACCAAGTGGCAGACGAGCTGGAACGCACAGACCAACAATAAGCTACCGCAGATCCAGAAGTGACGAGGTGACGCTGTGCAGACTGCGTCTCGGGCACACACATGCTACTCACCAATACCTTCTCGGCGGCGACATGATACCCCGGTGCCCCCGCTGTTTAGGAAACCTGACCGTGCCTCATGTACTTTTCTCGTGCCAGCACTTTTGAACAGAACGAAGGCTATTCTATGGAAGTAATATACGACTCACCACATATCACGATGTCTTGGCTGATGTCTCAGACATAGTTCGTACTGGGAACACATTCTGCTTTCTAAGAGCGATCGGTTTTCGGGCCATCTACTCACCCCGGTAACACCTTCTGTAGTGTTCGTATAACTAACTGAAACTCTGAATTGAAAGTTACGGGTGCTAAATGATCACGCTTTGATCGAAGCGCCCTTAAACTCAAATAACTAACTAACCCCCACCCCCTTGCACCGGCACTCATCACAGCTGCCGCCGCTCCAGCCGCTCCAGTAGTCTTCATAATCTGGCCCGCACGCCACGCCAGGGCATCTCCTCCCATCCCCGCGACGCACGTGCGTCAAGATGGCGAGAAGTGGGCCACCGTCAGTGGTGGCGACACATATCGGTGGCAATAAACACTGGAGCACCGCACATGTCCGATGGCGTCCGGCGGACCGACGTTGTGCCGGCGAGGCCGAAGTGCCTCATCATCGCTGCCGACTTGAAAGTTAACATTAAGCCAGTGTTAAAATAATGTATTTTTCGTTATGTGCAGGATGTCGGAACGAGTACCGTATGATGTCGAAATTTGCTCTGGAGGCAATGCTATTTCAATTATCTTTCAAGCACTTCAAGCTGAATTTTGAACCAATAGTGTGCGTGCATTTGTGTTGTTGATTTGTTTCGGGGTACATAATATAGGGCTACCTATATTGACAATTCAATAACAGTGCCCACACTATCAACTGCCGTTGCATGGCAGGCTACATCATAGTCTTGAGATGAGTCACCAATACTTCATAAACACATCGAGAGCATGTGGTGTCGATACTTCTTTGGAAAGGATGTCGGTTCAATGTTCAGAAAGTGATATATTCCACCCAATGTCATGCATAATTTATCACCGCATTGAGCCGACTAGTGGGCGTGTGGTGGTACTGATGGCACAGCCTCACTGGGCGTGGTCGGCGTCCGAACCTGGTGCGCGGTCGGTTGTGGTACTGGAGATGGGTGCCGCCACTCAGCTGGACACATGTGGTGCACCTGTCACTGTCTGTGTCCCGTCTGCGGCACTGGAGATGGGTGCCGCCATGCGGCCGGTTCTCCCGCTCAGCTGGCCACATGTGGTGCACCTGTCACTGTCTCTCCTTCTGTTCCGTCGTCGCCGCCGCCACCGTGCCGTGCCTCTCCGCCGGCACTGCATTATCGAGAACGGATGTGTGCGTGTTTGCCGGGTGGTGGTCGTCCTACCGACGACCCTCAGGTCGGCGGCACGGTATCGCGGTATTGCTGGCTCCGGCTCTGGCTCCGGCTCCGGCTCCGGCTCCGGCTCCGGCTCCGGCTCCGGCTCCGGCTCCGGCTCCGGCCCGGCAGCCGTCTCGGTGATCGCCGACCTGCGCACGGCACCACCCTGGTGGACAGGTGTGGCTGACTGTCGCCAGTGACCACAGCGTCTGCGTCCCAGGGGCACCAAGAACCACAGCGTGGCGTGGCGGCTGTGTGGGAGCTGTGTGGGAGCTCTGTGGCAGCTGTTCGGTCGTTGTCCAGTGGTAGGGTGTGACCGGGCCGTGAGGGCTGTGTGGCAGCTGTGTGGCAGCTGTGTGGCGGCTTGTGCAGCTGTGTGGCCGTTGTCCAGTGGTATGGCGTGACCGGGATGTGTGGCAGCTGTGTGGCGGCTGTGTGACAGCTGTGTGACAGCTGTGTGGCCGTTGTCCAGTGGTATGGCGTGACCGGGCCGTGGGGATGTGTGGCAGCTGTGTAGCAGCTGTGTGGTGGGGGACGAGTGGTCTTGGGGTAAGATGCTCGTCTCGCAATCGAAAGATGTGGGTTCGAATCTCACCTGTCGCTACTCTTCGCCCGCGACCAATCGGCGTGGGAGATTGGTGACGCTATGTGACTCAACGGTCGACGTGTCGTAAAACCAATAACCAACCAACCAACCAACCAGCTGTGTGGCGGCTGTGTGGTAGCTGTGTGACAGCTGTGCGGCCGTTGTCCAGTGGTAGGGTGTGGCCGGGCCGTGGTGGCTGTGTGGCCGTTGTCCAGTGGTATGGCGTGACCGGGCCGTGGGGGGCTGTGTGGCAGCTGTGTGGCGGCTGTGTGGTAGCTGTGTGGCAGCTGTGTGGCAGCTGTGTGGCGGCTGTGTGGTAGCTGTGTGGCAGCTGTGTGGCCGTTTGCCATTGTCCAGTGGTAAGGTGTGGCCGGGCCGTGGTGGCTGTGTGGCACCGTTGTCCAGTGGTAAGGCGTGACCGGGCCGTGGTGGCTGTGTGGGAGCTGTGTGGCCGTGCGGTGTGTCCGGGCCGTGGTGGCTGTGTGGCCGTTGTCCAGTGGTATGGCGTGACCGGGCCGTGGTGGCTGTGCTGTGTGGCCGTTGTCCAGTGGTAGGTGTGGCGGGGCCGTGTGTGGCCGTTGCCAGTGGTGCGTGACCGGCTGTGTGCAGCTGTGTGGCGGCTGTGTGGTAGCTGTGTGGCGGCTGTGTGGTAGCTGTGTGACAGCTGTGCGGCCGTTGTCCAGTGGTAGGGTGTGGCCGGGCCGTGGTGGCTGTGTGGCAGCTGTGTGGCAGCTGTGTGGCGGCTGTGTGGTAGCTATGTGGCGGCTGTGTGGTAGCTGTGTGGCGGCTGTGTGGTAGCTGTGTGACAGCTGTGCGGCCGTTGTCCAGTGGTATGGCGTGACCGGGCCGTGGGGGCTGTGTGGCGGCCGTGTGGCAGATGTGTGGCAGCTGTGTGGCGGCCGTGTGGCAGATGTGTGGCGGCCGTGTGGTAGCTGTGTGACAGCTGTGCGGCCGTTGTCCAGTGGTAGGGTGTGGCCGGGCCGTGGTGGCTGTGTGGCAGCTGTGTGGCAGCTGTGTGGCGGCTGTGTGGTAGCTATGTGGCGGCTGTGTGGTAGCTGTGTGGCGGCTGTGTGGTAGCTGTGTGACAGCTGTGCGGCCGTTGTCCAGTGGTATGGCGTGACCGGGCCGTGGGGGCTGTGTGGCAGCTGTGTGGCAGCTGTGTGGCGGCTGTGTGGTAGCTGTGTGGCGGCTGTGTGGTAGCTGTGTGACAGCTGTGCGGCCGTTGTCCAGTGGTAGGGTGTGGCCGGGCCGTGGTGGCTGTGTGGCAGCTGTTCGGCCATTGCCAAGCGGTGGGGTGTGGCCGGGCAGCGTGTGGAACTTTGTCCAAGATCGATACTGTCCTCTGCGGACGGGATCTGCTGAAGGGATCTGCGCTCAATCGCGCCACGCTATTCATTACCATATCTGCTTTGCTATAGATAAACAGTTTTCAACCGGATAATATTACACTTTTATAATTTTGGAACTCTAAAGAGCAGTGAAGGTAGATTAAAATGGTATTCAAAGCAAGGCGTGATATGATTAATGACCAAGGCCGGCAGCTCAGCTGGACTAGACGCCTGCTGGGCCAGGGCCGGAAGATACCTACAACTCACCACCTAGCAATCCCAGCAACACGCGATGGCCTCACCGGCAGTCGCCGTCACCGTGTGCCTGTCAGTGTCCGTCAGTTATTGCAAGTGTCTGTCAGTCACTGTCTGTCGGCTGCTGCCAATATCTGTCAGCCACTGCCTGTCAGTCACCGTCAGCCTCCTCACAGATCAGGCCAGACCGGGTCGGCCGGTGGCGTTTCCGGTGCGCCGCGCGGCAGACACTCGAATAACATTTTAACTAGAGGCAACCCCTAGTGATCGGAAAATATCTGCATTTTAACTAGAGCAGTCTTTAAACCTAGCGAACTACTTCATTTTCGTGCACATTTCTGCAGAACTAACCCACAGTGAAAAATAAAAGGTGTCCCAGGTACACTGCCACTTCCACTCCCCTCACCCCTTCTTCCCGGCATCCACTGCATTTATTGGCCGTCAGATGTGCCTGCACATGGGCCAAGGAGCGTCTCGTGGAGCGTGCCGCTCCTCCCAGTCATGGACGCGAACCACTGACGCGCCGAGTGGTGTTGAGTTGAAGTGATGCTCCAAGCTGAACCGAAGGTGAGGGGTGTTCGGAACTTGAGTAGTGCTCCAGGCTGTGCTGAGCCGGAGGTGAGGGGTGTTCGGGTCTGGATTGGTGCTCCAGGCTCTGCTGAGCCGGTGGTGTGAGGTGTTGGGAGCTGGAGTGGTGCTCCATGTAGCTACTGGAGACCATTCGGTCTGAAAGGTGAAGTCCTCCACCGTCCCACTGGAAACGATGGATGGCAGCAGTGGCAACACTACCCGAGTGGTGGGTCTGGGGTGGCTGACGGGCCACTGAGTGCGACTGACGGACGACTGACGGGTGACTGACGGGCTACTGAGAGCAGTTGACGGGCCACTGAGGGTGGGTGACAGACCGCTAAGGACGACTGACGGACGGCTGACGGCTACTGAGGGGTGGGGATAGCCGAGTGGTTAAAGTGTTTAGCTCTGGATACAATGGTCCCGGGTTCAACACTCGCACCGCTCGGTACATTTCCCAATCCCGCGGCCCACCGGCAAAACAGTGTGGGCGGCGCCATTAGCCGTGATTATACATACAGTGCGTCGTGAACCACCCGATAAACAAACAACAGACGGACCACTGAATGTGGATGACGGGACACTGAGGGCGGCTGACAGACCACTGAGGGTGGCTGACTGGCCACTGAGAGTGGCTGACCGACCACTGAGGGCGGCTGACGGGCCACTGAGAGCGGCTGACTGGCCACTGAGAGCGGCTGACCGACCACTGAGAGCGGCTGACTGGCCACTGAGGGCGGCTGACTGGCCACTGAGGGTGGCTGCCGGGCCACTGAGGGCGTCTGATGACCGCTGAGGGTGACTGACTGGCCACTGAGAGCGGCTGACTGGCCACTGAGAGCGGCTGACTGGCCACTGAGGGCGGCTGACTGGCCACTGAGGGCGGCTGACTGGCCACTGAGGGCGGCTGACTGGCCACTGAGGGCTGCTGACTGGCCACTGAGGGCGGCTGACTGGCCACTGAGGGTGGCTGACTGGCCACTGAGAGCGGCTGACTGGCCACTGAGAGCGGCTGACTGGCCACTGAGGGTGGCTGCCGGGCCACTGAGGGCGGCTGCCGGGCCACTGAGGGTGGCTGCCGGGCCACTGAGGGTGGCTGACTGGCCACTGAGGGCGGCTGACTGGCCACTGAGGGCGGCTGACTGGCCACTGAGGGTGGCTGACTGGCCACTGAGAGCGGCTGACCGACCACTGAGGGCGGCTGACTGGCCACTGAGGGCGGCTGCCGGGCCACTGAGGGCGGCTGCCGGGCCACTGAGGGTGGCTGCCGGGCCACTGAGGGCTGCTGACTGGCCACTGAGGGTGGCTGCCGGGCCACTGAGAGCGGCTGACTGGCCACTGAGGGCTGCTGACTGGCCACTGAGGGCGGCTGACTGGCCACTGAGGGTGGCTGCCGGGCCACTGAGGGCGGCTGCCGGGCCACTGAGGGTGGCTGACTGGCCACTGAGGGCTGCTGACTGGCCACTGAGGGCTGCTGACTGGCCACTGAGGGCGGCTGACCGACCACTGAGAGCGGCTGACTGGCCACTGAGGGCGGCTGACGGGCCACTGAGGGTGGCTGCCGTGGCCACTGAGGGTGACTGACTGGCCACTGAGGGCGTCTGATAGACCACTGAGGGTGGCTGACTGGCCACTGAGAGCGGCTGACTGGCCACTGAGGGCTGCTGACTGGCCACTGAGGGCGGCTGACTGGCCACTGAGGGTGGCTGACGGGCCACTGAGGGCGGCTGACTGGCCACTGAGAGCGGCTGACTGGCCACTGAGGGTGGCTGACTGGCCACTGAGGGCGGCTGACTGGCCACTGAGAGCGGCTGACTGGCCACTGAGGGCGGCTGACTGGCCACTGAGGGCGGCTGACTGGCCACTGAGGGTGGCTGCCGGGCCACTGAGGGCGGCTGCCGGGCCACTGAGGGCGGCTGCCGGGCCACTGAGGGTGGCTGACTGGCCACTGAGGGCGGCTGACTGGCCACTGAGGGCGGCTGACTGGCCACTGAGGGCGGCTGACTGGCCACTGAGAGCGGCTGACTGGCCACTGAGGGCTGCTGACTGGCCACTGAGGGCGGCTGACTGGCCACTGAGGGCGGCTGACTGGCCACTGAGGGCGGCTGACTGGCCACTGAGGGCTGCTGACTGGCCACTGAGAGTGGCTGACTGGCCACTGAGAGCGGCTGACGATCACTGAGGGCGGCTGAGAGATATCTTCTGCGTCACGGCTTCTGCTACTACTCGGGCCGTGGTCACTCAGCCGTGACAGTGACCCTCTGTTCCAGTGACCCCTTCCCCAGTGCGGCAATGCTGCCATCAACCTACTGGCGAGTGAACACTATGATTTCTAAGTAGCTTAAACTTGTCGAAAGTCTGAGTACCTCAGTCGGGAAGGTGTTCTTGATCGTAGGGTCGTGAGCTCTAATCCCATTAGCGGTGAGGTTACCGAGTCCACCCGTGACCAATCGGCGTGAGAGTCTGGAGACGCTATATCACCTTGCAGTGGAATGCGTTGCAAATGAGACCAAGTTCTTCTTGGTCCACATCTTTGGATCAAGAAGTCCACATCTTTGGCAAACCAGCCTCTGACCAAAATTTCCGTACATGAGTACGAACGTGCAGTAGGCCGTACTGGGGGAACGACCTGTCCTGACCTGACATGACTTGACAGCCCAGCCTTCTCTGGCCTGGTCTGACGTGACTTGACAACCCAGCCTTCTCCGGCCTGACCAAGCATGACCTGATGCCACCTGTTGCAGAAATATGGAGGACGACTCATCCTACAACTCGGAGGCGGAGCCCGACAGCGACAACGAGGAGTCCAGCTTGGAAGACCCTGAGACGCTGCTGCAGACATGGCTTGGCGAGCTGGACAATCTCAAAGTGGTGAGTACCACTCAAGGGGAAGCGTCTCTAGATGGTGGGCCAGTCGGACGATATCACAAGACAGCTGCGCACTGCGTGGCGTCGCCACTGATCCTACTTGGCATTGTCACACGGTATCTGCCACTGCCACACGGTATCTGACACCGTCACGTGGTATCTGATACTGCCACACGGTATCTGACACTGCCACACGGTATCTGACACCGTCACGTGGTATCTGATACTGCCACACGGTATCTGACGCTGTCACACGGTATCTGACGTTGTCACACGGTATCTGACGCTGTCACACGGTATCTGACGCTGTCACACGGTATCGACACCGTCACGTGGTATCGATCGCCACACGGTATCTGACGTTGTCACACGGTATCTGACGCTGTCACACGGCATCTGACGCTGTCACACGGTATCTGACGCTGTCACACGGTATCTGACACTGCCACACGGTATCTGACACTGTCACACGGTATCTGACGCTGTCACACGGTATCTGACACTGTCACACGGTATCTGACACTGTCACACGGTATCTGACACTGTCACACGGTATCTGACACTGTCACACGGTATCTGACGCTGTCACACGGTATCTGACGCTGTCACACGGTATCTGACGCTGTCACACGGTATCTGACACTGTCACACGGTATCTGACACTGTCACACGGTATCTGACATCGCCACATTCTATCTGGCATTGCCACACGGTATCTGACACTACCACATGTTATGTAACACTGCCATACGGTATCTGACACTGTCACACGGTATCTGACACTGCCACGTGGTATCTGACACTGCCTCACGTTATGTGACGCTGTCACACGGTATCTGACCCTGTCACACGGTATGTGACACTGCCACACGGTATCTGACACTGCCACACGGTATCTGACATCGCCACATTCTATCTGGCATTGCCACACGGTATCTGACACTACCACATGTTATGTAACACTGCCATACGATATCTGACACTGCCACAAGGTATCTGCCACTGCCACACGGTATCAGACACTGCCACATGGTATCTGACACTGCCACACGGTGTCTGACATCGCCACATTATATCTGGCATTGCCACACGGTATCTGCCACTACCACATGTTATGTCACACTGCCACACGGTATCTGCTACTGCTACACGGTATCTGCTACTGCTACACGGTATCTGACACTGCCACGCGATATCTGCCGCTGCCACACGGTATCTGACACTGCCACGCGATATCTGCCGCTGCCACACGGTATCTGACACTGCTACACGGTATCGGACGCTGCCACACGGTATCGGACACTGCCACACGGTATCTGATACTTGCACAAGGACGCTAATGGGAGTCGCCACCGGAGAGGGGACGCGTCCCCGCAATCTCAGAATAGGATGAACGGCTGACGCGAAAGTGTTCAGTAGAATCAATGTGGTGAGCCAAGGCTGCATCCAAAAACATATAGTACCCGGGTTCCATGAGTAATCTAGGTGGCTGCTGGTCGTCTGGCCTCCCGAGCCGGAGGAGGCTGTTTGGCACGCCGTAGGCCGGGCTCTGTGAGTGATCTAAGTGGCCGCTGGTCGTCTGGCCAGACGGCTGCGTGCCGCGTCACCAGCTGAGCGAGTTGTGGCCGGTGAGAGCCCGGTGCCGTGTGGCTCACGAGTGCGGCGTCTGTCTGTCTGGTCATCTCGGGCTCCTCGCTTCCCCGGGCCGCCCGCCGTCGCCGCGGTCGCTGCCGCCGCAGACTGTCTGCGCACAACTACTACGGCTGCCAGTCTATACACCACTACTACGGCTGCCAGCCTACACACCACTACTACGACTGCCAGCCTACATACCACTACTACGGCTGCCAGCCTACATACCACCACTGTGGCTGCCAGTCTACATACCACTACTACGGCTGACAGACTACATACCACTACTACAGCTGCCAGTCTTCATGCCACGCCAGTCTACATGTCATGGTGGTATGTAGGCCGCCAGCCAACATACCACCACTATGGCTGCCAGTCTACATACCACTACTACGGCGACCAGTCTATATACCACTACTACGACAAAGCGACCTGTATTCCAGTCTTACGGCTGTCCGTTGCGACGAGCTTACATCACAACCCCAGAGTGTCAAAACCCCAACATCCTCAATGCCCCAATTCGCATCACGTTCCCAAATTCTCGATGACGTGAAAGCTCACGAAATGGCTGTTACCACGTCTACATGGGCATAGAATAATGAAATGATTGTGCCCTTTCCCCAGTGTCCTGGAATTCTGAAAATTGAGTTGAGACTTATATTAAAAACAATTATTTTGACATCACTTATTCCTTTTTGACATGATTAGATTGTTACAGGTTATAAGTGGCATTTATGTCCTTGAAAGAGTGTATGGCTTATTTACCAGCAGCACTGCCGTCTAGTAAAGGCAGCAGATACACTACTGACATCTTCACCATAATGAAACAATCAACGAAGATGATAAAAATAACTCAATAGGAATTATGAATCTACATTTGCACATATTTTTTTTACATCAGCTGGTTTTTTTTACATCTCCTCGTCCCACCTCCACTTTACACGAAAACAATTTTAAGACGCTGCCTTTTCTCCTTCGACGTGTAAGTTCGATCATACAAACGGGTGTTGTGTAGAAGTAATGTGCGTGGCGGTAATGTCGGAACAGTTGTGTCGTTGCCAATAAGCGTAGTATCAGTATTGGCTGCAGTCCAATTCAGTCGGGTCCCTGAAGGATTGTCAGAACCCTGGGACGATGAAGGACTTCAGACGATTAGGGTTCTGATACGATCAGGGTCATGGGACGATCAGGTTTCCCGGGCGGTCAAGGTCGATATTGACGGTCAGGGAGGGCTCTGTGAGTTTGTCAGGTTCACACTGTTAAGGAACCTCTGTCCGCCTCAGGCAGGGTCCTTGGCTGATGCGGGGGTAGCACCTCAGGACCCCGAACAGTTTCTGGGATCCTTCAACCTGCCGTTGATATCGATGGTCACGGCCCTTCGTCCACCGTCAGGGTAGGGGGGTGCCCCCCCCCCCCCAGTTGGGTAGGCGACTGGCCTCCGTGGTGTATCAAACACTGATCATCTCGTGACCGATACGGTGGCAAATAGAGCTTAGGCAATGCTACTGTTGGCGTCGCGGCGTATTATCGGAACGGGCACATTATCGCCTGACTATTTGGAGACGTGCGGATAGTTCGCTGGTGGTACATCTGATATTATATCGGTATCAGCTTCCGGACGAGCCACCGACTGATATACTGGTATAGCTACTCACGAGTTACTGCCTTAGCTGAGTTAGTGGCTCACTGAGACCCAAATGGTGGTGCGGGTTCATCTCCTCACAACGTTCGCTTTTGTGTACGCTGGACGATGACAGTTACTGACGCAAGGGAATCCACTCACTAAGGCTGATACCAAATGTGCAGAAGTTCTTTCCTGAAATGCGGTGTTTCTCCCGATAATTTGACTTTGGGGGCCTCATGCAGTCACGAAATATCCCGTGCACCGGGGTATTTCTGTATACTGGAGGGTGGGGTGGGGTGGGGGGGGGGGGGAGGAGTAAGTACGCACTCCCGTGCTGGAATGTCAACCAGTGTTAAATTGTACCCTTCACCCATCTAGGTCGGAGAAGATAAAGCGACCCCCCCCCCACCCCAACCCCATTCAACATATTCTCCAACAGCGCAACCAAGATCTCCGATGGCCATGTAACACCGTATGGATGCAATTGGGTTAGATGTATGTTAAGTGTGTTCGTCTTCATTGTTGTAACTTATATTCATTGTTGTAATTTTGTATTGATATTCTATCCCGACGTGAATCGGTCTAAGGGTCATAAAATCACAAAGTCATACAGTCATACAGTCTTCAGACTTAATCGGAGTTACAGGGGCCCATCTGGGCTAAGCATGTGAAGGGAAGACACTAAAAGTCTGGACAAAAAGATACTCAGCACCCCAACCAATACCACATCCCAAATTCCAAAGAAACTATCAACCAACATCCTACAACCCTACCAATACATATCTAGCCCTATTGTTTCAATGCTGCGAGCTAGACCACGTGCTGGTGGTGGCCGTATGGCAACGTGACGATACCTGCTGATCGCTGACAGTGTGATCTGATGTCACGAGCTGGACCACGTGCTGCTGGTGGCCGTATGGCAACGTGACGATACCTGCTGATCGCTGACAGTGTGGTCTGATGTCACGAGCTGGACCACGTGCTGGTGGTGGCCGTACGACAACGTGACGATACCTGCTGATCGCTGACAGTGTGGTCTGATGTCACGAGCTGGACCACGTGCTGCTGGTGGCCGTACGACAACGTGACGATACCTGCTGATCGCTGACTGTGTGATCTGATGTCACGAGCTGGACCACGTGCTGCTGGTGGCCGTACGGCAACGTGACGATACCTGCTGATCGCTGACAGTGTGGTCTGATGTCACGAGCTGGACCACGTGCTGCTGGTGGCCGTACGACAACGTGACGATACCTGCTGATCGCTGACAGTGTGATCTGATGTCACGAGCTGGACCACGTGCTGCTGGTGGCCGTACGACAACGTGACGATACCTGCTGATCGCTGACAGTGTGGTCTGATGTCACGAGCTGGACCACGTGCTGCTGGTGGCCGTACGACAACGTGACGATACCTGCTGATCGCTGACAGTGTGATCTGATGTCACGAGCTGGACCACGTGCTGGTGGTGGCCGTACGACAACGTGACGATACCTGCTGATCGCTGACAGTGTGGTCTGATATCACGAGCTGGACCACGTGCTGGTGGTGGCCGTACGACAACGTGACGATACCTGCTGATCGCTGACAGTGTGATCTGATGTCACGAGCTGGACCACGTGCTGGTGGTGGCCGTACGACAACGTGACGATACCCGCTGATCGCTGACAGTGTGGTCTGATATCACGAGCTGGACCACGTGCTGGTGGTGGCCGTACGACAACGTGACGATACCTGCTGATCGCTGACAGTGTGATCTGATGTCACGAGCTAGACCACGTGCTGGTGGTGGCCGTACGACAACGTGACGATACCTGCTGATCGCTGACAGTGTGATCTGATGTCACGAGCTAGGCCACGTGCTGGTGGTGGCCGTACGACAACGTGAGTACTGATCGACAGTGTGATCTGTGTCAGAGGGCCGGAGCCCCGCCGCCGCCCCCGCTTGGATTGTTCGGCGGTTGTATTTTGCGATTCTCTAGCACATATTGGACGGGCTCCATCTGTCACCTGTTGGCCGTGGGTGTGTTGTGTGCGTGATGGGACTAGTCTCTGAACTGATCCATGGTTGTATTTCGCGATTCTCCAGCACATATTGGACTGTCTCCATCTGTCACCTGTTGGCCGTGGGTGTGTTGTGTGCGTGATGGGACTAGTCTCTGAACTGATCCATGGTTGGATTTCTGCGTTGTAATTATGGATGTGGAGAGGACAATTTTGGGATAAGCGAATACGGAGGTGAAATTTTTCTTCTATCCTGAACATTATAATATCTTCTTGCACTTCCTAGTGATCTTATGCACTTTATCAAGCAGTTCATTCTCAAACAGCACTATTCAATCTCCAAATAATAAAAATGTGAGGATAATAACGTTCTGGATGCCAAAAATCCTGGAACAGCCCATTTTCCAACCTAGCTGCTGCTGTTGCTGCTGGCCAGTAGTAGCAGCAGCGTCCTCTCCCACGACAGACTCCTCTCCCCGGCTGCCCGCCCTGCCGCCTTTCCACCAACACACCGTTCCCGATCATTGATCAGCCGGGTGGTCCACGTCTCCCCGGCTGCTCGCCCTGCCGCCTTTCCACCAACACACCGTTCCCGATCATTGATCAGCCGGGTGGTCCACGTCTCCCCGGCTGCCCGCCCTGCCGCCTTTCCACTAACACACCGTTCCCGATCATTGATCAGCCACCCGGCTGATCAATGGTTATAGCGTGCCAGTGCCCTCTCGCGCCACAAATCTAATTGAGACAGGATCAGCGATGACTACTGTCAAGATAGGTTCATTTACAATAGGCAAATTAGACTAAGCAAGGTTAAGCATCCTTCATGGCTGACCGAAGAAGTAACACATTTACTGGAATCAAAGAAGCAGGCATTTAAGGAACTAAAAGATGCAAACTCTGAAGAAAATCTAGAAGCGTACAGAATAGCTAGAAATAAAGTTAGGTGTGTTAGGGCATCTAAAAGACTGGCTGAAACCAAATAAGCAGAACATGTTCCGCAGGCAATGCTAAGATGTTCTTTAGCTTCTACAAATTTATGTCTAAAAAGTGTAGTGTAAGGTCACTGGAGGTAGATGGTGAAATAGTGATTGATGATTGGGATATAGTTGAGTCCCTAAGCAACCAATTCTCATCGGTCTTTACTAAAGAACACTCTGGTACATTGGAAACAACTGAAAGTTATGCCATGGCAGGGGATAGGTTGGAGGATCATACAATAACTACAGAAGCTGTGGAAAAACAGTTGCAGAATACAAAACCTAATAAAGTTTCTGGGCCGGAGGATATATATGCTACTTAGTAGGGCGTGCTAAAGCATTGGCAGTTCCCCTAGGTGTCTTTTTCAGGCGGTCTATGAAGTATTCTGAATTACCTGAAGATGGGCGAAATGCAAATATAGTACCAATTTTCAAAAAGAGAAGTATGAAGTGTGTAGGGAACCACAGGCCAGTCAGTTTGACCTCAATAGTGTGCAAGGTACTAGAAAAACTGGTCAAACAGAATATTAAGACTCATCTAGATAGGCAAAACCTTTTAAGGGATACTCAACATGACTTTCGATCTCGAAGATCTTGTTTAGCTAACCTATTGGAGTTCATGGGCTATGTAATTAATGATGTAGACAATTAAAGCAGGATGGATGTTGTGTACTTGGACTTTAGCAAAGCTTTTGATAAAGTTCCACATGGGCGTCTAATTCAGCAACTAGAGTAGCATGAAATTGATGGAAAAGTTATAGGTTGGATTGAAGCTTGGTTAAGGGGATGGAAAAATGTTGTGTTAAATGGGCGTAAATCTGAATTGAAGGATGTTCTGAGTGGATTGTCACCGGGCTCTGTTCTAGGGCAACTTCTCTTTATCTATTGGGGAATAATATTGTGGTAGGGCTGAGGAATTAGGTGTTCAAATTTGCTGATGACACTCGCTGATCAAATTTGTGGATGATTCAAGCTGTACTTAGCCTAGTGCGATCCCGCTTATAATATTCGGTACATGCATGGAGCCCTTACTTAGAAAGATATATGGATATGCTAGAAAGAGTGCAGCGCAAAGCCACTAGTCTCATCAGTGGATTAGGCAACTTATAATATGGGGAAAGGCTTATGGCATGAGATATGTGCTCTCACAAGTATAGGAGATTATCAAGTGATATGATTGAAATGTATAAAATCTTTAAAGGGCTAAATCAGGTCAATCTGAATGATGCCCTTCTATTTAGAGTATCGCCCAGGGGTCGTCAATTCAGGCTAGACAAATCGAGGTGTAGGACAGTTAAGGGACAACAGGTCTTCCATCAAAGGATCGTTGATCAGTGGAATAGGCTGCCTGCTGATTAGTTTTTTTTGGGAGGGGATCCTCATTGAAGGTATTTAAATATAGGGTCAATAAATTTATTGGTTGAAAAATCCTGTTTTTGAGTTCAAATTTGTGGTGGATGTGGTGATATTTATGCTAAGTATGTGCACACTGTGCAGGCCCCTTTAAGCAGGCAAGGATGGGGTTTGGAAATTATTGGTTGGGCACTCGAGCCACGTGTGTTACGCTGGATCAAGTGAATAGGGCTGGATAGGTAGGGTAGATAGGCATTGATGGGTGTGTGGGATGTCGGTGGATGGTTTCTTTGGAATTATAGATGTGGTGTTGGTTTGGGTGATGAGTGATTTTTTGCCAGGTTTATGGTATCTTCCATTTACAGACTTAACCTGGGTGGGCCCTTGCAGCTCTTATTAAGTTTGAACACTATGACTATATGACGTTACAGTCGCCCCTGCAGAGCATTACTTCTCCTTCACGGCGGCGTCTTATCAACAAATAACCGCTGGAGAATTAACTTCGTGATGAATCGGATATAGAGCTGTCACCCCATTCAATGCGGCTTCGAGGTGGACTTGGTGACCGTGGTCGCTGTCCGTGGTCGCTGTCCGTGGTCGCTGTCCGAGGTCGCTGTCCGAGGTCGCTGGCTGTAGTCGCTGGTTGTGGTCACTGACTGTGGTCACTGACTGTGGTCGCTGCACACGGCGAAAATCGAGGATTGATCAAGGCCGAAATGTCGATACCAGATATAACCAGATGTAACCCGATGTAACCAGATATAGCCAGATATAACCAGAGAACATGCCGGCAAACGGCAGTCCCTGTTGGCCCGGTGAGGGACATAGTTTACCCACTAGTATCACCTTCAGTAGGTAGTGCGTGGTCATTATTGTCACCAACCGTAAGTGATGCCCCCCGGCAAACGGTAGCACAGGGCGGGGACCTTTTCAAAACGGTGGGGGCAGGCTGTAGCAGTTTCCAACTCAATAACTAGTCATGTCCATATGCATAATGGTTAAGAGTAGAAATGATCCGGAAGCTCACTCAGCCCCCCCCCGCACACAAACAAGTCCATAAAGTTTCAATGCATTACTGCGCAAATCAGCGTATTGTGTATGGGCCGACAAAAACTGACAAAAACTACACCAGCGCTGATCCAACTGGCAATCGCAAGGGCCAGTCAGCCGCGAGTCGCCTGGCTATGTGGTCATGCTACGCGACCTGCGTGTCCGAGGCCAGGTGACCGCGTGGCCGGTGTCGGTCAGATATTCGGTGCTGCGCTGCGCGTTGTTCGCGGCATAAGGTAAGCGGGAAGGCTATGAGACTTAAAGGACAAGCGTGGCAGATATGCAAATTCAAAAATTCGGCATGTTGCATATAGGTTTGGGATACGTACACATCATTTCGCAGATGAGCGCCTGCTTTCGGGAAGATTAGAGCTAATTTCGGCTGGAACGGTGTGCTCGTCTGCTCGACCCAGAAAAGCTCGATGTGCCACTTCTTACCCAACGTTTCGGTCGTGAGGGTCTGGCCGCGTAACTATTACACATTCTCAACTAAAATACATTGCGGATCACGCATTTGACGGAAGTCCTCCACTGGTGTGGTAGGCTATCATTAAAATGAATACGGTGCGGTTTCGTTTTGTTGACGCATTGATAGTGAACAATTATAACAATTATAAATATGTTAAGGTTTTTATTTTATCTTTACCTGACAATGACGAGGAGTCCAGAATGTTCAATAGGCACAATCAGGGGTGTCACTTTGCATACACAATGGGGACTGCCGTCCCCCACAACCATTTGTTTGCCCCCTCCCCCGCACACCCCAATCAGACCAAAGCCTAGCCATTGGGCCTATGGGAACATACAAATAGTACCAGATACAAATGGTATTCGAGGAAGTTAGGCCATTAAAGAGATGATTTGTCTCCCCCCCCACCTCATCAATTTTACAAAGTGACCTCCATGGACATGATTCCAGGCAGCACCGTATCAAGATCGATCAAATGTGTTTTGCACTGGAGTACGGTGTTTTGTAGCCAGCTGTACGTCACAGTGTGGCAATAAGGTAACTGCTCAGTGCTGGTGGTGACATCTAGCGGTGTGTTACACACATACGGCAGCCACCATCAGTGTCGCTATCTGTGTAAATATAGGTGGCGGTAGCAGAGCACCTTGGGCTGGCACGCAATTCCTACCATTTCGCGGAAGATTTCGCCATGGCCGTTCGGAATACATGCCGTGAAGTTATTTTGTGGGAGATACCACCGAGCGTCCGGTAATCAAGATGTCGAGTCCACGGCGTGCCTGGACCATAGGAGAAAGAGGAACACTGGGACGTTACGTGAAAGTGATGCTGAAGCATATGAATAATGTGTCAGTAAACTTTAAAGCGCTCACTGTGCCTCGTTTGGCATTAATTTGTACCACCAGGGACTAAGTAATTTTCACTAGGTGTGATTTCTTGTTCATACTTAATCAGTACAATATAGCGTCACGGGCGGATCTAGCCCACCATTTGGGGGGGGGGGGAGTACTTTCGGCGCGAGCCCAAACCTACACCCCCACCCCCAGTGGCGTATCTAGGGTTTGCGTCATGGGAGGGGGAAAACGGATTTGGAGGGTGCCAAACCTACCACTATTTTTGTTTAAAGACACCGAATTTCGACCACTATTTTTAAAAGTGGCTCTTTATATTTCTTAAAATAAAACAATTAGTGACCAAATCAATTATCCTGTGGAGGGACCCAATCCATCACCATTGTTTCTGAGTCACCGGATTTCAACCTTAACTCACCCCATCCTGTTCGAAGGTTTTTATTTCGGTATCCCTTGATGTCACTTCAGACTGTTGAAATTATGCCTGTACAAATCACTTACAAATGTAAACTTTTCTAATTTCAGGCATTCCGATTCATAACGCCCGGTCGCCACCACGCAAACGTTCGTGCAAGTGTACCCTCCTTGCGCATTCGGCGCATTCGCCACGCTTCATTATACGGCAATTCTACAGTTTCTGCTAGACATCCTATGTTTTCCTAATTGCTACCACGTGATAGTCTTGCGCCATATATGACGTGATGGAATGCTTCGTATGCTTCGCTGGAAAAAAATTGAGTTATTCAATTCGATGATTAGTCTCTTATTAAAGTCATAGAGTGTTAAGGCTTAATAAGAGCCACAGTGGCCCATCTGGGTTAAGCCTATCTGGAAAAGGTACTATAAATGTACATACTCTCACCCCAATCAATCCCTTATCTCAAGTTCCTAGGAAGCTATATATCGCAGCCTATCTAGCACCAATTCACTTGCTATTGCATAACACTCTCCCATTGTGCTACCATAGGCAATCTCATCGGTATCACATCCCGAAGGAAGGTGCTGAATCCACTGCTAGATGTACCCTATATAAAGTTATAAAGCATTTATACTTAATAAGAGACTCACTTGCTATTGCATAACACACTCAACAGTTACAAACTCCTACCATCATACCCATTGTGCTACCATAGACAATCTCATCAGTATCACATCCAGAAGGAAGGTGCTGAATCAACTGCTAGGCACACCCTATATAAAGTTATAAAGCGATTAGACTTAATAAGAGACTCACTTGCTATTGCCATTTTTTTTTTTTTTTTTTTTTTTTTTTTTTTTTTTTTTTTTTTTTTTTTTTTTTTTTTTTTTTTTTTTTTTTTTTTTTTTTTTTTTTTTTTTTTTTTTTTTTTTTTTTTTTTTTTTTTTTTTTTTTTTTTTTTTTTTTTTTTTTTTTTTTTTTTTTTTTTTTTTTTTTTTTTTTTTTTTTTTTTTTTTTTTTTTTTTTTTTTTTTTTTTTTTTTTTTTTTTTTTTTTTTTTTTTTTTTTTTTTTTTTTTTTTTTTTTTTTTTTTTTTTTTTTTTTTTTATTTTTATTTTTTTTTTTTATTTTTTTTTTTTTTTTTTTTTTTTTTTTTTTTCATCTTTTCTTTTTTCTTTTCTTTACATAGCACACTCAACAATTACAAACTCCTCCCATCATACCCATTGTGCTACCATAGACAATCTCATCAGTATCACATCCCGAAAGAAGGTGCTGAATCAACTGCTAGGTACACCCTATATAAAGTTATAAAGCGTTTAGACTTAATAAGAGACCCAAGGGCCCATACAGTTAAGTCTGTAAATGGAAGATAATATAAGCCTGATAAAAAGACCCTCCCCAACCCTCCCATATCCTGAAGAACCAGTCCTCCAATATCCCACACACCTATCAATGCCTATCTACCCTAGCTTTCCAGCCCTATTCCCTTGATCAAGTGAATCCACACACATGTGGATTGAATGCCTTATCAATAATTTTCAAACTGCATCCATGCCTGCTTAAAGAGGTCTGTGCCGTGCACACTTACTTAGCATAAATCACACCCCATCCATCACAAATTAGAACTAAAAAAACAAGATTTTCCTGTCTAAAAAATGTATCCACCTACCTTTAAATACATTCAATGAGGAACTCCCCACAACATCAGCAGGCAGCCCATTCCACTGATCAACAACCCTTTGACTGAAGACCTGTTGTCGCTTAACTGTCCTACACCTCAACTTGTCTAACCTGAATTGATGACCCCTATGTGATACTCTAAACTGAATAGCGCCATTTAAATTGACCTGATCTAGTCCTTTAACAATTTTGTACATTTCAATCATGCCCCCTCCCCTTATTCTCCTATGCTTGAGTGAGTGCATATCTAATGCCACAAGCCTTTCTCCATATTCTAAGTTACCTATTCCACCGATGAGTCTAGTTGCTTTGCGCTGCATTCTCTCTAACTTGTCTATATCTTTGTCTAGGTAGGGGCTCCAAGCTTGTACAGAATATTCCAAGTGGGGTCGCACGTATGCTAAGTACAGTTTTTTTTCATGACTTCCTTGCTCTTATACATCACACTTCTATTAATGAGTCCCAGCATTCTGAGTGCCCTGTTCCTAGCTGAGCTACATTGCTTTTCTGCTTTAAGGTCTTTTGAAACCAACACACCTAAGTCCCTTTCCTCTTCAATAACATCCAGTTCCCTCCCCTCCCATTGTATATCTGAAAGTCTCACCTCCAGACCCCAGATGCATAACCTTACACTTGTCATAGTTGAAAGAATTGCCATTGATCAGCCCACTTTTTTGGGTCCTCCAAGTCTAGTTGAATATTTCTAGATTGATCACAACTGTTTGCCATCCTACCAGCTTGATGTCATCCGCAAATTTCAACACTCTATTCCTCAGCCCTACCTCAATGTTATTCACAAAGATGATAAAGAGAAGTGGCCCTAGAACAGAGCCCTGTGGTACTCCACTCAGAACATCCTTCCAATCAGATTTACATCCATTTAACATTACCCTTTGTTTCCTTCCCCTCAACCATGCTTCAATCCAACCTATAACTTTTCCAACAATCCCATGTTGCTGTAGTTGATGAATTAGCCTCCCATGTGGAACTTTATCAAAAGCTTTACTAAAGTCCAAGTACACAACATCTATCCTGCTTTGATTGTCTATTTCTTTAGTAACATACCCCATGAACTCCAAAAGGTTAGTTAAACAAGACCTTCGAGATCGAAATCCATGTTGAGTATCCCTTAAAAGATTGTGCCTATCAAGATGAACCTGAACATTCTGTTTAACCAGATTTTCTAGTACCTTGCAAACTATTGAGGTCAAACTGACTGGCCTGTAGTTCCCTACACACTTCAGACTTCCCTTTTTGAAAATTGGTACTACATTTGCATTTCTCCAATCTTCAGGCACTTCAGAATATTCCATAGACCGCCTGAAAATTATACCTAGGGGAACTGCTAAAGCTTTAGCACACTATTAAAGCCCTAGGATATATATCATCTGGTCGAGAAGCTTTATTAGGCTTTATATTCTGCAACAGCTTTTCTACACGTTCTGTAGTTATTGTAAGATACTCCAACCTATCACCTGTCATGGCATACGATTCAGTTGTTTCTATTCTACCAGAATTCTCTTTAGTAAAGACTGATGAGAATTGCTTGCTTAGGGATTCCACAATATCGCAATCATCAACCACTAATTCTCCATCTATCTCCAGTGGTCCTACACTACACTTTTTAGCTTTAAATTTGTAGAAACTAAAGAATCTCTTAGCATTACCTGCTGAACATTCCCGAGCTAATTTGATTTCAGCCAGTCTTTTAGATGCCCTAACCCACCTCCTAACTTTATTTCTAGCTATTTTATATGATTTGAGGTTTACCTCAGAGTTAGCATATTTTAGTTTCTTGAATGCCTGTTTCTTTGACTCCAATAAATGCTTTACTTCCCCGGTCAGCCATGAAGGGTGCTTAACCCTGGTTAATCTAATTCGCCTATTGGGAATGAAGCTATCCTGACCTTGAAATAGTTTATATTTTATAATTCTCCACATTTCATAAGCATCTAAGCCTTTCAATAAGTCCTCCCAATTAATTTAATTCAGGAAGATCCTGAACTCATTGTAATTCCCTTTAGCAAAATTGGCAAAATTTGGAATCAATGTCTTATTGGTTCCTATATTTCCAACTTACAATGAGAAGCGTATAATGTTGTGATCACTATTACCCAAGGTCTCTCCTATGTTCACATTTTGTAAAAAAAAAAATTCCTCATTAGTATTCCCACATATTCCCACATGTTCTAGTGGTTAAGAAATCCGGATACCCGCTGAGCTTGTATGCACTTCATCTCTTTGGTTAAATATGCTCAAAGATTGGCTACCGAACCGAGTCCCTGGCTCGGTGTTCTTTTTTGGATCCATTGGGTTTTCTTCGTTTACATATGAGTTTTTTTTTAGAGCTCCAGTCAATTTTTGTTAGGGGCCCGGCATATTTTTGGGACCCCGGCTCTTGTGAGGTTTTTGTTGCTTTTTCGCACCGATGCATTTTCATAGGTTCCGGCGCATTTTTGAATACCCCGAAGTGTTTATTTATTGCCCAGCCTTTTTGTTCTTTTTAGGACCATGTCACTTCTTGCGAGCCCGGCCTGTTTTTGAAGCCCTCATGCGGTCTCATGGCCCCGATGTGCTTTGAGGGCCACCGGTGTGTTTTTTTTTTTAGAGCTCCAGTGTGTTTATTTAGGGATGCAACACATCTTGCAAGGCCTACCGCTTTTTGCGAGACTCGGTGCGCCTTCGAGGGCCTGGTGCCTTTTCGGCCGTTATGCTCTTAGAGTCCTGCTGTGTTTATTTGGGGCTCCTAGCGCGCATTTGTGGGGCCCAAGTACGACTTTCGGGCTCCCGGCACGACTCTTTGGGGCCAGGCGCTTCTGGTGACCCGATGCCAGTTTTCTGCGCTCGACGCGATTTTTGGGGACCTCTTCTAAATGTGTATAAAGTCGAAACCTCCACCCGATTTGTTTCGGACACCCGGCGCCATATTTTGTGTCCCGTCGCGATTTTTCGAGCTCCGGTACGTTTTTTTCAGGGCCGTACGAGATTTGTGAAGGTATCTGGTGCTATGTTTGGGGCTCCAGGGCCATTTTCCTGGTACGGACATTTTTTTGGGAACCTCTCCTTGTTTTGGAGGGCTCCGGCTTTATCTTTTTCGGGTCCCGATGCAATTCTTTTGGGCCTCGCTGTACTTATTTGGGGCCCTCGACGCGAATTATTGGGAACCCGGACGGGAGTATTTAATGCCCCGATACAAATTTTTGGGACTATCGACGGACATTTTGGGTCCCGAGCGCGATATTGTGGGGGGGGGGGGAGACTCGTCGGAATTTTGCGTGTCGCGTTGTACTTAGCTAGTGTCCCAGTGCGATGTTGGCTGGTCTCGGTGCAAATTTTCCGGCTCCGGCGTGTGTTTTCTGGAGCCCGCTTCATTTATTCGGAGCCCTTTACGTGAATTCTGAGGGCTCCGTTGCAAAGTTTTGGTCTCCAGTGCGATTTTTTGGAACCCCGGCACGATTTTTGGGAGCCCATCCCTCTCAGGATTGAGAGGAGGGGGGCATTTTCCCCTTTGGTGCACCACTGCGGCTGTTCAACGAGTTTTTTTTTCTTGCAGCCGATGGCACTATTCAGAGTAGAAAGCCTTTTCTGAAATTTTTGTTGGTTTGGTGTGATGTCTACAGTGCTCCTGCTAGTTTTTTTTGGCGTATAAATATTCAAAGCGCAATTGAAGGAGTTCTGGGTGCTTGCCACGAGAAGCAATGGAAGCGAGAGGGTGATGCCCTCTCTTTGGCAGAATGCCTTTAGTGGTTGTCTTTGAGAGTTCAAGCTACTACAGTCTAGCAGGATGTGGCCCATGCTTAGCGTGGTGTTGCAGGTGTCGCAGTGAGGTGTTGTATATTGGTCACCCTCTAGTTGAGGCTGCGTAAGTTTTGTGCAACCAGTTCTATGTCTGGTGAGGATGACCTCTTTTTGTCAGTGATATTGATTTGATGTGTTTCATGTGCCTACCGTTGGTTTGAAGTCATGTAGGTGTGGTTGGATTTGTGCTGTGTTGAGTTGTGTTGCGTCCATGTGTTCTGGCGATGTTGGCGAATGTGGCGTTATAGGAGTGCTTCGCAATCGTCTACCGAATATTCCATGCTGGGTTCTGAAATGGAGGAAAAGATGATGCTAGGATTCTAGGGTATTCTATGTATTCTGGTATACAGTATTCTAGGATGGGTCGTATGATTGATGTGTAGAGCCGTAGTAGTGTTTTCCGATCTCCGCCCCAGCCTGTGTCTGCAAGTGCGCGGTCGGTATGTTGACGCGCTTCGCGCATCGCTTCGAGATAGAGGTGGTGTGCGTGTTAAAACTCAGTTTTTCGTGTAAATGTACTCCTAAGAACTTGAAGCTTTTCACCTGTTCGACGACTTTGCCATCTATTTTAAGTAGAGTTGTGGGTGTGGGAAGGATGCGGCTATATGTGACGGTGGCCGATTTTTCATTTTTGCTGCGTCCCACTTTTTGCACCACTTTGCAATGTGGTCTAGACCTGCTCGAATGCTTTTTTAAAGCTTTTAGGAAGCATTTTGATGTTTTCCAAATTCAAATTGCTATGTCGTCCGCGAAAAGTGAGTTTTCCAAGTGAAGTGTCTGTGTGATCAACAAGTATGTCGTCGATCATCATGATGATGAGGCTCGGTGAAAGCACGCTTCCCTGCGCCAGGCCCTGCTCCTGAGTTGTGGTGTTTGATGTGACACTGCCACATCGAACCTTAAGGGTCTCTGAGGAAGTTGGTTGGTTGGTTATTGGTTTTACGACAAATCGACCGTTGAGTCATGTAGCGTCGCCAATATTTCACGCCGATTGGCCGCGGGCGAAGAGTTCCGACAGGTGAGACTCGAACCCACAATCTTTCGATTGCGAGACGGGCAACGTACCCTTAGACTACTCGTCCCCTCTCTCTCTCTCTGAGGAAGTTGAGAATGAAGTGTGCCATGTGTCCGCGTAGGCCTATCTTGTGGAGTTTGTGTCAAGGCGGACTTGTGTACTCGGTCGAATGCGGCAGCTAAGAAGGCAGCTATTGTTGTACGTTTGATGCGTATACCACTTTTGATGTCATGCACTAGTCTAATGAGATTGTCTGTAGTTGATTTTTGACGCTGGAAGCCGTACTGAAATTCGTCGAGCAGGTCATTGTGTTCCAGAAAATTCCTCAATTGTGTGTTGACTATGCGCTCGACCGTGTTGATTCCTACTACCACAGCTAGTAAGTGAGATATGTCTATAACCTTTTGGAGTGGAGTGTGCGGTTTTGGCAATGGAATGACTATGCTTTCCTGCCAGGAAGCGGGAAAGTTGTCGCTTTGGTACAGTTCATTTATGGCCGCTAGTAGATACGTTAGATAATTTTTGCTAACATGTTGGATAAAAAAAAACTGGTAATGGATGTCGTCCGGCGCAACCCGTGTTTCCACACATGCTGAGGGCAAGGTGTAATTCGTGCATAGTAGATGACTGATTATATATTTCTATGTTTCTAGTGCTAAAATTTGCTTGGGAGGCAAGAGCGTCTAGAGCGCTTACTATAGTGGTGTCGTAGTTGCTGTTGCCAGATATGATGGCGTAGTGTAGTTTAAAATGGTCGACGACTTGTTGTGGGTCAGTAATGTGCTGTCCTTTCACCGTCAGCTGGGGGAAGGGGCCTGGTGGTGGGCGTTTCAGGTTGAAACGCTTCACCAGGTCCCAGATTCTGCCAGTAGGAGTGAACCTATTGAATTGACAGGCAAAAGACTGCGAACAGTTTTGGCGTGCTGTTCGAATTGTGTACCGGCAGTGTTTTTGAGATTGTTGGTATGCTGACAGGTGAGCTTCGCACACGCATCTTTTGAATTGTTTGTGGGCACGGCGCCGTGCGGCGATTGCCCTTTGACAGTTCAGGGTCCACCATGGCGTAGATGCCTTTTCCTAGGTTTGTTACTTTTTGGTACTGAGTCTCGTGCTGCTGAGCTGATGGCCCTGATAATTGTCTCAATTTTGCTGGTATCTGAAGTTGCTAGATTGAGGTCCACCTGATCCTCGAGTTTCGCCCAGTCCGCTCTTTTCAAGTTGCAAGATGGTTTAAAGAGCTTAGTGTGGTAGATAGCGTCCGTGCTGAGCCTAATTGTGATTGGGTGGTGGTCGCTCAGCCCGGGAATTCCCCTGGAAATTCCGCCATGCCCTGCTGGTAGAAGAACGTGCCACACCTGTATCAACGGGCTCAAAGATAGATGCACGCGAAAAAAACGTAGTTTATAAAATAACGTGCAACCGCTGTCTTGGAATATTTTATGTCGGTGAAACCAAACGTAGTATCAGGGATAGGTACAATGAGCACTTGGGAGATGCCAGACTTCGAAGAGCATACACACCTTTAGGCGAACACATGATCGACAAACATTATAACATGGAACACAGCGACACTAACACAAACTTCAAAGTAGAAATTCTAGCAACAGCCAGGGACAACGCTGATCTAAAGGTCCTCGAATATCTACACATACGTAATCTACGGCCGCAACTAAACACGCAAACGACGTCTTGGTATATCACTTAAATTACATAAACATAAATTATATTCTATGTATTACGCGTTATATTGGATCTATGTCTATATATGTGCGTGAGTGTATGTATCGATATGTATGTGGACCATCGGCTCGGGCTTCCTCAGAGGATTCTATCTTGACATAGTTTGTTTCTGGTTTGGAGTTTCTTTAATTGTCTGCACCACTGAGGAGGCTTTTCTGCATTCCACGTGTCTTTTGCACGCTTTCCTTCTCGCGTGCTTTTTTATATTTTTTCAATTGCTAAACTTGACATTTTTATATCACTCAAGGCTAAGAACACCAGGTAGAACGCTCCGCTTCCCAAAAAGGGAGACGCTTGAGAGCACCATCAATTATATAAACTTGAGCTGACCAATCAGCGTTTGACGACCTCCGCCGATCGTGGCAATAGTAAAGGCCGTAGGACAAAACTTGTGGAAGGTATTATCCATATATTATTCGATTTTTTCGTGCTAATTTTCTACAAAGGCATTCTTGCTACTTTAATCTTGATCTTGAATACTACTTAATCACAATGTCACCGCTGATAGGGGAAAAAATTGGTATTTGTGTGGATGTCACCGGTTTCGCCGCACTAAAGACAAAATGTGTTTGTTTAGACTGACGGAGGTCGTCAAACGCTGATTGGTCGGCTCAAGCGTCTCCCTTTTTTTATTGGACTACAATGCTGGAGCGCACCCCCCTGATATCACTCCTGACGATGGCCCCTGGCCGAAACGTTGAGTACCTAATAAAGTATAATCCTTAACGTTACTTTTTATGTCAACTCAGCACCTCCTGGTATATTGAAGGTCGTATGCTTTCTTTACACGCAACGTGAAATAGGGTACAATATACCACCTACTGAACACCGAAGAGACATCCTTCCCAAAGAAGTATCGACATTGTGCTTCTTGATGTTTTTATGAAGTTTCCATGTCTCGTTTCTGACGGTGTCTTACGTGTAAGCATCATGCTTATGCTCATCATTACAGATTGTGATGCATAAACATCTCGTACCTAATGTTTTTAGGTAAAGAGATTGCCTGTGATGTGGCCTTCCGTTCAATACAATTTGCTGATAGTATGACATTCTTATCGGTGCCATTAACGTTAGTATCCCTATATTAGGTGTATCCACAAATAGACGAAGAAGATACACCTATAAGCACGCTATGGGCTCAAAATTGGGTTTGAAGGATTTAACCGACATCGTTTCCATGGCCCAGTTAGACATCTTATTTGACTCGTTTCGACATTTCACACCTAACGAAAAACCATCATTTTAACGCTGTCCCATCATGCACCGTTTTCCCATGCATCCACCTGAGCGGTAAGATGAATGTTAACCCTATGACGTTGCCTGTACATAAATGGAATCAAATGTTGTGTTCATCACCACCATCCGACCGCACCCCTCCCCACTGGCGGATTACTCGTGGGTAAATGGCTCCCCAAACCGCCGATTAAAACAGCGCGGAACAGCGCTGCTCACGAAATCGAGGCACATATTTTTCAATCGTTTAGACGTGGAGTGATCACACGAACTGGTCTGTCAAAACCGAAAGATTTCGAAAATCCAAGAAACTTCAAAAAGCATGTCCCTCCCAAATGTTTTTTTTTTGGTCGTGCCAACTCGTATTTCTGAATCCATGTGTCATTAAACCGTAATGCTGGACATTTTTGGGAAATTCTCGCCATTTGTGGAAAGGCCACTTACCGACTTAGCAATTTGTGGAAAAGGTCTCCTCAGCTATCTGGGGAACGAAACCATTTGTTCACATCCTCCTCGTGGCAAGGGGACGAGTGTCCGCCTTCCGTGTATCTTTAAAGGGGCCCGGTCTCCCTAATGCTGGCTGCCCCCCCCCCCCATCTCCCACAATGTCTGGATAGTTTAAGTTGAGATCATATAGGTGGTCGTTCAATGATTGTGCTTCCTGACCCAATGTAATGCTTTGGTCCTCCAATAATTGAGCCTTCTGACCCAATATAATGCTTGGTTCCTCCCATGGTTGTGCCTTCTGACCCAATCTAATGCTTGGGTCCTCCAATGATATCCACCAATAGGCAGCCCTGCATCCTTACATGAAGATATAAATATAATGTGGCTGAAAAATATTGTTGCACCATTGTTCAACTATTGTGTTTACTATTCATCCAATGCCCATCATTTATGTGCCATTGCTGATCATTGATACTAAAGTCGGATCAAGACCTCAAACAATAATTTGTCCATTGCATGGATGCAATTCGCACGCAATTGATGGACGCAACTGCACGCAATAATTTGTCGATCGCTAGAGCGAGAGACACGTCCCCCAAGCTTCGCGAACTTAGCAGCATTGCGCTACGCGCAATGTCACTGCACGAAAGTACTCGATCTCACCCTCTGGTCCTCCCGACACCCCGCCCCGGACAAAATATTTGGCGACTCCAATGGCAGATGGCGTCCGAACGGCTCGAGGAATTTCTATGACGTTACCCGGATTATTTCACGCTCCTCAAGTCCGGGGGTGGTAAAAGTTCCTGGAGTGTCACCAAGCAAGACTCCAGACCTTCATCTGGTCTCCAACGCGGAACATTCCAAAAAGGCTATAACCTTAGTCCCTTCGCTGTAAAAAAGCACAGCGGGTTTGTTCCTGATCACCTGGAAACTGTCGCCGGATTTTTTTATCCGAAAAAGGTAAAGAAATAACATGCCCTTCATAAATACAATGGGTATCAAGATTTTGATTGATCAATAAATGCAATCTAATTTCCATACCAAATCACTAGAACCTACACATGGTGTGGCCTGGAGAGTTCAGAATACCTTCCCAATTTCATTATTTGGTTCGTAATTAAGTATCTTAATGCCCTTCTCAAATACATCATCAGCTTGGACAGTTATGTGCTGCTGCTGTCAAACAAATTGAATACAATTTGTGCACACAAATTATTGATCGACTTGCGTGCTGAACAGGCTAGGCCAGTGACGTAGCTCTATATTTCTTCATGAGGGCACATGCACTCACAGGCTGACTTAGCGACCTTACACATATACTTTCCATGCGTCTAAGGTTAAATGATGATTGTCAACTGGTAAGTAATTTGACAATGGTTTAGTTAGCCAAGGTATAATGAAATTTTAACTATCGCTTGAAATTTTCACTATTCATGGGAGAAAGAATGTCTGCACCAGCAACAAGCAGTATTTTATAACGGACCACATCGCGGATAGTCACATTACCTGGAAAAGAAGTAGTGAAGACTGCCTACATATCATCGAGAGGGACGAATGTCAAAACATTTTGGGGAAGGATGTCCATTGAGTATTCACTATTCGGTAAGTGGCATGTTCCACGAGTTTTCAAGACAAAAAGAAATGGTAGCACTGGCTTGACACGACTGTTGTTTACCGGCCGGTCCTCGGCTGTTGCATTGACCTGGAGCTGGCCGAGCGCGCGGCACGCTGCTGCCACGTGTAATTAACGGGCCGCACGATGGCACGACTCGCAATCCCGCCTACACTCGTTTGAGTATCGTGACACAGGTCCGGCACGGCCGGCTGAGCGGCGCTCGCGGCCACCAGTGAAAGCGCCAGCCTTTCAGACACGTTCACCGTCCAACGCTCTGAAGCGCTTCATTTGAGCTGATGGCGCAGTTTGGGCCGGGATAATTACTTGCAGACGATGGCGATCTACTTGTGTCGGGTGGTGATCGGTAGCTGACTGTACTCAGTCACCGTATGCTCGTGTCGATATGAGTGATGACCGTGTTATACCCGTGGGCGAGGGGGTTCAAACGTGGCCTTTGGTGAGGAATCAAGGGAGAATTCCTCATAGTGATGATCATATCTCCGTTTCGTATTGAAAGCTGTCTGGCGCCAGCGGATGTGCCCATTTGAGATTGTCCTGGTCCTTTGCCATGGACGTGCCCATTCGCGATTATCCTGGTCCTTTACCATGGACGTGGCCATTTTATATTATCCTGGCTGTGCTGCCAGCGCCGTGTGCATGTCAAGGCCACGCACGTAGTCTAATAACTGATTGCATGATTACCATTGTTCACTGGTAATATACAAAATAGTGAAGTGCCTTGTGCTCGGCAATTTGTCTTTCGCCTTAGGCCTCTGTGAGACCTAATTGGTAAAAGCACTTATATTAACATGGGCGAAGGTACTTGGGTAACACGAGAGAGTGAGAGAGAGAGAGAGAGAGAGAGAGAGAGAGAGAGAGAGAGAGAGAGAGAGAGAGAGAGAGAGAGAGAGAGAGAGAGAGAGAGAGAGAGAGAGAGAGAGAGAGAGAGAGAGAGAGAGAGAGAGAGAGAGAGAGAGAGAGGCAGAGGCAGAGGCAGAGGCAGAGGCAGAAGCAGGCAGATGCTGCAGAGGCAGAGGCAGAGGCAGAGGCAGAGGCAGAGGCAGAGGCAGAGGCAGAGGCAGAGGCAGAGGCAGAGGCAGAGGCAGAGGCAGAGGCAGAGGCAGAGGCAGAGGCAGAGGCAGGGCAGAGGCAGAGGCAGAGGCAGAGGCAGAGGCAGAGGCAGAGGCAGAGGCAGAGGCAGAGGCAGAGGCAGAGGCAGAGGCAGAGGCAGAGGCAGAGGCAGAGGCAGAGGCAGAGGCAGAGGCAGAGGCAGAGGCAGAGGCAGAGGCAGAGGCAGAGGCAGAGGCAGAGGCAGAGGCAGAGGCAGAGGCAGAGGCAGAGGCAGAGGCAGAGGCAGAGGCAGAGGCAGAGGCAGAGGCAGAGGCAGAGGCAGAGGCAGAGGCAGAGGAAGGAGGGAGCCAAAGCGAGCCAGAGCCGCCGTCAAGGGCGCCGCTGTGCCTCCGTCTGCAGACTTTCTCCGTCTGCAGACTTCCTCCGTCTGCGAGACTGCGCAGCTGGAGGACAATAGTGGTCGTAGTCGTGTATCAGCGAGCGGGACAGTGCCGACAGCCGCGACTGTGGCGGCAGATGTGACTGGCACTCCAGCTGTTGTTGGTTGGGCCGGTATTTGTGCTGTTTAACCGGGCAGTCACTGGCCTAATGCCCCTACAGGAATAATTGGCGAAAGTAGTTAGACCCCACCGTCGTGAATCTGGAATAATTCGACTGATCTAAATGTACCGAAGTGCATTCGATAGCCTGGAATATTAATCGGGCCCAATTTAAGTTTCCTTTCCTGATCTCGGCGTCATTGATGACAGTCAGGTCAAGTAAAATACGTATTGGGCTATATGTTTAGCTCTAGGTTTAGTGATTTGTTTGTATGCATGCATAATGATATCAACTGGGTAGGGACTGTCATTTTCGTATGTCAAATCAGGTGAAGGTCAAATGAGGCCATAGGAAGTCACCGCGCATTTGTGTAGACCTGTTGCACACCATACAAGTTTCCAGTCAAAATACATGCTAGATAAGAATATCAATATAAATGAACCCGATAATTAATAAAAAGTTATGTATACTTAGCTTATGTCGAACACATCATGCCGTATGCAATGGGGGGGGGGGGGTGCATAGTTACCTACCCAGCATAGTGTTGTTCCTAATTGTGCTAGAAATGTGAATGAAAAGCCCCATGGAAAAATATGCAAAAGTTTACATATATATAAAGACATAAAAACATAAAAGATCAGTGCAACTATGAGCCACAAGGGCCCTTCTTGGTTGCACTCTGGACACTAAACCAGTTGTCCACCAAATTCGTCGATCAGCCCTCCCTGGAGTACCGAAAAGCAAGCCCTCTATTCTTATAATAATTGTCTATGCTGTTTTTAAAGATGTTCAGTGTGCTGCTACTGACAACGGTTTCTGGCAGCTGGTTCCAGTGTTCTACCACCCTGCTGGTGAAGAAAGACTGTCTTTAACATTGTCCTGCTGAGATTAACTTTAATTTTGAATTGATGACATCTAATTGCATAATTTCTGTTAAATTCAAACATTTCACTGAGATATCCCTGTTCCTGACCATGAACAAATTTAAAGACCTCGATGAAATCTCCTCTCAGCCTTCTATATCTAAGTGAAAACATATTAAATTTCTTCAATCTTTCCTCATATGCCAGGTTGCTTATGCCATTAACCATTTGTGTTCCCTCTTTTGTACTCTCTCTAAAAGCCAACAATCTTTTTCCTAACTAGGGGACCAAGCTTGGACACAGTATTCCAAATAAGACCTGACATATGCACAGTAAAGCTTCCTGATGACTTCCTCACTATTGTATGATACATTCCTATTTATTGCCCGACTCATTCTTAGTGCCTTCTTCCTGGCTTCTTTGGTCTGTTCTGATACTCCAAATTTTGTGTTCAAAATAACACCTAAGTCCTTCTCCTGCTGAGTCACAGATAGTACTTCGCCACCCATCAAGTATGGAGCCTTCATATGCTGCCTACCTACATGCATGATTTTGCACTTATCAAAATAAAATTTTATTTGCCATTTTTCGGACCACTTCGCAAGTTCGTCTAAGTCTTTCTGCAGCGAGACCTGCTCATTGTGTCCTTTTATTGCCCTAAAGACCTTCAAATCATCCGCAAATTTCAAAACCTTACTGCTCAGGCCACTTTCAATGTTATTTACAAATATAATGCACAATAGTGGCCCCAGTACTGACCCATGGAGGACTCCACTAAGAACATTTTGCCATGATGACTTTGTATCACTGATAAACACTAATTTAAACTGCTTGCTCAGCTCCTCAACCATCTCACCATTCTCACTGAATATAGTCCCATTTACTTTCAGTGGACCAATTGTGCTAGAGACTTTATATGCACGTGTAACGATATATTACCATTGTTGATTTCGTTATTACCCAGGTGTTGTTGCCCGGAACGACGCTGCAGTATTGTTGAGTCCGGAAATCGAATTCAAAATTCATGTTTACTCTAGGGAAGTGAAAACTAGACATTTTCAGCGAAAGTTTGGAAAACAAATTCAACATGAAGCCTAGCGCAGATTGTCCAATAGCTTCGGGGATGATGCTTGGTCTCGTTCTGGGTCATAGATAAGCGTAGGATCAACAAACGAGCACGATGTCAGTGTAAGTGTGCCCACACACTTACCACTTACGAAGCACGAGAAAATCGCGCATGCCAAGCGTGCACCCACTTAACATAACTTTTAATCAGGTAATTGATGGGGCATATTGACCTGATCACTTGAGAACGTGATATCCGAGTCTTGATGTGCCCTCAATCGCGACATTAGTGGCTAAATGGCACTTGGAAGGTCAAGTGAATACTTCATTCCATCATACTGATATAGCCCGGGACTACTTTGGACTCAGTTTTTACAAACCGCAGTTTAGTCATTCATTCAAAGTTACACAAAATATGACTTCGTGAGCCAGAATAGTACCGGCGCTAATCAATAAAAATATCCGAGGGGATGGAAAGTGATTCGCGGGCCCTCTAATAACACGCGAGAAGAACGTGGTGCCCTTTGCCACAGTCGGGAATGTGCGGTGTTAGTGACGTTGGCGCTATGTGACGTCATTGTCGGAATCAGGGTCGGGCGCTTGTTGTTGCGCTCATCCACCTATGATGTGATTATTTGCCGTGTTGGTGCACCGGCGGCAAGCCTTCACCCGCGGCAAGCCCTCACCTGCGACAAGCCCTCACCTGCGACAAGCCTTCTCCCGCGGCAACCTTCGCCTTCGGGAGTCCTCGCCCGCGGCTGGCCGGTGGTCAGTTGTAGTTGGTCAATGGTACTGAAGCGTTTGCACAACCTTGCAACCCGCCCGCTTGTTGCTACCATGCAACTCACCACTGAATTAGTGACCGCTGAGGGCAGGGGCAGTCCAGCGATGTAACGCTTCAGTACGCTCCTCCCAAAATCGATTAATGTCCCGTGACGTGTACAGCCTCCGGGTGTGGCGGTCTGACCTGTACAGCCTCCGGGTGTGGCGGTCTGACCTGTACAGTCTCCGGGTGTGGCGGTCTGACATGTACAGCCTCTGAGTGTGGCGGTCTGACCTGTACAGCCTCCGGGTGTGGCGGTCTGACCTGTGCAGCCTCCGGGTGTGGCGGTCTGACCTGTACAGCCTCCGGGTGTGGCGGTCTGACCTGTACAGCCTCCGGGTGTAGCGGTCTGACCTGTGCAGCCTCCGGGTGTGGCGGTCTGACGTGTACAGCCTCCGGGTGGGTCACCTGTACAGCCTCCGGGTGTGGCGGTCTGACATGTACAGCCTCCGGGTGTAGCGGTCTGACCTGTGCAGCCTCCGGGTGTGGCGGTCTGACATGTACAGCCTCTGGGTGTGGCGGTCTGACCTGTTCAACCTCCGGGTGTGGCGGTCTGACCTGTACAGCCTCCGGGTGTGGCGGTCTGACCTGTACAGCCACCGGGTGAGGCGGTTTGAACTGCAGTCTCTGAACGTGCCGTTCTGACGTGTACAGTCTCTGGACGTGGCGGTCTAACGTACAGTCTGGACGTGGCGGTCTAACGTGTACAGTCTCTGGACGTGGCGGTCTGACGAGTACAGTCTATGGAGGCGGCGGTCTAACGTGTACAGTCTCTGGACGTGGCGGTCTGACGTGTACAGTCTCTGGACGTGGCGGTCTGACGTGTACAGTCTCTGGACGTGGCTGTCTGACGTGTACAGTCTCTGGAGGTGGCGGTCTGACGTGTACAGTCTCTGGAGGCGGCGGTCTAATGTGTACAGTCTCTGGACGTGGCTGTCTGACGTGTACCTGTACAGTCTCTGGAGGCGGCGATCTGACGTGTACAGTCTCTGGACGTGGCTGTCTGACGTGTACAGTCTCTGGAGGTGGCGGTCTGACGTGTACAGTCTCTGGAGGCGGCGGTCTAACGTGTACAGTCTCCGGCCGTGCCGGCGATGTCAGACTGCCTGATCAGACCAGCCACACTCGAGTCGGTATATGGGCGCCCCAAATATGAATGACCTCTGGTCGCCAGAGGTAGTCGATAAATGTGAGTGATATCCGCGGCAAACGTGAAGGACCTCTGGCCATCAAAGGTGGTTAGCAAGCACCCGATGTCGAAAGGGTGTATGTTTGTGGATCGGGAAGCGACACTTCATCTCGCTAGCTTGTGGAAATCAACGCGTGCTATGAAGTCTTGCACATCAAACTCACAAGGAATGAAACGTTCTTATCATGTATTATCAAGTTTAACGCCAGATTTAGTTGTCTTGATGCCTCACCCGAGTCCGACAAATGTGCATTGGAGTGCAGGAAGAAGCTGACGATAGACAGACCAGACGGGGGAGGGGGGATACGGTGACCGATCTGGTCTTGCCCTGCCATGGCGATGTGGATGTAGTGACTTGGGACGACCGGATGCCACAGGAAGCATAACAGCCTCTGTGTTACGCGCCTGCAAAGGCGGTCCTCGTAATGACATCGCAGTGGTGGCATCAGGGCGTCACAGCCGCCACTGGTCCTCACCCACCACGGCCGCGGCGCTGACGGCACGTCAGGTACCCACACGTCCCGCCAGCCTGTCAGGGCGTCACAGCCGCCACTGGTCCTGACGGCACGTCAGGTACCCACACGTCCCGCCAGCCTGTCAGGGCGTCACAGCCGCCAGTGGTCCTCACCCACCACGGCCGCGGCGTTGACGGCACGTGAGGTATCCACACGTCCCGCCAACCTGTCAGGGCGGCTGCTGCCGCTGTCGTGACCTACCTACTGCCGAACATATCCGCTGAAGAGCCCGGTGATTATTCAGTCTTCATTTATGGCTAGCTGCGGGGTGTAACCTTCGTCCGAGACTGCATTATGCTGGGGTACGAGTGATAGGAATGAAGTGTAGATATTGCTGCAGTGTTGGCTTTCTTCTCGGAATATGTGCGTTCTTGCATTTGAGTGCAATTCTCCTGAAATGCCAACAATTCGGACAGTCCGCCGGGCATCAGGCGCCTGTGGCTGGCAGCCCAGTCGATCGACTTCAGCCGTGTTCGGCAGCCCAGTCTATCGACTTCAGCCGTGTTCGGCAGCACAGGTGCTCGGAGTCAGTCTGTGTTCGGCAGCACAGGTGCTCGGAGTCAGTCTGTGTTCGGCAGCACAGGTGCTCGGAGTCAGTCTGTGTTCGGCAGCACAGGTGCTCGGAGTCAGTCTGTGTTCGGCAGCACAGGTGCTCGGAGTCAGTCTGTGTTCGGCAGTCCAGGTGCTCGGAGTCAATATGTGTTCGGCAGCACAGGTGCTCGGAGTCAGTCTGTGTTCGGCAGCACAGGTGCTCGGAGTCGGTCCGTGTTCGGCAGCACAGGTGCTCGGAGTCAGTCTGTGTTCGGCAGTCCAGGTGCTCGGAGTCAATATGTGTTCGGCAGCACAGGTGCTCGGAGTCAATATGTGTTCGGCAGCACAGGTGCTCGGAGTCAGTCTGTGTTCGGCAGTCCAGGTGCTCGGAGTCAGTCTGTGTTCGGCAGCATAGGTGCTCGGAGTCAGTCTGTGTTCGGCAGCACAGGTGCTCGGAGTCGGTCCGTGTTCGGCAGCACAGGTGCTCGGAGTCGGTCTGTGTTCGGCAGTCCAGGTGCTCGGAGTCAGTCTGTGTTCGGCAGCACAGGTGCTCGGAGTCGGTCCGTGTTGGGCAGCCCATGTGCTCGGTTACCTGGGGCGGCCGTTGAACCCGACATACGGGCACGGAAATGGCAACGGCTGACTATCGACACTCTCTCCTTATCGGCACCCTCCCGCTATCGGCACTCTCCCCCTACCGGCCCTCTCTCCCTGCTGATACTCTCCCTGTCGGCACTCTCTCACTACCGACACTCTCTTCCTACCGGCACCCTCCCGCTACCGATATTCTCCCTTCCGACACTATCCCTATCGGCACACACACTCTCTTTGCCGGCACTCTCCCTGCTGACGAGACGTGTCTAGCCGCCTCTCTCCCTCTCTGGTAGCACTCTCCCTGCTGACTAGACGTACCTAGCCGCCTCCATCCCTGGTAGCACTCTCCCTGCTGACGAGACGTGGCTAGCCGCCTCTCTCCCTGTTGGCATCTCCCTGCTGACGAGACGTGGCTAGTGGCCTCTCCCTCTCTGGTATATATATATATATATATATATATATATATATATATATATATATATATATATATATATATATATATATATATATATATATATCTCTCTCTCTCTCTCTCTCTCTCTCTCTCTCTCTCTCTCTCTCTCTCTCTCCCTCTCTCCCTCTCTCCCTCTCTCCCTCTCCTCTCTCCCTCTCTCCCTCCCTCTCTCCCTCCCTCCCCTCTCTCCGTCTCTCCGTCTCCCGTCTCCGTCTCCGTCTCCCTCTCTCCCTGCTGACGAGACGTGACTAGCGGCCCGCTCGGACGTCCGCACGGGCTGCGGCCATCAGTATGCAAAGCTGCGTATTCTGGCGCGCGCTCTCCCGTCGCGATTCCAGCGCTCTCGATGTCTGACAAATGGCCGCTGCCAGATGAGTTGGGTTGTCGCTTTATGCGTTGGTCGGCGCAGACGGGTCGGTCCGACGTGTAGGGCGCACTGAACCCACGGTAATTGGTCGGGTGCGCGAGTCACACTGTTGCGCTATGTCGCGTTACCACTGACTCACCTCCGCCCCGCCCCGCCTCTTCAGACAAGGCGGCCTGCTGCGATACCCAGAGGACACCTGACGGTGGCAGGCGAATACCTTGTCGGTTATCGCGGGCTGGTGATGAACCGCTGGTCCTGACTGACCGCTTTTCGACTTTGGTGTCTCCTCTATCCCAACCTCTCTCCTCACTGTGCTCATCGTCAGCTCCTTCCTCTCCAGCCTCTCCTCACTCTGATTATCATCAGCTGGTTGCTATCCCAGCCACTTTCCTCACTCTGATTATCATCAGCTGGTTGCTATCCCAGCCACTTTCCTCACTCTGATTATCATCAGCTGGTAACCCGTCCAGCCTCTCTTTTCACTTTGCGCATCATCAGCCGGTTAGTCTTCCAGCTTATGCCCATCATGTACATCAGCTCGTTACTCCCCAAACTTCTCTTGATTCCGTTGATCATCAGCCGAACTTAGAATCTCGCTCAGTCCCGTTGGCATTCAATTACGTTGTACAGGTGGAACAAGGAGCTAAGCTCTCGAGGTGACGCTCTGTGCCTGGTTCTTATGTTCTCCCTTGCTTCCCTACTTCCCCATAACCTCTGCTATATCGTTCATCGTGTCTCCTCTCTCCAGTTACCCTCACCCTTTGCTGCTTTAGTTTGGCGTATGTTCGCCACTCCTTTGTTCTCTAGCGCGAAGTTTGGCTACCAATCAATGTTCGCCTTGCTTTTCTTCTCTCATCTTCCACCACAACATCCCGTCTACTCATCCTCGTGTCTTATATATTTCCTATGTCCTCACCGTTCCTCTTCCATTCGCGAAGGTTCAGAAGGATAATCTAATGCTTAGTACCACCAGGCGTTGCGCCACGACGAAGAAGCGTGGGTAGGAGGGTGGGGGGTGGGAGGGCATCGGACTTCTATGCGTTTCTTAGCATGCGAAGTCTGATAAGTGTCAAAAATGTAGGTGATACGTGTTAGCGGGCAATTGTTAGAGAACTAGTTGCCAGTGAACAAATTCTCTAACAATTATACTCAAAGAAGTGGCTCTCCAACAAAGCGTTTTGTGTCTGGCGCTTTTGAATGTGATACTGGGAACTCTGTCCCAATATCAATTTGCCGATCGCTCTGCATAGGTGCAAAAAAGGACCCTCTTACCCTCCATGGAGTGTAGCAGATGGACCTGATAACGCAACTTCTTGGTAGCACAATCTTGTCGAGAACATTAGCAACCCTCACTGTGATAAAATGGATGTTTTATGCAAATGAGGATACTTACCAAAATTGCGTGCATACATGGAAAAATTATAGCATGGGTGGATCCATAAATTTTCCGTGGGTGGGGGCACTTGTCTGGAGTAGCACCATTTCATCGGAGGGCCACCACTGCGAAAATCCCTGGAACGACGCATTCGGTAGAAAATCGTTGAACGGGGGACGAGGTGTACTCAAACATGCTGAAGTAGTGCCTTTTCGCCTTTTCCTCCGAGCGGTGAACTTTTGGCTGATAAATCCCTGGAGCGGAAGGTGGGCGGCTGCACTCGAGCCTTCCTGGAGGGGAGCCACCTTTCTATGCGGAGGGGATACATGCCTCCACTGCTCCCCCACCTCGTGTATCCGCCTCTGATTATAAGATACTTGGGGATATCACTTCGTGTTGTGGTCCGGAGTCAGTCCGGAGAAACCACATATCTATCGTAGGTCATTGTAAAATCTGATTGGTCGAATACCAGGGAACCATACGCTGATTGGTGCCATGGTTGAGATAGGATACCCCATTGAAGAAGGTGATGGTCCGTTCAACCTCTCGAGTCGTTTGGCCCAAGACAACCTCTGGAGTCGTTTGGCCCAAGACAAAGTATATCAGGTATCTAGCGATAAAACATGTAGAAACATTTTGGTGAAGATGATTTTGTAAAAGAAATCTTTGGTATTAATTTTCCAGCTGATGTGTCGGATATGTGAACGAAATTTCGCTACATTTGTATTAATTGTGTTTCTTATAACTCTATAAACTTGTTTGCACCAACGGGGCCGGTGGCCAAGTAGTGTACAGAACTTTATAAATTCATGTTCGATGATAGAGATGTAAAACGAGGAATTCTGACCGAAATATGCAAATGTAAATATGTTTTAATGGTGTGAGGTGTAAATACAAAACAAAAAGAAGTAACTCCGTTCACCACTTTCTCAAAATAAAAACATTCAAGACATTTATCAATAATTAGGCGCCAATACAGTTGTGACGCGGCTACGCCATTCCTCAATTTCTCCTTGTCAACCGCCAACGGACAAAGGAACTGTGGTTGGAAACGTGTGCTCATCTTTAATTATGCGTCATGTGCCTAATTGTGAGTAGCATAGGACTTTGGGGTTCATTGGAGTCCGGGTCATGATTAGGAAAACAGCTTGGGCGAGGATTTCAAACATCCAAAGAAATATCTCGTCATGAAAGCCATAGCCCCCTTCTCTAGCGATTGTTAAGCTATGTATGTGTTGTTTGGCAGAGTTCAAGCTTATTGCTATGTCATAAAAATGTCAAACCGACTGAACTATTAAAAATACGGTCTCGAATATAACAAACAAATATACTATGATGAAATATACTATATACTACGATGAAATATACTATGATCTCAAGGTTTATGTCCGATTATCTAAAAACATTCTTCCCAGTTTCATGATTCTGAGATCTAAATCAAACCATTGTTTTCTTGCAAAATTTTACTCATGTCAATCATGCAATTCTTCCAATAAATATCCGTCACATCAAGCCATTGTGGGTCGTCTGTGTTGCATGGTTATTTCCCAACTCATTTTTTGGAAGGATGGAAATTTCCCAGATTAAAAAAATTATGACTGTTCTTGGAACCTGAACTACTTGCACAGGAAACTAAAAAGAAATAGCATGCGTTTCAAAGGGGCATTCAGAAACACGAAGGAACATGGGCTGGTAAATTTGTACTTAAAGGTAATTTTTGAATTCTTGGAATTCCTTTTTCTTATGCAATGTTTATGAATGTGGTTAACATGAAGTGGCCAATCATTTCTTCTGCAAATGCATACTTTTCAGTTAGCAGGCAAAATAACACCAACAGTGGGCTTGGAGTTGGGTAATTTCGCATGCAAAATAGTGTTTTAAAAATGTGGCATAACCTAACCTAATCTAGCATATCATTGCATGTGTGAATAAGTTAAAAAGAACATCTTCAAGCCATGTTTTCTTTGAAAAAATTACACATAAAAACCTAATCTAACCAAGCTTAATCTATTTTTGAAGAAGACATTTCAGTTTAAAGTTATTTTTTTGTCCCAAAGCAATTTTTTTCTCCTCAAATTACAAGAAAAATTTAACCTAACCAAACCAAACCAAAAATGACACCTTTGTTTGCTTCATGGGGGTAAAATGTGTATAAGAGTTGTCTCATGAACACCTTAAAGTACAATAATATCCATGTCTGAAGTCCATGGATTTCAACAAAATGGATGCAGGTCCATTGTCGAAGTACATTCACTTTGATACACATTGGTGGTGGCCTGGGACTGCGTGTGATGAGAGGATGGATATCTGGCAGATCCCTGCCCTTTCTCAAAGCATAGTTCATGGATGGCCATTGATGTGTTATTCGACTTGTTCAATTTTCTCTCCATTTATTTCCATAATTCCACATCTTAATACAAGCTTGCTTTTCATGTTGCCTTGGGATATCTTGGACATCATCATTTCGTGTTCAATGTATGTTTTTGAATCCTGGATTTAGAGGAAAATTTGTGAACAAGCCTACTCTGGGAGGATAGTGTCCTTCCTATTTGTAGTATATGAAACACCCTGTGACTTCCAAGGGAGTTGCGAACCTTATACCAAATAGTAAATCAACACTTTGTGAATGTGGGACCATTAAACATTCAAACTAAAAAAAAAATGGAGGATATTTTTATTTTGGAGAGAACAATGTTATAGATGGCATAGATCCAGGAGCAGTCTGCTTTTGTTTCATCCCGGTACCCACGGTGCTGCAATGCAATGTTGGAACCTTTATTGTCATGTTACGGTTTTAGCAAACCTCAGCTTGTTCTGGCATTTGACATTTTATCTACATTCACTTTTAGCAACTGAATTGTGTGGTGACACAAATTGGTATGTTATGTAGGCACACTGATTTGACATTCTTGGTTGACATATTGCAGTTCTAGCATGCCTAGTGTGTCAATACAATTTCGAACCTTTGTTGGCATTCTGCACCTTTGCATGTTTGCTAAGCTTGCTAATGCATTGATTTTATGTGGATCTATGTAATATTTATTGTCACCAATGAATCAATGACTGAGGAAACTCAATGTTTGCACTCCCAAGAGCAATTAGGCAGTGATCTGCATCTCCAGTGGCGGTACTGTGCGATGGAATGTAAGCATAAAGAGGTAAATGCACTAGGTAGTGCGGCATGTGATAGGTAGCAAAACTGGCCTTTGGAATCAAGAGAGGGTATCCGATTGGCACATTTTTGCACCTCTGTCGCTCTGTCTTGATTACTTCACAAGTTGGTCCTGTGCATCAACCATACCGGCTCAGGAGAGACAACTTGAGGTTGCTGCCACTCGTGTGAAGAGGTAGTGCACCACAACTTATTTTTGTTTATCAACCGAGTACACGAGCTCAGTATACGGGTGTCACCGCTGTTGCTGTACATGCATAGAGAGCACTCCGGCTGTACCGGGTACCAATGACAGCACTCCGTCTGTACCGGGTGTCACCAATGACAGCACTCCGGCTGTACCGGGTACCAATGACAGCACTTCGGCTGTACCGGGTACCAATGCAGATACAATCAGTGACCCGATTTCTCGAGCTGTATTTTGACAGCCGTCTCACTTACAGGTAACGTGTCCAAAAGCTTAGCAAAATATATTTTGAATCCATTAATATTTCAACATGTGTCCCGAACGTCCTGCGGAGCTGACGGGAAGCTTGTTACTGGACTACACTTGTTTTGTTCATGACGGGGCATGTAGGAGTAGTAAGCACACACCAGGTACCATACGCAGGGCATGTAGGAGTAGTAAGCACACACCAGGTACCATACGCAGGGCATGTAGGAGTAGTAAGCACACACCAGGTACCATACGCAGGGCATGTAGGAGTAGTAAGCACACACCAGGTACCATGCGCAGGGCATGTAGGAGTAGTAAGCACACACCAGGTACCATACGCAGGGCATGTAGGAGTAGTAAGCACACACCAGGTACCATACGCAGGGCATGTAGGAGTAGTAAGCACACACCAGGTACCATACGCAGGGCATGTAGGAGTAGTAAGCACACACCAGGTACCATACGCCACATGACGCTTCGCATGGCTGTCGAATCGTGCCGGACCTCAGCTGTTGTCAGCACTCAGCATACCAGTGGAGGTTTACTGGCCGCCGCCCGCCCTTCGTCGAGAAAGGCTGGCTGTGCAGCATACCTGTAAGTTGAGGAGACAGTTCTGTAATCATCAGCGAATGGGTCTATGTTTTAGCGCCGGTTGTCCGCCTTGTTTCGGGAACAGATCATGGTACTCCTTGATGTGGGCATGTTCCGGCTGTTTCGGGGAGCGTTATCCGACTACAAGGAGTTCGGCGTGCAGACTATATGCGAACTCCTCCATTGGAGTTAGCCACCCCTGATATTAACACCGAGATCCAACGACAGATCAAGAACGGTAAGCTTCCCTTGTCGGGGCCATCGGAAGCTCAGGATCCCTTCAGTTTCTGTCCCTCGTGAAGATTATCTTCCTCTTCATTTACTATCTCCCACGGGTATGTAGATGACAGGTAAAGAAGAAAGGGGTACGTGAGCAAGGGCACGCCCAGAAATTATCCAACGAGAGGGCGATCTGACCCTGAGAGGCCAGCAATTGCCAAAGACTGAGGAACAGTTGTGGATTACTGAAGCCATTGCGGGAGCTATTCACAACGTGACAGGCACTCAAGCATCATTGACCCGGCTCGGGTCACTGGCATTGCCGATTGGCATTCAGCCGCCTCATAAGCGTGGGCGGGGCTTCTCTCTAACGTAACTACAAGCGTCTGCCACGAAAACGACCCTTTCGCGCTTTTTGTTTGGATTACGGGTTGATGACAAATACCTTGAATTTTCGAGCAACCTTGATCAACCCTAGCAACACAATCTCCGGCTGTGTCTGCAATATTCTTTGCCAAAATTTATTTCATGTCATTTGTTGGTGTCGAAGTTATTCCCAAAAATACGGCGTCAAATGCCTTGATGCAGAATAGCAAGCAAATGTTCATCAGGTATCTATGCTGTAGCAGATGAGCATCAAATCAGGCTCGTGTGTTCGTGGTGATTTGTATGTACCACATGGTTTGGCTCCGTTGAGTTGTCGGGGGCGGTGTATCGGCAAATAACAGGTCACATGTCCACTGAGGTCACTAATGCCACTGGTGTAACTCAGGCTACTGATGCCCATGACACCCCTGATAGCTCTGAGGCCACTGATGCCACTGATACCCCTGATACCCCTGAGGCCACTGATGCCACTGGTGGAACTGAGGCCCCTGAGGCCACTGATGCCCCTGATACCCCTGAGGACACCTGCTACACCTGATACCCCTGATGCCACTGATGCCACTGATTCCACTGATGGCACTGATGTCACTGATGTCACTGGTGGAATTGAGGCCCCTGAGGCCACTGATGCCACAGGTGCGACTGATGCCACTGATGGCATTGATGACACTCATGGCACTGAAGCCGTTGCTGCTACTGGCTACTAGTGCCACTGATGCTACTGATGTCTGATGTCTGATGCCACTGATGCTACTGATGTCTGATGTCTGATGCCACTGATGCCACTGATGCTTCTGATGCCACTGAGGAATTGCTCGAAGCCGGTCGGACCCGGCGTTCTGGGGATGTCGGACCACAGCGGCGGGAGGGGGAGGGGAAAGGAGGAAGAAGGGTGCGGCCATGTTTGGGCCGCCCCCGAACGTGTCGAACGGCTCGACCCGATCGGCGTCTGCCGCTGATGCATCAGCTTGTGAACTGAGATGAGGGACGACGTCGTTGGGCGGATTAGGACGGCCAGCCGGCAGCAGGGGGTCGGCGGGATGGTGTTGGACCGCTGCTGCCTGTCGCAGTCAAGTTGATGCTGACAGGAGAGTCGCTCCACGCCGGTCGATTACTCCCGATCAGAGACACGAATGGTACAGCGCGTAACGCTCACTCGCAGTCGAATGATCCTATAATTTCTCAATCAGTGCTACTGGCTCGGTGTTTGGTGAGGCTCGGGATGCCACCGGACTGGTTTGGTGAGGCTCGGGAAGCCACCGGACTGGTTTGGTAAGGCTCGGGATGCCACCCGACTGGTTTGGTGAGGATCGGGATGCCACCGGACTGGTTTTGTGAGGCTCGGGATGCCACCGGACTGGTTTGGTGAGGCTCGGGACGCCAGTGCCACTGCTCGGGTGGATCCTGTACTCTGTAGCGCAGTGCTTCCTCCCGCGTGGTCCAATAATATCGAAGTCGGTTATTTCAGCCCAATGAACACCATGGCAGTCCCGCTTACTGCGGCGAAGGCGGCGATGCTGCCACAACCCGCCACTGAAATGGGCCAAAACCAAGATTTTCGACCTCTGAATTTCACCAATGAACCTCAATGAACCACTTATTCCGACCGTAAATCGGAAAATGTGTAGCACTAGAAGCTGGACAGGTATATGCTGTAACCGAAATCGTGATTATTGAATATGTGCTGTAATTGGAAAGTGCCAATGTACTGTAATTGGAAAGTGACATAGTAGACATATGTATTCCCAAATATTTACCACGTGGAATATTTACTGGCATAACTCTGGCAGTCTGAGCACATCAGGTAAATGACAGGCTGGCCAAATTCACCATCCAAATACATCACCACACAGGTGACAGGTTGCCAAGTCCACCATACAAATACATCACCCCACAGGTAACAGGCTGGCCAAGTCCACCAGACAAATACATCACCCCACAGGTGACAGGGTGGCCAAGTCCACCAGACAAATACAGACAAATACATCACCACCAGGTTGAAGGCTGGCCAAGGTTACCAGACAAATACATCACCACACTGGTGGCAGACCGGCCAAGTCCACCAGACAAAAACATCACACAGGTGGTGGGCTAGCCAATTCCTACAGACAAATACAACAGTATTGAGGATTACGTTAGATCACATTCAGGCTCGCTGTTTGTACGGCGTGGTGGTATCTCATGGGCATCAACGCAATAATTGCATTTCATTTTTCAGAAGCTATCCGTTCAATAATCTGAACTGAAGTACCGATGTCTCGATGCTCTGTCTGAATGTGATGCAGACGGGTTTGTCCCCGTGCACGATTTGGCCACATGTGGCAACAGACGACCACATGTCGCAACAGACGACCACATGTGGCAACAGACGACCACATGTGGCAACAGACGACCACATGTCGCAACAGGTAGTCACGGGAAGTTCCCCTCATGTGACGGCTCTGCTGCACCAGGACACCCGACTACGACTGGGAACACGAGGAGACACTTGTCTCGACTGGCACGATGCAGTCGTAGTAAGTCCAAGTTGAGTGAAGCTCCGCACTCGTGACTGCACTCTGAACTGACCGGCTGTGAATGTTGTGGAGCAGGTGTACCACCTCTGGCCGTCGGACGCCGGGTGCGTGTGCCGCAGTTGGAGCAGGTGTACCACCTCTGGCCGTCGGACGCCGGGTGGGTGTGCCTCAGTTGGAGCAGGTGTACCACCTCTGGCCGTCGGACGCCGGGTGGGTGTGCCGTAGTTGGAGAGATGTACCACCTCTGGCCGTCGGACGCCGGGTGGGTGTGCCGTAGTTGGAGCAGGTGTACCACCTCTGGCCGTCGGACGCCGGGTGGGTGTGCCACAGTTAGAGCAGGTGTACCACCTCTGACCGTCGGACGCCTGGTGGGTGTGCCGCAGTTGGAGCAGGTGTGCCACCTCTGGCCGTCGGACGCCGGGTGGGTGTGCCGCAGTTGGAGCAGGTGTACCACCTCTGACCGTCGGACGCCGGGTGGGTGTGCTAGCCCGCGTCGTCCGCTTCAGCCCCATTGTCGACGATTAACCATCAGCTGATTGGATCAGCAACTGGTGCGACGATTCGCTATTGAACACTTGACGTCCCGTAGCTGCGCCGATCAGCTGTGGCCAGCTGTGGTCGGGTGTGGCCAGCTGTGGTCGGGTGTGGCCAGCTGTGGCCAGCTGTGGCCAGCTGTGGCCAGCTGTGGCCAGCTGTGGTCGGGTGTGGCCAGCTGTGGTCGGGTGTGGCCAGCTGTGGCCAGCTGTGGCCAGCTGTGGCCAGCTGTGGTCGGGTGTGGCCAGCTGTGGTCGGGTGTGGCCAGCTGTGGCCAGCTGTGGCCAGCTGTGGCCAGTTGTGGCCAGCTGTGGTCGGGTGTGGCCAGCTGTGGCCAGCTGTGGCCAGCTGTGGCCAGCTGTGGCCAGCTGTGGTCGGGTGTGGCCAGCTGTGGCCAGCTGTGGTCAGCTGTGGCCAGCTGTGGTCGGGTGTGGCCAGCTGTGGCCAGCTGTGGCCAGCTGTGGTCGGGTGTCACACCGCCAGCTGGCCGCAGCCGTGACGGCCTAAATTGTTGGCCTGGTATTGCCACGGACGAAATGAAATTGTCGGCTTCGTGGCCTGGGGAATGATCGTGGATTTCCCCAGCGTCCGCGTGGATCCCTTATCTTAATCTGCGTGGTCGACTGACGAGCGAGGCTCGAGGGTTGTCTGACGCCACATGGGGGCAGACCATCGCCTGGACACCGGCCATGTCGGTGAGTGGCTCGAGGGTTGTCTGACGCCACATGGGGGCAGACCATCGTCAACGGGACAGCAGGCCTGGTGTCTGGCCACGGCAGTAAGTGGCTCGTGTCGTGGTCACCTGGGCACCTTAGCCGTCCTGAATGCTGGTCATGACAGCGAGTGTCTCGTGTCGTGGTCACCTGGACACCTTAGCAGGCCTTTATGCTGGTCATGACAGCGAGTGTCTCGTGTCGTGGTCACCTGGACACCTTAGCAGGCCTGGATGCTGGCCGTGACTGTGAATGTCTCGTGTCGTGATCACCTGGACACCTTAGCAAGCCTGAACACTGGTCATGGCAGCGAGTGTCTCCTGTCGTGATCACTTGAACACCTTAGCAAGCCTGGACACTGGTCATGGCAGCGAGTGTCTCCTGTCGTGATCACTTGGACACCTTAGCAGGCCTGGATACTGGCAATGACTGTGAATGTCTCGTGTCGTGATCTACACCTTAACGGACTGTCTGGGTGCTCCTGTCGTGATCACTTGGACACCTTAGCAGGCCTGGACACTGGTCATGGCAGCGAGTGTCTCCTGTCGTGATCACTTGGACACCTTAGCAGGCCTGGATACTGGCAATGACTGTGAATGTCTCGTGTCGTGATCTGTCGTGATCACTTGGACACCTTAGCAGGCCTGGACACTGGTCATGGCAGCGAGTGTCTCCTGTCGTGATCACTTGGACACCTTAGCAGGCCTGGACACCGGTCATGGCAGCGAGTGTCTCCTGTCGTGATCACTTGGACACCTTAGCAGGCCTGGATACTGGCAATGAGTGTATCAGGCGTGGCGATGCATCTCTGTTGGCCCGACCGGGTCAAACAGACACGGTCTGATCGATGGTGAGCTGACCGACTTGCCCCATGTAGGTGGTGGCCAGGCTGATTGTGATGTTTTGGGGCTGCTGGCTGTTCGCTTCTGACGGTGACTGGCCCAGACTGTCAAGCCAAGTACCGCTATTATAGCCAGTGGTTCATTCGTGTGAACATTGAAAACGGCATCATATCGAAACGTCGGCAACGTTTTCCAATCGCCCAAACGTACTAAGACTAGGTTTCTGATTATGCAAAATTCCATATTTATGTAACTCCCTGTGTGATATAGTTACCACCATGAATGCCTCCGATAACCAGCTGTGACGGGTATCGCGGCGTGTCACCAGCTGTGGCGTGTATCGCGGCGTGTCACCAGCTGTGGCGTGTATCGCGGCGTGTCACCAGCTGTGGCGGGTATCGCGGCGTGTCACCAGCTGTGACGGGTATCGCGGCGTGTCACCAGCTGTGGCGGGTATCGCGGCGTGTCACCAGCTGTGGCGGGTATCGCGGCGTGTCACCAGCCGTGGCGGGTATCGCGGCGTGTCACCAGCTGTGGCGGGTATCGCGGCGTGTCACCAGCCGTGGCGGGTATCGCGGCGTGTCACCAGCTGTGGCGGGTATCGCGGCGTGTCACCAGCTGTGGCGGGTATCGCGGCGTGTCACCAGCCGTGGCGGGTATCGCGGCGTGTCACCAGCTGCGGATCGGCGTGTCACCAGCTGGCGGGTATCGCGGCGTGTCACCAGCCGTGGCGGGTATCGCGGCGTGTCACCAGCTGTGGCGGGTATCGCGGCGTGTCACCAGCTGTGGCGGGTATCGCGGCGTGTCACCAGCCGTGACGGGTATCGCGGCGTGTCACCAGCTGTGGCGGGTATCGCGGCGTGTCACCAGCCGTGGTGGGTATCGCGGCGTGTCACCAGCTGTGGCGGGTATCGCGGCGTGTCACCAGCCGTGGCGGGTATCGCGGCGTGTCACCAGCTGTGGCGGGTATCGCGGCGTGTCACCAGCTGTGGCGGGTATCGCGGCGTGTCACCAGCTGCGGTGACTGTCACAGTGTCGCCATACTCGGGTCGGCTGGGAGGATTGTGACGTGTGGTCGTTGGGTGGGGGCAGGTGCTCGCGGTTAGTCTCCACCGACCGTATGAGACTGTAGCTGATATATCCCAACACCGGCTGGCCGTCACCCGGGCGTGCTGCTCGTGTAACGTAAACTACTGCTGCTAACATTCATATTTGCAATGTGGTGATGCATGTTTTAGTGATATCTGGTCACGCTCCGCGTAAAAGATAATCGAATGTTCCGCGTGAGAGGTAATCGAAGCCCGGCAGAAGTCCAATGGGCTTTGTACGGGCAAACCACGAGTGAAAACGCTCTGTCGGTTTTCGTCCCCACCGCCACTCCCCGGCGGCTCCGTGACCATCTGCCGGCCACTTGGACAGGATAGGCTGGCCTCAGGCCTCCCACCCCTTTGTCTGAAGTCGTAACCCTGAGCCCATCACCACGTGGCGCTCCACCTGGCTCCAGCTGCCGACGCCGCACCTGTCCGTCGCCGGCCGAGCACCTCGAATGCGCCGGCTCCACCGTGTCCACCAGGCGTCTGTGTTTGATCAGGTGGGTGACCTGTGCGCCTGCCCTTCCGCAGCTGTGGTGTGCCCGTCGATGGTTTCGTTGGAGATAGTTCGCTCGCTGCGCTCCTCTCCACTATCTGCGGCAGGTTAATCAATTGACCTGACCTGAACCTGGAGGCAGGCCAACAGTTATTGCTGTTGGTCTGGCTGTGTGGCCGGACATTGCTTGGACTCCGCGCAACTACTCCAGCCTGTGATGTTTAATGTGTGACCTCTTCTGACCGGGTGTGACCTGCCCTGTGGTGTGTATGTGCCGCCAGTAGGGCGGTCGTGCCTGGTGCCAGGCCAACCGGCACTAACCAACCGCACCGACAGCACCGACCGCACCAACCGCACCAACCGCACCAACCGCACCGACAGCACCGACAGCACCGACCGCACCTACCCGCTGCCGTCACGCGCCCACGACACGGCCGACTCAGATGGCCACACAGGTGCACAGGTGACCTCTGAGCCAGGGTCATGGTTCATGGCTCATGGCCGTGAACGATGCCCGGCGCCGGCGTCGGCAGCCTCACGTGTCCCGGCGCGTGTCGGTATTAGTCGGCGACAGGTGTGCCGTGTCACCGGCCCCGGCCCCGGCCCCTGTCCCTGTCCCTTCCCCTACCCCTGCCCCTGCCCCTGCCCCTGCCCCTGCCCCTGCCCCTGCCCCTGCCCCTGCCCCTGCCCCTGCCCCTGCCCCTGCCCCTGCCCCTGCCCCTGCCCCTGCCCCTGCCCCTGCCCCTGCCCCTGCCCCTGTCCCTGCCCCCGCCCCTGCCCCTGCCCCTGCCCCTGCCCCTGCCCCTGCCCCTGCCCCTGCCCCCGCCCCTGCCCCCGCCCCTGCCCCTGCCCCTGCCCCTGCCCCTGCCCCTGCCCCTGCCCCTGCCCCTGCCCCTGCCCCTGCCCCTGCCCCTGCACCTGCCCCCGCCCCTGCCCCTGCCCCTGCCCCTGCCCCTGCCCCGTACGGACGGTCGTACGCAACACGTGTGGGTACGTCTGTATGCGTGTGTGTTTGTGTGTGTGTGTGGGTGGGGGGTGGGGGGGGGCAGGAAGTAGGTGTGAGTGAGTGTGAGTGTGGGTGTGAGTGCGGGTGAGTGTGGGCGTTAATATGAGTGTGAATGCAAGTGTGGGTGTGAGTGTGGATGTGATTGTGAGTGTGGGTGTGGGTGTGGGTGTGAGTGTGGGTGTCAGTGAGTGTAGATATGAGTGTGGGTGTGGGTGTCAGTGAGTGTAGGTGTGAGTGTGGGAGTAGGTGTGGCTGTCAGTGAGTGTAGGTGTGGGTGTCAGTGTGGGTGTCAGTGAGTGTATATGTGGGTGTGGGTGTGGGTGTGGGTGTGAGTGAGTGTGGGTGTGAGTGAGTGTGGGTGCAGGTGTAAGTGTGAGTGTGGGTGCGGGTGCGGGTGTGAGTGCGGATGTGGGGTCTGTTCACGGTGCAGCAGTTAAGTGTAGTTAGCTGACAGCCCACACACGCCCACACCTGCACGTCCTTGATATGCTGCTGGGTGTCGGGTGGTCAGACGTCGAGTGCACCTACCGCGGCCCGCGTTACACTGCAGTGCACCCCGCCGTGGCAGGTGGAGGGCGGGGCATACTCGTACCATTGTTCGCCGTCCTCGAGAGCAACTTCCTGGAAATCAGTGCAGCACAGAAGCTGACGGTTAGAAAAAAAAGCAATGCCGGATGGGTAGACGAGCACTAAATATGCAGTTGGTAGGTGACTGGCGTTAAATATGTAACTGATAGACGACTTGCGTTAAATACCCAGTACGATGGAAGACAAAACAGCGATAGCCTGCATCGAATTTGCTGAACCTATGCTCAGTCGTACGATCTTTGACAGTCATTTTGCGCCATTTTGAAGTATCAACGGGAGTGAGTTAATTCGAAGCATTAACCGATTCTAGGATCAAGGATGATGATATCTGTAAAGAATATTACGACTCTATCAGGCGCCAAATTATCACTTCGCTGAGTCATTCAACACTCCCGTTTTCTTCACTGGAATCATTTTATCCCGCGGGCTTATATGCTCGCGCCACCGCTATGCCAGCGTGAATCAATATCAAGCTATGTATATAGTATTGTAAGTGAGAACAAAGGGCCCATCTCATGGCCTACACGTATTTAGAAGAGTAGTGCTTAATAAGCACATCCATTCTACGTACGGTTAGACCATGAGATCAAGAGAGCAGCATGGTGTGTAGATGAGCTTGTTATGGGTGTCAATGGACCCTGTTGTCGACGCTTTACATCTCCAATAACTAATTGGTCATTGGACCACACAATTGACATCGTCTATGGGTATTTTTATGTTGATTTTATATTTCCACACAGTTCGCTCGGTGGTAGTTGTCATATTTTTTTTTAACAATGAATTTAGTTAACAAGCAATGTTTCTACGGTCACGGTGTGTTGTCACGGCTTATTGCCACGGTTGTTATCCCGGTGTGTTGTTACTGTTGTTATCCCGGTTTGTTGCCACGGTGTATTGTCACGCTGTGCTGTCACGGTTTGTTGCCACGTGTTGTTGTCACGGTTTGTTGTCACGGTTGTTGTTACGGTTGTCGTCACGGTTTGCTGTCACGATTTGTTGTCACGGTTGTTGTCACGGTTTATTATCACGGCTTGTTGTCACGGTTTGTTGTCACGGTATGTCGTCACGGTGTGTTGTCACGGTTGTTGTCACGGTTTGTTGCCACAGTTTGTTATCACGGTTTGTTGCCACAGTTTGTTGCCACGGTTTGTTGTCACGGTTGTTGTCACGGTTGTCATCACGGTTTGTTGCCACAGTTTGTTGCCACAGTTCGTGATCACGGTTTGTTGCCACGGTTTGTTGCCATGGTTTGTTGTCACGGGTTGTTGCCATGGTTTGTTGTCACGGTTTGTTGTCACGGGTTGTTGCCACGGTTTGTTGTCACGCTTGTTGCCATGGTTTGTTATCATGGTTTGTTGTCACGGTTTGTTGCCACGATTTGTTGTCACGGTTGTTGCCACGGTTTGTTGTCACGGTTTGTTACCACGGTTTGTCGCCACGGTTTGTTGTCACGGTTTGTTGCCATGGTTTGTTGTCACGGTTTTTGCCACGGTTTGTTGTCACGGTTATTGTCACGGTTGTTGTCACGGTTGTTGCCACGGTTTGTTATCACGGTTTGTTGTCACGGTTGTTGTCACGGTTTGCTGTGGCGCTCAATTACTTATTGGAATGGTACCAGTCATATATAATATATTTTGATAGACATACCCAACGATAATATATTTAGGAGAGAAAATTGTCTCCTGCCGACAACACGCAAGAACGGCAAGGAAGAGCGCATTCAGTTCGTCAATCAGGTGGCAACGGATGGCTACTGATGGTACGTCCTCCGCGTGTGTCGGCAGTAAGGCATATGGTGGTGCAGCCTCTGATGGTACGTCCTCCGCGTGTGTCGGCAGTAAGGCATGTGGTGGTGCAGCCTCTGATGGTACGTCCTCCGCGTGTGTCGGCAGTAAGGCATGTGGTGGTGCAGCCTCTGATGGTACGTCCTCCGCGTGTGTCGGCAGTAAGGCATGTGGTGGTGCAGCCTCTGATGGTACGTCCTCCGCGTGTGTCGGCAGTAAGGCATGTGGTGGTGCAGCCTCTGATCTGAATGACGTCGGGACGCAGGGCCAAGGAACAACTGAATGCAGCCTTGTTACGTATTGCTCCGCTCCATGTTGTCTGTGCTGGGTCGGCTGGTATTCAGGATCGCTGTTATGCTACAAGCACACCTGTAACGTTCTTTCCGTGGGTGTGAGGGGGAAGGGTAGGTGGCCCAACCTCCACTTTTGGTAGCGAGGGTCATGTAGATTCGATGTGGACATGCCATGTGTACCTTCCACGTTTTTTAAGCGCTACTTACGTCCGTGGCTCTTCATTTCCCTCGTCCACCTGGTTCGTGTTCCGCCCGGATTGTTATCAGTCGCTGGTATCCATGGCCCAGGTTGGTATCAGCCGCTGGTATCCATAGCCGGGGTTGGTATCGGCCGCTGGTATCCATGGCCCAGGTTGGTATCGCCCGCTGGTATCCATGGCCCGGGTTGGTATCAGCCGCTGGTATCCATGGCCGGGGTTGGTATCAGCCGCTGGTATCCATGGCCAGGGTTGGTATCAGCCGCTGGCATCCATGGCCGGGGTTGGCATCGGCCGCTGGCATCCATGGCTCTGGTTGGTATCAGCCGCTGGTATTCATTGCCCGGGTTGGTATCAGCCGCTGGTATCCATGGCCGGGGTTAGTATCGTCCGCTGGTATCCATGGTCCGGGTTGGTATCAGCCGCTGGTATCCATGGCCAGGGTTGGTATCAGCCGCTAGTATAAATGGCCGGGGTTGGTATCCGCCTCTGGCATCCGTGGCCCGGGTTGGTATCAGCCGCTGGTATCCATGACCCAGGTTGGTATCATCCGCTGGTATCCATGGCCAGGGTTGGTATCCGCCGCTGGTATCCATGGCCCCGGTTGGTATCAGCCGCTGCTGCGATCCGCCGCCCAGTCATGGGAGATGGGGCGCCCGCCGACCGCTGTGCCTGGCCAAGGGTGGCTCAGGCTACGTGTTCGGACGCGTTATTAAAAATGGTCACCATTTTGTCGCTTGTTTCTGGTATGCTAAGGATGTAGGAATTCAGTCAATTACGCATATTATTTCATTTGAGTTGTTCATCCCACAATTTTAACTTGAAAGTTTCAAGTAACGAAATAAATCTGTAAGGTAAGTTTTAACAAAAACTTGCAACACGCCATACTATTACATAGCCCATGCTGAATTCAACTGCAGTTCATTTATTAACTTAGATTGCAATTTTCAGGTGATAAGGCTGCTTAATAATACCATTTTTAGAAAGCGTAGGATCAGGACTTGAGTATACCTGACAGCTACTAATTTTAGAACTGTAAATAATTGCATATCGTGGCCAACCGTACGGAACACCCTGCAGCCAATGTTTTCAGGAAATCGGCAATAATCGATTACCATCAGCTGTCGACAAGGGTACGCATCTACAAACAAACTTTCTAGTGTCTGGCAGTTGGCACGGACTGACCCTCATGTCTGGCAGTTGGCACGGACTGACCCTCATGTCTGGCAGTTGGCACGGACTGACCCTCATGTTTGGCAGTTGGCACGGACTGACCCTCATGTCTGGCCGCTGACACGGACTGACCCTCATGTCTGGCAGTTGGCACGGACTGACCCTCATGTCTGGCCGCTGACACGGGCTGACCCTCATGTCTGGCAGTTGGCACGGACTGACCCTCATGTCTGGCAGTTGGCACGGACTGACCCTCATGTCTGGCCGCTGACACGGACTGACCCTCATGTCTGGCAGTTGGCACGGACTGACCCTCATGTCTGGCAGTTGGCACGGACTGACCCTCATGTCTGGCAGTTGGCACGGACTGACCCTCATGTCTGGCAGTTGGCACGGACTGATCCTCATGTCTGGCAGTTGGCACGGACTGACCCTCATGTCTGGCCGCTGACACGGGCTGTCCCTAGTTTCTGGCCGCTGACACGGGCTGTCCCTAGTGTTTATCCGTTGAGACAGGCTGTCTCTAGGGTTTAGCCGCTGATACGGGCTGTCCCTGGTGTCTGACCAGTATTGGTAGGGACTGACCCTAATGTCGGGCCATTATTGGGACTGGCGGACCCTAGTGTCTGGCCGTTGGCACGGACTGACCCTAGTGTCTGGCCGTTGGCACGGACCGTCTCTAGTGTGTCAGCTGACACGGCTATCCCTGGTGTCTGACCATCATTAACACGAACTAACCCTAGTGTTTGACCGTTGGCACGGGCTGTTTCTGGTGTCTGACCATTATTGGCACGGGCTGTTCCTGGTGTCTGACCATTATTGGCACGGGCTGTTTCTAGTGTCTGACCATCATTGGCACTGGCGGACTATAGTGTCTAACCGTTGGCACGGACTGACTGACCCTGGTGGATCGCAGGACGGCGTCACGGCTCGTGCGAGACCGTCACGCGTCTGTCACACGGCGTCACGCCACTGGCCATACAGTGCGTGAGCCTGCAGATGGCACCGTCGTACCGCTCCAGTTCCCACGCTCGTTACCATTGGCTCATTTGTGGTCGCGTCGCGTACAGTGATGCCGCGGCAACCCTGCCTCTCCTGGAACAGAAATGACCCCGCCGAACTTAGCGCAGATATGGCCCATGCCTGAGCCATGCCTGGGCCATGCCTGGGCCAATATGGCCCATGCCTGGCGCCCGGCTAATCACGACCATGCTACCAGCGTAGTGCCAGACCATATGCCAGTCGATATGGGAAAAGATGCAGTACCGGATATGTTATACATTGTCTGTCAGCTACGCTGCGCCGTATTGCTGGATGGTATCAGGGCCGCTGAGGACCCAGCCTCGGGGCGGAACGTGGATGCTGGATAGTATCAGGCGACTATTCAGACACGCCGCCACGCGTCAATCCGGCAGCCGGGAACTGCCCTCGGCCGTGGCGCACGTGCGTGGCCTTGCTGTGAGTCCACGTGGCTGGCATACCGTGGCATCTGTGGCATCTACGTCCGTCGGGGTCCATGTCGAGTGTCGTGCTCGGCTCCGAAGGCTGCATCTCAGTACAGCGCGCTGAGGTGCGGCCCAGTATGGCCGCTCCGTTTCGGCTCCGACGCCCAGCTGGCCACTGTCGTGGACCAGTGATGTGAGTGTGCTGGCGCCGCACTCTGCCGACGCCCAGCTGGCGACTGCCGTGAACAAGTGATGTGTATGCTGGCGCCGTCCTCCCTGACGCCTCCATTTGCTTGGCGCCGTCTGCCGACAAGTGGTCCGCCGGCCGTGCACTTTGTACACTTGCGCTACATTGCCTCAGAGGCGTATTGCTGGATGTGTGTCAGCTCCTGTTTTATGAGCTGCGCCAAGTGTAGCACTCCTCGTCCACCTAACTGGTATCGGACGGTATGGTCTGCACTTGCCAACCACGACGTGCCCGGTGGTCACTGGTATCGGGTTGGTATCCGACAGGTATCGGGCGGTATGATCAGCACTCGTCAACAGTGTTTGATTTTCACTTCTCAGTCTTGGACACGGAGTGTATAATTCTTGAGTTTGTTAAAATATGGGAGTGTATAACGTCCAGAAACCCTGTGTAATGGAGTGCAAAGGTGTCTATATAATAGTTAATAAATAACATGCCTACATAATAGCGTATGCTTTTAGCAAAACTAAAGAACCCCTTGTTTCACTTTTCCATGCATTAAGAGTGTATAGTTTCCCTCGGATCGTAGTGAGTGCTGTGAAGGGAAGGGCATAATTCCAACTTACCCTCCTTAGGCAAGAAGGCATCCTCACTCATGAATCGCCACTTTAAGCACTTTTTGTTGCGTTCGTCTCTGGTGTGACTGTTCTCAGCTGATCAGCCACAAACGTCTCAGTTGGGAATTACCAGCACCAGGCACTTGGAATATCGCCAATTGGCTCATACACACCTTCAAGTCATCTGCAAGACCACACTTTATCCCACAAAGTGCCGAGGTCCCTCCACTTGAGACCAGCATTGTATCAAACAATAGAGGAGCCACAGCACACCAAAGCCAGCACAGGTCTGGGAGAAGCGATGACAGAGCGCAACATAGAAGACGAACGACACCTCGCTAGCTGACTCGAGCTCCGACATCAAGACCTGCCGGGGCAAGGAACATGTTTTAGTAGATCAGCTCAAACAAGTGACGGCCGCAGCTCGGCACGATCACTGAGACCGGCGAAACACGCACAAGGCTACTTACACTCCGCACACTTACCGAAAGATTAAGGTTGTAAAGTGTAAATGCTAGTGCTTTGGCAGTGCAGCAGCCCCCAGATGCGTGTCTGCGCGGCCACCGGGAACAGCGAGACACGCACGCAACTCTACCAGCGCACCCAGCTCCGACGTCAGTACCTGTCGTGGACAGCACACAGATACTAGATTAGGTACCCGAGCTGTCTGTACGACCCCGAGAGCAGCGAAACACGCACGTGAGCCTACCAGCGCACAAACCACGTTGATCTTGGCTGACCCCATCTCTGAGGAAGTGAGTGGCCGCATTGTCTTAACCGCGTCCAATTCAAACATTTTTGTTCCAGCATTAAACAAAAACCTGGGAGGCATAATACCCCAAAATATTATTTAAATTTGCGAGTATATGCAAATAATATGCTTGCTGGTTCACATGGACACTGCACTCAAATATATGAGCTGAATGCATGGCTGCCAGACGACATTAGTGCTATGGCTAACTTAGAGATGGATATGGTTAAAGCTTTTTGCGTTTTCCAGGGCAACAGTAAATGCAATGACAACATACGCATACTTTATAGATGTCTACCAAGTGCATACATCTATACATGTCACTCCTGACATGTTCACACCACCCAAACATTAAATAAGCACACCACAACTCAAATATGGGATGCTCGTACACATACTTACTTGTTCAATTCCCACGTATGAGTTTAGAAGAATAAAATGGCTCAATTCAGATTATGCCAGAGCATTCTCCATCATGCATCGTTTTCTGCCCACAACAAAACGACAATGGGTTCCTTTTGTTAATTTTAAAACCGTGTCAACCGACTTATTTTTTAAGGTCCGCCACCCAAGATCAGGTGGCCAGGAGTGTCCCCTCCTCTTACTCAACGAAGACAAGAAGCTTATGTTAACAGCATAAAATACACAGTAAAGTTGCGGCACCCCGAGCTAAGATTTTTGTTTTGTTTAGCAGAGGCAGAGTGCCGTCCGCTAGATATTTATTACGTTAAAAATATTTATTACGTTAATCCGGCTTATGTGGCATCCATTTATATCAAATAAGCAAGAGAGGAAAGATGAGACTCCTGCAAGCAAAGAACGTGGCGTAAAGGGCCGATACAAACATAGCATACATGTTCATGTCCCAGCTAAGAGATGGAAACCAATTAAACAAGCATTCCAAGCACCCATTGTTAGAGCAATAAAACTAACAATAAAGAATGCTGTAAGTAGTCATACCCAAAGGAGGCATATGACTGGTCCTAGATGCATCCCAAAAGTTAAGGGCTAAATCATAATGTTAGTAGCTGGTTTATAACCAGATGTTAGTGGGCACTCCTAATCTGATATGCATTTTACTCATGCTCCTCGCACAACTCCATCCAGCTAAGCATAAGCTTAGTTTGTTGTTGGGTGCATTGTGGGAGGACTTGACAAGTTACTTGGCCCGTTCCACGAAAAATCGACAAGAGCATAACACCCAATATTTTATATTGTGATGAAAATATTGTGTGAGGTTATCTGATTGTGTTGTGTTTGGTGCCGTCAGGTAGCTCTGATGGCAGTCCCTCGTCCTCACGCCAATACACTACAAACGTGTGCACCGTACACTGGGACGAATCCCAGTGGATGCCTTGAGCAGCATCTTGCACCACAAATGAATAATTTTCAGCGAAATCGCACTGGACAATCACTTCGCCTCTTTGGCAGTAGTCTTTGCGGACGTGAAGTGCTGACCTTGTTTGTCAGCCACAAAGTGGTGTCTGGTCCGCCTCACGGTTTGCTGGCTCAAATATCGCATGCTTTCCTCTTTGGTCGACGCTATTTCTACGAGTGTACAGCGATGCGTGCTCATCCACTCTTTGTCCACCCGCCTGCAGTGAAATGTTCTATGGGACCCTTAGATATGGCTGACCGCCAGGAACGTAGGCTGAGCCGCTTCATACCAATAATTACTGGTAGGCTGCGCCGCTTCACAGTTATGCGTTGCGTGACAGTCTACAAGATTCACCACTGGCCAGGCGTAGGTATTCGCTTGTGTGGTCGTCACGTGGTCATTTGCCCAGCAGCCATGCAGTGAGAAACACATGTCTACGCTGTTTCCGCCTTGCATTCCTCTATCGGTCAAACAACATTGGCAGTTCAGCAAGCGGTCCACCACTGGAGCCCTGTAGACAAGCAGCATTTGATCGCTGTGGATTTCGGAATTCGGCAACACAGAATGAGCTGGAAGTGTTAGAAGGAGCTCGGTTGCAAAGGATGTAGTGAAAGGAGATGAGAAGTTTATGATGTCAACGGAGCATTCTCCTACCATAAAATAATAATATAATCTCTAACCTTTACACTTTTTAGAAATTTAGTTCGAATTCTTGCTGGGGTGGCTCTATAAATCAGGATCAAATTGCTAAACAGACCTTGTTGCGTGAGCCCAGGCCGCATCACCCGATCCATAAATTGCAGTTCTACAGTAAACATTTGGCAAAACGCTTCACGAGCCGCAGTGCATTCACACGGCCACCCCGGTAGCTCGCTTTCGACATTATCGCGCCAGTTGCCAACTGACCCTCCCAGCTAGGGGCTAAAAGCGAGCGCGTGAAGCGACTCGAACCCCGTCTTGCCAGGACAGGGGAGACCACCACAGGCTAGTGCCCAAGCCAACTGGGCTACCGGGGCGGCAAGTGCCTAGGCGGCACTTGCTTGCTTAAATCAGATTAATTGACAAACCGATTAACAACGATTAAAATACACCTGTTTCATTGACAATCATACATTTTTGAGGGTGCTGCCTATGTTGTGTGGTAAATAATTATGTTTTATGTATACATTGTGCGCTGTATTGGAACCGATATATTCAGATTTATACGCGGGTAAAATATTACTTAAAGCGGATACCATCCAGCTATTTTACAATATGAATTGTGTATACACAGTAGGTAGTTTTTAATTGACGCTCCTTACAATGATTCAGAAGTTTAAAATCATACGTATTATATTTCGGGCAGAACCCTTGGTCACATACATTCGGAGAAGTGACATTATACGACGCATTGAAAAATCGCCAGAGTATAAATATCCTTAAACGTGAATGTTAGATAAGAGCACTACCATGAATAGCTGACACACATACAATTTACTATGGCAATGCCCGCTACCTGTTCACCTAACTAAACGTCAGGACGAATATTTCCTATTTAACTTTGGTCTAAACTCGCGAATGCACATCGACTCAGTGATTTTGCGCTCCGGGTGGTCTTTGCAAGTTTTAATGATCTCCAAGGTGAGAGGAATTTTGGCTGAAGTTATACTGATATTGTTGTGGGCTTGTCTAAAATGATCTCCCATTGGTGTGTCGAACGTCCTGTTTTTTGCATCGCGTAGGTGCTCGTTGAACCGGAGGCGAACGGGGCGAACTGTCTCGCCAATGTATGTGGCCTGTTGGCCGCTACGGTGCAAATATTACAACTAATTCGGTACACAAGCCCAGATAAGGGACACTTCCCAGCCACTCCGGCTGAACACGCCGAACAGCGCCGGGTTCCCGCAGGGCATTGAGGTTGGGAGACGTCTGACCTAACTAATACACATTTTTTATGAAGGCGGTGCTCGCCCAGGCGACACGCACGCTTAAACTTGAGGATCTGATGACTGAGTTGATTTTTGCTGTGAGTTTTTCGTCGACGTATGGCAGAGTCAGAAATCTGTTATTCGATCCGAATATACACGGGCGACCCGCTTGTCGTCAGACGAGGCTGTCACCATTAGGTCAACGAATAAGATCGATCGACTTTTCGAACAGAACGGATATCCATCATATCTCCTACATCGACTGAAACGAGAGGTTCTCCGTCCGACGAATAAACCACACGAACATCGAATACCGAAGAGGGCGACCAGAATACCGCAAGATATAGATGGATTTCTGACTCTGCCATACGTCGACGAAAAACTCACAGCAAAAATCAACTCAGTCATCAGATCCTCAAGTTTAAGCGTGCGTGTCGCCTGGGCGAGCACCGCCTCCATAAAAAGTGTATTAGTTTGGTCAGATATCTCCCAACATCAATGCCCTGCGGGAACCGGGCGCTGTTCGGCGCGTTCAGCCGGAGTGGCTGGGAAGTGTCACCTATCTGGGCCTGTGTACCGAATTAGTTGTAATATTTGCACCGATAGCGGCCAACAGGCCACATACATTGGCGAGACAGTTCGCCCCGTTCGCCTCCGGTTCAACGAGCACCTACGCGATGAAAAAAAACAGGACGTTCGACACACCGATGGGAGATCATTTTAGACAAGCCTACAACAATGTCAGTATAACCTCAGCCAAAATTCATCTCACCTTGGAGATCATTAAAACTTGCAAATGCCACCCGGAGCGCAAAATCACTGAGTCGATGTGCATTCGCGAGTTTAAACTAAAGTTAAATAGGAGATATTCGTCCTGGCGTTTAGTTAGGTGAACATGTAGCGGGCATTGTCATAGTAAATTGTATGTGTGTTAGCTATTAATGGTAGTGCTCTTATGTAACATTCACGTGTGAGGATATTCATACTCTGGCGATTTTTCAATGCGTCGTACAATGTCACTTGTCCGAAAGTATGTGACCAAGGGTTGTGCCCGAAATATAATACGTGTAATTTCAAACTTCTGAATCATTGTAAGGAGCGTCAATTAAAAACTACGTACTGTGTATAAATATGCCTTACATACAACAAGCACTCAACGATCTTAGCGTCATCGCAATGAATTGTTTAGTTTATATTGCTTCCAAACACCCAATAAATGGGAACACTTAATACATTAAGCCGGGGCAACGAAAAAAAAAGCAGTCTGGACATGGAAAATCACTCTGTGGTCCCGGAAATTGTTCCAAAAGAAACCAAAACGTGTTGGACCACCAAATACGTGACGAGGCCACTAAACTCGCGATAGGCATCCGAACAAATGAAGACAGGGTCCAAAAATCGGACTTCGACCCAAAAACCTTGCGCTTCTGCCCTTGGAAATTACTCGGGGCCCAAAAAGTCGCACCGGAGCCCCACAAGTCGCAGCTGGCTTCACAAAAATCAAAAAGCTTATCCGGAATGTCACTCTGCGGCCATAAAAACTGCGTTAAAGACCCAAAAAAACGCGTCGGACCCCGGAAAAGAAGCGCGTTGGAGCACATAAAATTCATCGGGAGCCCGAAGAATCGTACCGGGGCCCAAAAATATTGCGCAGGAGGCTTGCAAAAAATAGAAGTCGACCACGAAAAATTACAAAGGGACTCCATCGAGTCGACCCGAGCACCGAAAAAATCAGAACAGGCCCCGAAAGAAAGTTCTCCCTAAGGGTCTTTCTACTCTGAAGGGTGCCATCGGCTGAAAGAAAAAAGCTCGTTGAGCAACCGCAGTGGCATACCACAGAGGTAAATGCCCCCCCCATCGATCATGAAGAGGGGTAGGGTAGGAAGAGGAAGGGGACAGGTAGGTAGACTCGCACCGCGGTCTCCAAAAATGGTTCTGGGGTCCCATAAATTTGCATCGGGGCCCCCAGAATTACGGCTGAATTAAATGCAATATTTAATAAAAAAATATGATTAAAAAATCCAGCGGGCATCAAAATATCTTGCACCGAGCCCCAAAATTTGCGCCGGAAAACGCGAAACTCGCACTGGGGTCCAGATACGTACAACGCGTCCTGCGAACTAACGCCAAACCCCCAAAATATCGCGCTTGGGATCCAAAATTCCTGTCGGTAGTCCCATAAATTCTGGTCGGGACATCAAAAATTCCTCTCGGGGCTTCCAAAAATTGGCGTCGATGGCTCCAAATAAGCACAGCGTAGCCCCACAATCGCATCGGAACCCGACAAGAATCAAGCCGTAGCTTCCCAAAATGAAGAGGGTCCGAAAAATATATATACGAAAAAGGAAAATCGTTCCTTAGCCCGAACATAACACCAGATGCCTTAACAAGTCGCTTACGGCACCGAAAAACACACCGGAGCTCGAAAAATCGCGGTGGGACGCAAAAAAATGTCCCCGGGCCCCCACAAATCAGGCCGTAGCTCGGACTTTATATAATTAATAAGAAGTCACCAAAAGTGGCGTCGAGACAAAAAACTGGCATGAGATTCCCTCGGAACCACGCGCTTGGGCCCGAAAAGTTGCGACGGGACTCCGAGAAATTGTACCGGAGCCCCCAATATCGTGCTGAGGTCCCAGAAATATGAGCGAGTAACCCCAAATAAACAGCAGGACCCTAAGAGCACACCTGAACGACGAAAATGCACCGGTTCCTCCAAGTCCAAAGCATACCGAGTTTGGCAAAAAGCGGCAGGGCTTTAAAACATGCGTTGCAGCTCTAAATATGGTCTGCAGCGGTATGGTCTGTACATGCGAACCACGACGTGCCCGGTCGTCGCTGGTATCGGACGGCATGGTCTGCACATGCCAACCACAACGTGCCCGGTCGTCGCTGGTATCGGACGGTTTGGTCTGCACATGCCGACCACGACGTGCCCGGTCGTCGCTGATATCGGACGGTATGGTATGCACATGCCAACCACGACGTGCCCGGTCGTCGCTGGTATCGGACGGTATGGTCTGCACATGCCAACCACGACGTGCCCGGTCGTCGCTGGTATCGGACGGTATGGTCTGCACATGCCAACCACAACGTGCCCGGTCGTTTTTGGTATCGGACGGTATGGTCTGCACATGCCAACCACGACGTGCCCGGTCGTCGCTGGTATCGGACGGTATGGTCTGCACATGCCAACCACGACGTGCCCGGTCGCCACCTGTGCGCAGTGCGGCGCCTGTCGAAAGGTGGCCGTGTGGGAGACCAGTTGCCATTTCGTCAGGCAGCTGGTATGCGATGAGGCGATTGGTGTGAGGCTGGACAGCTGCTGTGAGGCCGCGCAGTGGTGACGAGGTGGGCCCAGTGCAGCTGGACAGCTGCTGTGAGGCCGCGCAGTGGTGACGAGGTGGGCCCAGTGCAGCTGGACAGCTGCTGTGAGGCCGCGCAGTGGTGACGAGGTGGGCCCAGTGCAGCTGGACAGCTCCTGTGAGGCCGCGCAGTGGTGACGGGGTGGGCCCAGTGCAGCTGGCCAGCTGCTGTGAGGCCGTGCAGTGGCGACGAGGTGGGCCCAGTGCAGCTGGGCAGCTGCTGTGAGGCCGCGCAGTGGTGACGATGTGGGCCCAGTACAACTGGACAGCTGCTGTGAGGCCGCGCAGTGGTGACGAGGTGGGCCCAGTGCAGCTGGACAGCTGCTGTGAGGCTGCGCAGTGGTGACGAGGTGGGCCCAGTGCAGCTGGACAGCTGCTGTGAGGCCGCGCAGTGGTGACGAGGTGGGCCCAGTGCAGCTGGACAGCTCCTGTGAGGCCGCGCAGTGGTGACGGGGTGGGCCCAGTGCAGCTGGCCAGCTGCTGTGAGGCCGCGCAGTGGCGACGAGGTGGGCCCAGTGCAGCTGGGCAGCTGCTGTGAGGCCGCGCAGTGGTGACGAGGTGGGCCCAGTACAACTGGACAGCTGCTGTGAGGCCGCGCAGTGGTGACGAGGTGGGCCCAGTGCAGCTGGACAGCTGCTGTGAGGCTGCGCAGTGGTGACGAGGTGGGCCCAGTGCAGCTGGACAGCTGCTGTGAGGCTGCGCAGTGGTGACGAGGTGGGCCCAGTGCAGCTGGACAGCTGCTGTGAGGCCGCGCAGTGGTGACGAGGTGGGCCCAGTGCAGCTGGCCGGTGCTGATCCAGGTGTCGCCACTGTCGGCCGGCCCCGGCGGCAGGTGGACACGCTGTGTCGGGCCGCTCAGTTGTGTGTCGGCAGCAGCCGTGCGTGCTCGTGGCCTGAGCCGGCGCGCGTCTGTGTCGCGGCCAACATGGCCAGCCTGCTGTGTGGCCTGCCCGGCGTGCGTCGGTCGAAACGGCTCGGTGCGCCTGTGCGTCGAGGAAATGTGGCTGTGCTGGCGTCGCGCGAGAAGACGCTGCGACGGGCCGGCAGTCGGACAGGCCTGAACCGAGCCGTGTCGGCGAGCCAGCGGAGTCTGGCCGGCTCGCGCGGCAGCTTGGCGGCTCGCCGAGTCAGCGTTATCAACCACACACTGCCGGCCGGCGGCCCGCCACGCCGACTGGCGACCATGGTGAGTCGTGCTGCAGTCTGCGCCACCGACACCGACACAGACACAGACGACACCGGCACCGGCACCGGCACCGGCACCGGCACCGGCACCGGCACAGGCACCGACACCGGCACCGGCACAGACACAGACACAGACACAGACACAGACACAGACACAGACACAGACACAGACACAGACACAGACACAGACGACACCGGCAATGGCGCCGACACCGACACCGACACCGACACCGACACCGACACCGGCACCGGCACAGACACAGACACAGACACAGACACAGACACAGACACAGACACAGACACAGACGACACCGACACCGACACCGACACCGACACCGACATCAACACAGACATCAACACAGACATCAACACAGACATCAACACAGACATCAACACAGACACTCGCATTGGTACTGGCACCGACATCAACACAGACACCGACACCAACACGGCACTGGCATTGGCACTGGCGCCACACCGACACCGGCACCGGCACCGACATCAACACAGACACCGACACCGACACGGGCACGGACACCGACATGGACACCGACAAAGAAATAGACATCAATATCGGCACCGGCACGGACACCGACACCGACACGGATGTCGACACCGACACCGACACCGGCATAGACACCGATATCGACACCGGTGCCGACCCCGACGCCGACGTCGGCACAAATCCGAGACCGACACGGGCACCGACACGGACACGGACCCACACTGACACCGATACACACACTGGCACCGATACCCACACTGACACCGATACCCACACTGACACCGATACCCACACTGACACCGATACCCACACTGACACCGATACCCACACCAACATCAACACTGTGGCCCGTCCCGTGGCAGAAGGTTCAACCTCCCACTTGGTGGAGAGGGCCAGCGATGGAAACTAGCCCGTGTTTGCCCTAGTTTCTTTGAAGGAATACGCGCAGGAAATAGCCAAGACTTTTCTGAGCGAAGTGAGACAAATAGTGACTGAACAATCTGTTTTTACTTCAGTAAAGTTCCTATGCTGGAATAGAAAAGTGCCGAATAATGCGCTGAACTTCCAAACTGAAAGACACTTACTCATCAGTTGGTCGGTGCCATTTCATCATCAGAGCAAATGCAACCCCCCCCAGCCACCGCGTTCCTCGCTGAACGGCAGTTCGTTGCGGTATAGTCATGTCGATTGGATGTCGACATGCCCCTCCAACTTCTAAGCGCTACTTACGCCCATGGTTCTTCATTTCCTTCGTTAGCTTGTATGTGCTGGTGCCAATGCCTCCCGGGATAGTATCAGCCATATCCATGGCCCGGGTTGGTATCAGCCGCTGGCAGCCATGGGCCGGGTTGGTATCAGCCGCTGCTGCGATCCGCCGCCCAGTCATAGGAGATGGGGCGCCCGCCGACCGCTGTGCCTGGCCAAGGGTGGCTCAGGCTACATGTTCGGACACGTTATTAAAAATGGTCACCATTTTGTCGCTTGTTTCTGGTATGTTTTGGGTGTAGGAATAGCCAGTCCCGTTTGTGTTTAGGTTTGGGTCGTCTTCTTCCGGCAATTGTTGGATGAAAATTTCGAGCAATGGAAAAACTGTAAGCTAAGTTTTAACAAGAACTTGAACACGCCATGCCTAATATTGTATAGGCCATGATTATAATTTTGCTACATTTCAGGAATTAATTTGTGTTTCAAAATGCAGGCGATATGGTTGTTTAAAAATGGCATTCGAAAATGGTAGTATGCTTGATCATATCTAGAAACTGCTAATTTTAAAACTTTGAACTGTATAAGCTTGGGTGCGCGCTACAGACTGCAGCCCCATTTTTAGCAAATCGGCGATGGCCTTGTGCCACGGACTGCCCCCAATGTCTGGTGGTTAGCACGGATTGCCCATAGTGTCTGGTCATTGGCACGGTATGTCGCTCGTGTCTGATCATTGGCACGGGCTTTCTCTAGTGCCTGGTCATTGGCACGGGCTGTCCCTAGTGTCTGGACATTGGCACGGGCTGTCCCTAGTGTCTGCCGTTAGCACGTACTGCCCCTAATGTGTGGCCATTGACACGGGCTGTCCCTGGGGACAAGCAGTTTATGGGTAAGTTGCCCGTCTCACAATCGAAAGATTATGGGTTCGAATCTCACCTGTCGCTACTCTTCGCCCGCGGCCAATCAGCGTGAGAGATTGGCGATGCTACATGACTCAACTGTCAATATGTCGTAAAACCAATAACCAACCAACCAAGGGGCTGTTCCTAGTGCCTGGTCATTGGCACGGGCTGTCCCTAGTGTGTGGCCATTGACACGGGCTGTCCCTAGTGCCTGGCCATTGGCACAGACTGTCCCTAGCGTTTGGTCATTGGCACTGGCTGTCCCTAGTGTCTCGCCATTGTCACGGGCTGTCCCTAGTGCCACTCCCCATTCATTCCTCCACACCCCTCACCCTGTAGAGTGGTGCAGACGCACGCTCGACGTGCGCCAGCCGGGCCTGTGCTGGCGGCGCAGGCCCGGCTGGCGGCTGGCGGCGCCATTCAGGTGTCACCGGCGACCACTGTTGAGGCGGGCATTGTTTCGCTGGTCCCCCACCCCAGCCTGCTGCATCCCGTCAGTTGGCCATTGTAGCCGCTGCCACCGCTGCCACCGCTGCCGCTGCCACCGCTGCCGCTGCCACCCCCACCCCAGCCTGCTGCCGCCACCGCTGCCGCTGCCACCGCTGCCGCTGCCGCTGCCACCGCTGCCGCTGCCACCCCCACCCCAGCCTGCTGCATCCCGTCAGTTGGCCATTGCCCCCCCCCGCCCACCCCCACCCCAGCCTGCATCCCGCAGTTGGCCATTGCCGCATCCCGCAGCCACCGCTGCCGCTGCCACCGCTGCCGCTGCCACTGCTGCCGCTGCCACCGTTACACGACCGCCAGGTTCTGTTTCGGCTGGGGGTGGAGGGTGAAGTAAAGATACGTTACTAGGGCGGGATGGGCTCAGAACATTAGGGAGAGCCAGCCGACACAGCAACACACGAACACATGTGCAAGCTGGCACAGGGTACGCTAGTATACATATCTGGAACACATGTGCAAGCTGGCACAGGGTACGCTAGTATACATATCTGGAACACATGTGCAAGCTGGCACAGGGTACGCTAGTATACATATCTGGAACACATGTGCAAGCTGGCACAGGGTACGCTAGTATACATATCTGGAACACATGTGCAAGCTGGCACAGGGTACGCTAGTATACATATCTGGAACACATGTGCAAGCTGGCACAGGGTACGCTAGTATACATATCTAACACATGTGCAAAGCTGGACAGGGTACGCTAGTATACATATCTGGAACACATGTGCAAGCTGGCACAGGGTACGCTAGTATACATATCTGGAACACATGTGCAAGCTGGCACAGGGTACGCTAGTATACATATCTGGAACACATGTGCAAGCTGGCACAGGGTACGCTAGTATACATATCTGGAACACATGTGCAAGCTGGCACAGGGTACGCTAGTATACACATATCTGGAACACATGTGCAAGCTGGCACAGGTATGCTAGTATACATATCTGGAACACATGTGCAAGCTGGCACAGGGTACGCTAGTATACATATCTGGAACACATGTGCAAGCTGGCACAGGGTACGCTAGTATACATATCTGGAACAATCCAAGTGTTTCATACCATGCGATTCCCTAGTAGCAGGTGATTTATGTTGTACTTTGCCTGCCAGTAACTAGTCCCGTGCGTGGAGTCAATGGCGGCTCCTGGTGTGCTGGTTAGCAGTTGTTTTGTCACATGTCCAAGGAAACATGATACTATGATAATGGCGTGCATTCACAGAGAAGGCAATGGATCAATGTGGGCACCTGGTAATGATATGTGAAGAAAACGGCGTCTCGTGAGGTCGGAACTGACAACCGTCAGTTATATATATATATAGATATATATATATATATATGTATGTATGTATGTATATATATACATATATATATATATATATATATATATATATATATATATATATATATATATATATATATATATATATATATATATATATATATATATATATATATATATATGTATATATATCTACACTATATATATATATATATATATCCAACACCCCCCCCCCAATTTACATACATAAGAAAGGAGAGTAGTGGCATCGCAGCCACTGCAAACAGGCACAATATATTAAGACCCACCGTTACATAGATATCCTCATTCGGTAAAATAGCAATACCGACAGGAAAGACGAAGACGTCAGTGTGAATAGGTCCAGATCGCGCATAAGCAGTGTACGCAGATAGGTACGCAGATATATGCAGATTAGGTACTCATATTAGTATGCGCATTGTAGATATTCACAATATATATATAAAACGAAATCAAGCCACGCTTATTGATATATATATATATATATATATATATATATATATATCAATCAAGCAATGCTCGCAGCATCACAAGCTGAGCATTGGTCCCTGTCTTTGTTTTGCTCTGGTTGTGACTTCTACAATGCGCAGTACCTAATATGCAGTACCTAATCTGCAGTACCTAATATGCAGTACCTAATCTGCAGTACCTAATCTGCAGTACCTAATATGCAGTACCTAATCTGCAGTACCTAATCTGCAGTACCTAATCTGCAGTACCCAATCTGCAGTACCTAATATGCAGTACGTAATCTGCAGTACCTAATCAGTACGGGACGACTGACGTCTTCTAGTCTGTTCCTAGTCGGTATTGCTTATTTTACCGAATGGAGGATATCTCATGTAATACAGAGGTGGAGCTCTTGAAAATATAATTAAAGTGCACTGTCTATGCACATGCTGGCATTGTGCGGATGCCAACGTAACTGCCACCGCCTTCGGCGATCACGTTGTGGTTCATTGCATGTATGTGAACGGCATCATCACATTGGGTCGATTCACATTCGTTCGTCACATTGGTGCGCCCAGTCGCGTCGTGCGGTGCAGGTGGTGCTGGTGCGGCGGCGGCGCGTGGTCGGCTGCACACCGCCGTTATGTCGGCCGGCCGCACACCGTTGTAAATCCCAGCGGTACAGTAGTGTTGGATGGTTCCGTGGCTGCAGGCACAGATCGGAGATCACAGAGCAAGGAAAATGGCAAACCTATTACAGTCGGGCTTTCTTGGCAGCCCGTGGCGACATAGCCTGATCGCGTCCAATTTCGGCGGAGGCGTATGGTTTAAGGAACAACTCCAACCAACTTCAGCATTTCGATGGAGGTATGGTGTTTAGGGAACGTCTCCAACCGACCTAGCAATTCGGCGTTCTGAAGCGAAATTTGAGATGCCTGCAGTGCGGTGGTGCGGGGAACGGCACCCTTGGGGTAAGGCGCCTTTTTGTCGAGGCGGCTAGGCAACGCAGTAGGCAACGTTTTTATATTCTAGGAGGGAAGAGAAGTCCGTTCACGATACCGAGCGTAATTACGGAAACCAGATCCGACGTGTGCGTCCCAGGTACGTGCCATTATGCGGCGGATCGGCGACAGGCATTATTCCCCGGTTCCACTGCCCGTGTGGTGGATCGGCGACACGTGCGTGACGATTGCCCGTGTTGCAAACGAGCTGGCAAGCTCGCTGTCCGACCGTGGTCACGGCGACAACTCGCCCGCGCAGTGTCTACGTCATGTGTCTCGTGAAATAACACAAATTTACTTTATCGCCGCTAGAATATGTCATGTAATCAATCATTTATGATGGCTGAATTCACTTCAGCTGTCACTAATCTCTGTAGTGTGTTCGAAGGTCAAGACAATATACACAATGCAGTGCAAAACATATACCTTTTTGTGCTCTCTAAGTTCACGTAGCAATTGTAATGATCGCTTGGAAAAAATTGACTTCCCGCATACGTGACGAGAAGCTGATGTAACCCCTAATCTGATGCTCTCATCGTTACCGTCCATTATCACTTAATTAGTGTCTGTCTAAACTAATGGAGAGCCTTGGTTCTGGAACGGCATGATCTATTTACAAATGTCCGATCTGGTTTTATGAAAACCTCGAGCGCTGTGAGCCATATTTTAACCCTGGACACAACTATACACGTATAACATTTAAGAAAAACGTCATGTCAGTGTTATGTTCTCTGACATCGAGGAACGTGCGACACGACTCAGTGTCACGGCATGGTCACGGCGTGCGACACGATTCGACGTCACGGCAGCGGCACGGCATACGACACGGCTCAGCGTCACGGCATCGGTTTAAAAGTACTTAGTATGGCATTTGTGGGCTTGCCTGTATCCAAAACTTTTTACCTGAGTCGTGCTTCCGTGTTCACATTAGGCACCATCTTTCCAACATGTTCTCTCAGGTGAATGCCGTCCACAGGGAAATGTTCGAAGCGTTGCTGTGAGGCAGTTGATGCGCCCCTAAACCCCAATAACAACAATAACAACAAGCGTTGCTGTGTTCGCAGCAATGATCAACGACATATGTGGGGTCCTTCCACAAGGCATAGGCTTTTTCGGTGATGATGTTGCGTGTTACTGCTGCGCACCCAGGCTATCTTTGTCGAGACGCCTGCAGCTGGCCGTCAGCAGAATAGAAGAGCGGCCTGTTGTGATTGGGTTTTGCTTTTCAACTGCGAACACCAATGCAATGCATTTCTGTCCTCGTCGACCGTGTGACCAAATTTGTCTCAATTGGTATAGGGGACGAATTAATAACGTGCCTGCAGTCCGTAGTGACATTTATCCGGGTCATTTTCAGTCTCATCTCAATTGTAGGGAACATTTCAGAATATTACACAATCGGCATTTTATGTCGCGCAGCATGTTGGAACGAGTTTCACTCTCAAGCTACGGGACAGACATAACATCCGTCCGTATACTCTATAGATTACTATTGCTTGCAGACTTTGACTATGCGCGTTTCGTTTGCTAGGTGCCACACGCCATTTACCGTCCGTCATGTTGTCCTTCATATGCAGTCATTTCTGTCCTCTATGACGACCGTCATGTTGTCCTTCATGTGCAGTCATTTCTGTCCTCTATGACGACCGTCATGTTGTCCTTCATATGCAGTCATTTCTGTCCTCTATGGTTCTGACCACGAGCATAAGCGTCACTTCGGACGTGCTCAGTCGTCTTCCTTTCTGCAGGTTCTATCTGACTATTCGCACATTGTTCATTCGATATTACTCATGGACTTACTTTCTGATCATAGGTGGAAACCTCTCGAGGTTCCAGAGGCGGGATGTCCAGCAGCAAGAACTGTCATCTTACAGGCAAAACGTCCAACATAGAATGAAAAACACATCGGTTTGGAGGTTTTTCAGCCTCTTCCAGTAATAGCATTACATTGATACTTATTTATCGTGCAAAGTAACCCCAACTAGTTGGTTGGTTATTGCGATTTAGGGGCGCATCGACTGCAGAGGTCATGCAGCGCCCATAGTAACCCCAACTAAGTGACCCACGGAGTATTCACCCATGTCTCTGATTTATCCTTGTCGATGATGTACTCTCCCCACTCTGGTCTGAATTAGTCTCAAAATGTACTACATGGTGTGTATCATTTAATTCTAGCTGAAGCAATTTGGTACCATGTTCAACAGGATTTCGGTGACTGTCTGGGTGACGGACGTGATATGGCACCATGTTGAACACAATTTCCGTGACCGTCTGAGTGACGGACGTTATATGGCACCATGTTAAACACCATTTCTGTGACCGTCTGAGTGACGGACGTTATATGGCACGATGTTGAACATCATTTCCGGGACTGTCTGAATGACGGGCGTGATATGGCACCATGTTGAACACAATTTCCGTGACCGTCTGAGTGACGGACGTTATATGGCACCATGTTGAACACCATTTCTGTGACCGTCTGAGTGACGGACGTTATATGGCACGATGTTGAACATCATTTCCGGGACTGTCTGAATGACGGGCGTGATATGGCACCATGTTGAACACAATTTCTGTGACCGTCTGAGTGACGGACGTTATATGGCACGATGTTGAACATCATTTCCGGACTGTCGAATGACGGGCGGATAGGCACCATGTGAACACATTCCGGACCGTCGAGTGACGGACGTTATAGGCACCATGTGAACACCATTCCGTGACGTCCGAGGACGGACGTTATAGGCGCCATGTGAACACCATTTCCGTGACCGTCTGAGTGACGGACGTTATATGGCACCATGTTAAACACCATTTCCGGACTGTCTGAGTGACGGACGTTATATGGCACCATGTTGAACACCATTTCCGTGACCGTCTGAGTGACGGACGTTATATGGCACCATGTTAAACACCATTTCTGTGACCGTCTGAGTGACGGACGTTATATGGCACCATGTTGAACACCATTTCCGTGACCGTCTGAGTGACGGACGTTATATGGCACCATGTTGAACATCATTTCCGTGGACTGTCTGAGTGACGGCGTGATTTGGTCATGGCATTCGAAACACCCCAAAGCCATAATCACTAACTAACAAAGGAACTAACGAAGTAACCTGACGTCCACGGGGCGGAAACTTAACCGGCGTCGTCTCAACCGGCACGGGGACCGGTTCAGCGTCACTGAAAAACATTCTCTTGAAACAAAGAATGCGATTACTTCGAGATAAATATTGTGCAACAGAACTTCTGAAAACCGAGTACAATTATCCGGTTTGATTCTGAGTGAAAAAAATAGAATTTGAAGCGTTGCAAGGAAAAAGTTAATGAGATTTAAAAAGCTTGATGATCGGGCCGAGCCGGATCGGCGCGTTCGTATTAACTTTATTTCTCGTATGTGCGCGGAAGTAGAATCGCTTGGGCTTCGCTCCAGCCCGGACTCAATAGCGGCGAGGTTGTCAGCATCTTCTCGTTACTGTTGTGTTAAACCCAACCAGCCGGCACCCGTGTCCCCTGGCCGACATGAGTCAGCTAACCTCGAGGGACGCTGCGCCATCTGACCGGGTACTCCGGCCGCCCCACTAGCCCCCCGAGTCAGCTAACCTCGAGGGACGCTGCGCCATCTGACCGGGTACTCCGGCCGCCCCACTAGCCCCCCTGGTCGATACCTCGAGGACGGTGCGCCATCTGACCGGTACTCCGGCCGCCCGCAGCCCCCTCCCGAGTCAGCTAACCTCGAGACGCTGCGCCAACCAGGCCCGGCCGCCCCACTAGCCCCCTGCCAGCACCCGTGTCCCCTGGCCGACATGAGTCAGCTAACCTCGAGGGACGCTGCGCCATCTGACCGGGTACTCCGGCCGCCCCACTAGCCCCCCCTGCCAACCAGCCGGCACCCGTGTCCCCTGGCCGACATGAGTCAGCTAACCTCGAGGGACGCTGCGCCATCTGACCGGGTACTCCGGCCGCCCCACCCCCCTGCCGGCACCCGTGTCCCCTGGCCGACGAGTCAGCTAACCTCGAGGGACGCTGCGCCATCTGACCGGCTACTCCGGCCGCCCCACTAGCCCCCTGCCGAAACCAACCAGCCGGCACCCGTGTCCCCTGGCCGACATGAGTCAGCTAACCTCGAGGGACGCTGCGCCATCTGGTCCGGGTACTCCGGCCGCCCCACCCCTGCCGGCACCCGTGTCCCCTGGCCGACATGAGTCAGCTAACCTCGAGGGACGCTGCGCCATCTGACCGGGTACTCCGGCCGCCCCCTAGCCCCCCCTCCCCCTGAGTCAGCTAACCTCGAGGGACGCTGCGCCATCTGACCGGTACTCCGGCCGCCCCACCAGCCCCCCCTGCCGAAACAACAAACGATGGGGCTTCCACAAGGTGCAGCCGACAGTGTCGATGACGATGACGATTACGATGACGATGACGACGATGACGATGACGATGACGATGACGATGACGATGACGATGACGATGACGACGATGACGATGACGATGACGATGACGATGACGATGACGATGACGATGACGATGACGATGACGATGACGATGACGATGACGACGATGACGATGACGATGACGATGACGATGACGATGAGACGATGACGGTAATGGCCTAGCTGCTCCGCCGGCTGCTTGTTCGCCACACAGAAGCCATCGGCTCTCACTGTGCAGAGTACACCTGGCCCAATGCAAACAATGGCTCTGGCTGACCGAGTCTGGCCAGCCGCCGCAGCACGTCGCCCTGCACCGGGCGGCCGCCACACTGGCTGCTGCACGCCGTGCAGCCGGCCGGCCGGGCCGGGGCGACGACGGGGCGGGCGGCGCGGAGCGGTGCGGAGTGGTGCGGAGCGGCGCGGAACAGAGCGGCGCGGCGCCGAGCAGAGCGGTGTGGCGTTAGCCGTCTCTGAGCCGCAGTGTGTCTCGGCCGGCAGCAACAGCGACCGCCAAAGACTCTGCCGGTGTGACGCGTCACACCGTGACGCTCCGCCCCGGAAGTGGTCCGGTATGGTGTACTCCGCCCCCTGCACGGCTACGGTCGCCGCTGCCATCGCTGCAAAAGTTCGGGCCGCGCCGGTGCGGCGGCTGATTTAGCACCGCCGCCTCTCCTGATTATGTGTGATCAACATGGACGGCGCGGAGAGGCTGCGTACACAGAGGCTGTGTGGTGCACCAGGGCGGGGGAGACTGTGTGGTGCATCAGGGCGGGAGAGACTGTGCGACTGCACGCTGTGTGGTGCACCAGGGCGGGGGAGACTGTGTGCGACTGCACGCTGTGTGGTGCACCAGGGCGGGAGAGACTGTGCGACTGCACGCTGTGTGGTGCACCAGGGCGGGGGAGACTGTGTGCGACTGCACGCTGTGTGGTGCACCAGGGCGGGAGAGACTGTGCGACTGCACGCTGTGTGGTGCACCAGGGCGGGGGACTGTGTGCGACTGCACGCTGTGTGGTGCACCAGGGGGGGAGACTGGAGAGAGACTGTGCGACTGCACGCTGTGTGGTGCACCAGGGCGGGGGAGACTGTGTGGTGCATCAGGGCGGGAGAGACTGTGCGACTGCACGCTGTGTGGTGCACCAGGGCGGGGGAGACTGTGTGCGACTGCACGCTGTGTGGTGCACCAGGGCGGGGGAGACTGTGTGGTGCATCAGGGCGGGAGAGACTGTGCGACTGCACGCTGTGTGGTGCACCAGGGCGGGGGAGACTGTGTGCGACTGCACGCTGTGTGGTGCACCAGGGGGGGAGAGACTGTGCGACTGCACGCTGTGTGGTGCACCAGGGCGGGGGAGACTGTGTGCGACTGCACGCTGTGTGGTGCACCAGGGCGGGGGAGACTGTGTGGTGCATCAGGGCGGGAGAGACTGTGCGACTGCACGCTGTGTGGTGCACCAGGGCGGGGGAGACTGTGTGGTGCATCAGGGCGGGAGAGACTGTGCGACTGCACGCTGTGTGGTGCACCAGGGCGGGGGAGACTGTGTGGTGCACCAGGGCGGGGGAGACTGTGCGACTGCACGCTGTGTGGTGCACCAGGGCGGGAGAGACTGTGCGACTGCACGCTGTGTGGTGCACCAGGGCGGGAGAGACTGTGCGACTGCACGCTGTGTGGTGCACCAGGGCGGGGGAGACTGTGTGCGACTGCACGCCGTGTGGTGCACCAAAGCAGGAGATATTGTGTGTGCGACTGCACGCCGTGTGGTGCACCAAAGCAGGAGAGATTGTGTGTGTGACTGCACGCCATGTGGTGCACCAGAGCAGGAGAGATTGTGTGTGCGACTGTACGCCGTGTGGTGCACCGGGAGGATGGACTATGTGTGCGACTGTACGCTGTGTGGTGCACCGGGAGGATGGACTATGTGTGCGACTGTACGCTGTGTGGTGCACCGGGAGGATGGACTATGTGTGCGACTGTACGCCGTGTGGTGCACCGGGCGGGATGGACTATGTGTGCGACTGTACGCTGTGTGGTGCACCAGGGCGGATGGACTATGTGTGCGACTGTACGCTGTGTGGTGCACCGGGAGGATGGACTATGTGTGCGACTGTACGCCGTGTGGTGCACCGGGAGGATGGACTATGTGTGCGACTGTACGCTGTGTGGTGCACCAGAGGGACCTAGAGCTCGGCCGCTTAGCGTCATCAGCAGTCTGCTGCATAACTCGAGCTTCATGGAGGCATGAGTCGGGCGAGTCTATCATTTTCATGGCTTCCGCTATCATTCGAGCACAGCATTTGGTTTCCCGACAGAAGGTATATTTTCTCCTACACCATTGGTGCGTGCGTAGAAATAATTGATCAAAGCCCTAATATCCCGTGACCCACACCTAGTCCATTTGTTGTCACTGAACTCCCGGTCTTGGTGTCTATGGGATTTGCACCACCACATGCGGTGTTCCACCCAACCAGACGATGCACGAACAGACCGTCCATCAGCCTTTGTATCGGTCGTGAATGGACAGCGCGCTACTGTTGTAAGCAGTGACGATGTTCGTCAGCAGTGACGGCGTCCCTCAGCAGTGACGGCGTCCGTGCGGAGTGACCAACGGGCCCAAGGCGTTGCCGATGTCCACATTGACTATGCGGCAACACACTACCTCTAGTTGTGCAACAGCGGGATACTGGACGGCTTGATCGGCTGAGGTACATGACTGCTGCACTCGTGGCGGCGGCGAGGGGGCGGGCTGCCGGCGCCAGCTACAGGACTGCTGCACTCGTGGCGGCGGCGAGGGGGCGGGCTGCTGGCGCCAGCTACAGGACTGCTGCACTCGTGGCGGCGGCGAGGGGGCGGGCTGCTGGCGCCAGCTACAGGGTTGCTACGCTCCGACAGGTGGCCGGTGACGGGTGGCTGCTCTCTGGTGGCTGCCGACACGGCCAGCGCAGTCATCACTCTGGTCGCCTTTCATTTGTTGCTCGCCCGGCTGGTATGCGACCCGGACGTTTTTTGCACGTGTTATCTCGCGCAGTTCTTGTTGTTGCTTTGTTTGTCCATTATGGCGAGAATAATTCATGCGTGGCCGCCGCGGCGCTGCGACGATTGCCATCTTTGTCGTGGAAGGACGAGAGGTGGCAGACTAGGTGTGCCATCCTTGTCGTGGAAGGATGAGAGGTGGCCGACTACATGTGCCGTCTTTGTCGTGGAAGGATGAGAGGTGGCTGACTACGTGTGCCATCTTTGTCGCGGAAGGATGAGAGGTGGCAGACTACGTGTGCCATCTTTGTCGTGGAAGGATGAGAGGTGGCCGACTACATGTGCCGTCTTTGTCGTAGAAGGACGATAGGTGGCAGACTACGTGTGCCATCTTTGTCGTGGAAGGATGAGAGGGCAGACTACGTGCCATCTTGTTGTGAAGGATGAGAAGGGCCGACTACATGTGCCGTCTTTGTCGTGGAAGGATGAAAGGTGGCTGACTACGTGGCCATCTTTGTCGTGGAAGGATGATAGGTGGCCGACTACATGTGTCGTCTTTGTCTTGGAAGGATGAGAGGTGGCAGACTACATGTGCCTTCTTTGTCGTGGAAGGATGAGAGGTGGCAGACCGTGTGTCGTCTTTGCCGTGGAAGGATGAGAGGTGGCCGACTACGTGTGCCATCTTTGTCGTGGAAGGATGAGAGGTGGCCGACTACATGTGCCGTCTTTGTCGTAGAAGGACGATAGGTGGCAGACTACGTGTGCCATCTTTGTCGTGGAAGGATGAGAGGTGGCAGACTACGTGTGCCATCTTTGTTGTGGAAGGATGAGAAGTGGCCGACTACATGTGCCGTCTTTGTCGTGGAAGGATGAAAGGTGGCTGACTACGTGTGCCATCTTTGTCGTGGAAGGATGATAGGTGGCCGACTACATGTGTCGTCTTTGTCTTGGAAGGATGAGAGGTGGCAGACCGTGTGTCGTCTTTGCCGTGGAAGGATGAGAGGTGGCCGACTACGTGTGCCATCTTTGTCGTGGAAGGATGAGAGGTGGCCGACTACATGTGCCGTCTTTGTCGTAGAAGGACGATAGGTGGCAGACTACGTGTGCCATCTTTGTTGTAGAAGGATGAGAGGTGGCCGACTACGTATGTCGTCTTTGCCGTGGAAGGATGAGAGGTGGCCGACTACATGACTCGTCTTGGTCGTGGAAGTATGAGAGGTGGCCGACTACACGTGCCGTCTTTGTCGTGGAAGGACGATAGGTGGCAGACTACGTGTGCCATCTTTGTCGTGGAAGGATGAGAGGTGGCAGACTACGTGTGCCATCTTTGTCGTGGAAGGATGAGAAGTGGCCGTCTTTGTCGTGGAAGGATGAGAGGTGGCTGACTACGTGTGCCATCTTTGTCGTGGAAGGATGATAGGTGGCCGACTACATGTGCCGTCTTTGTCTCGGAAGGATGAGAGGTGGCAGACTACATGTGCCGTCTTTGTCGTGGAAGGATGAGAGGTGGCAGACTGCATGTGCCTTCTTTGTCGTGGAAGGATGAGAGGTGGCCGACTACATGTGCCGTCTTTGTCGTGGAAGGATGAGAGGTGGCAGACTACATGTGCCTTCTTTGTCGTGGAAGGATGAGAGGTGGCCGACTACGTGTGTCGTCTTTGTTGTGGAAGGATGAGAGGTGGCAGACTATGTGTGCCATCTTTGTCGTGGAAGGTTGAGAGGTGGCAGACTACATGTGTCGTTTTTGTCATGGAAGGATGAGAGGTGGCAGACTACATGTGCCGTCTTTGTCGTGGAAGGATGAGAGGTGGCAGACTACGTGTGTCGTCTTTGCTGTGGAAGGATGAGAGGTGGCAGACTACGTGTGCCATCTTTGTCGTGGAAGGTTGAGAGGTGGCAGACTACATGTGTCGTCTTTGTCATGGAAGGATGAGAGGTGGCAGACTACGTGTGCCTTCTTTGTCGTGGAAGGATGAGAGGTGGCCGACTGCTTGTGTCGCCTTTGTCGTGGAAGAATGAGAGGTGGCCGATTAGGTGTGTCGTTTTTGTCGTTTTTGTCGCTGCGTCTCTTTCTACGGCGAGCCCTAGTGTGTCCGTCACCATGTGGTGCAGTGGTGTGGGACTGTAGGTTGTCTGTGTGCTGTGGGACTGTAGGTTGTCTGTGTGGTGTGGGACTGTAGGTTGTCTGTGTGGTGTGGGACTGTAGGTTGTCTGTGTGGTGTGGGGCTGTAGGTTGTCTGTGTGGTGTGGGACTGTAGGCTGTCTGTGTGGTGTGGGGCTGTAGGTTGTCTGTGTGGTGTGGAACTGTAGGCTATCTGTGTGGTGTGGGACTGTAGGTTGTCTGTGTGGTGTGGGACTGTAGGTTGTCTGTGTGGTGTGGGACTGTAGGTTGTCTGTGTGGTGTTGGGCTGCAGGCTGTCTGTGTGGTACGGTGCTGGGCTGCAGGCTGTCTGTGTGGTACGGTGCTGTGGGCTGTCTGTGTGGTGCGGTGCTGTAGGCTGTCTGTGTGGTGTTGGGCTGCAGGCTGTCTGTGTGGTGTTGGGCTGCGGGCTGTCTGTGTGGTGTTGGACTGCGGGCTGTCTGTGTGGTGCGGCGCTGTAGGCTGTCTGTGTGGTGTTGGGCTGCGGGCTGTCTGTGTGGTGCGGTGCTGTAGGCTGTCTGTGTGGTGTTGGGCTGCAGGCTGTCTGTGTGGTGTTGGGCTGCGGGCTGTCTGTGTGGTGCGGCGCTGTAGGCTGTCTGTGTGGTGCTGGGCTGCAGGCCGGCTTGTGGTCGCGTCCTGCTCGCAGCGCTCCAAACGCCCGCCGCACCGATCCGGCGCCGGCGGCGCTTGCGGCGCGCCTGCGGGATCTGTCGCGGTCGTCGTTTTTGTGGTGCGACGCCATCACTTTCGCCAGTGTCGGCTGCGGCGCAGTGAGTGGTGCGTGATCCGGCGCAGCGCGGCTATATACGGCGCGCCTGATCCGGCGCCGGCCAGCAAATGGCAGCCACGTGTGCAGCGGCAGCCTGCGGTGCCTGCGCCCGCAGGCTGCGCCGGTACCCCGACCTGTTGGATGGCCGACGCGCGTCGTCACCTGTTCGAGGTGTCATTGACGCGTCACTCCCGTTAGGCTTTGATTGAACGATCAGGGATCACTTGGACCGGTGTCCGGACACAGTCGCATCGTCCTGACGCTGGCTCTAACCGTGTCTGGTCGCCTTCCTAACCTTGTCTGGCCCGTCTCTGGGATGTCGTCCTGACGCTGGCTCTAACCGTGTCTGGTCGCCTTCCTAACCTTGTCTGGCCCGTCTCCGGGATGTCGTCCTGACAGCTGGCTCTAACCGTGTCTGGTCGCCTTCCTCCTTTTTTGGCCCCTCTCCGGGATGTCGTCCTGACGCTGGCTCTAACCGTGTCTGGTCGCCTTCCTAACCTTGTCTGGCCCGTCTCCGGGATGTCGTCCTGACGCTGGCTCTAACCGTGTCTGGTCGCCTTCCTAACCTTGTCTGGCCCGTCTCCGGGATGTCGTCCTGACGCTGGCTCTAACCGTGTCTGGTCGCCTTCCTAACCTTGTATCTGGCCCGTCTCCGGTCTGACGCCTCTAACGTGTCTGCCCCCTCCTAACCTTGTCTGGCCCGTCTCTGGGATGTCGTCCTTGTCTGGCCCGTCTCTGGGATGTATCTTGTCTGGCCCGTCTCCGGGATGTATCTTGCCCGTATACGTCACGTGTCTGACCTGTCTCTGACTCATCTTACTATGGTGGTCGACGCACCATAAAGCCAAAATATCTAACTCATCTCCAGCCATGCCTGACAGCGCGGGCAACCTTTCTGTTTCTGCAAGAATGCATTCATTTTAGCAACATGTTATGCACTGCGTGACATTACTAGTCATTGCATGAAGCGAAAGGGCGGATCCCGCGTCGGTAGCCCCTCCCCGGGCCATGGGGAAACTGGTCACGGCCGGCCGCCAACAAGGCATCGGAAGAACCGCACCGTCACCTTAACCCGCGCCGTCTCGGGGGGGGCGGGGGTTGATATGCGTTCCCCTAAGGTTTTCCCCGGATAGTGAAATTTGGCATACCTTTTCCCACATCAATTTGGCATGTTGTGTCAAAATTTTTAGATCAAGACATCTAGGGTCAACGAGTTAGTCAAGGTCAAGTGAGGTCACCTCCAGAAAAGTTAAACCAGTCGTCACGCTTTAACGGATAAAGATACACTTTAATGAAACTTTCAGCGTTTGCTTATCTTTAGCGACGAAACAAAACGCACCAGAGGAATTTGGATTTTTTTTTCCCGCTTTTCATTACTTATTAGTTTTGCACATTTGCCCGTTAGGGCTAAAATCGAAGATTCTGGCTAAAGTAAACATTTTCTTAAGAAGCGAGTTGACTTCGAACAACGTTTTTTTCGGTCCGCTCTACATATTAGGAAAATTAAAATTAAAGAAAATTGAAAACTCAATTTTGAAATTTCAAAAGAATACAATTTTGATTTTTTGGTGGGCAAAATTGTAGGGCCATGGTCGATTTCGCCTTCCTTTTCTGATTCCAAATATTTTTTCTCTTCAAATCTCCCCCAAAATGAGCTCCCCAGAGCAAAAACATGATGTAAGTCGTGAAAACCTAGGCCCCCTAGTGACGTCACTTTTGGGGGGATAAAATTTTGGGGGTGGTTTCTGGACCTACTCGTCGAGCGCTTTCCGATGACACCCCTTTCGTTTTCGTGCGACGCTTAGTTTGGTGATTAGGAGGGGGTTTGTATCAACCCCCCCTGAGACGGGGTGTGAGGATATGACCGGAAAGACGGGTTAACAGGCCGAATAATTAAACATTGTATAATGGTTGGTTGGTTATTTGATTTTTAGGGCGCATCGACCAGGTTTGGTCATTTAACATTGTTAAAGTTATTATAGCCTTCTTTGCAGGCGTCGGGAATAAGATCCGTATCTGGATCTGGACGGGACCATATTCTAGGGGAAAAGTGACGTTCTGTAGCAATTCAGCCTTGGAAAGAATATGGAGTAATTTGATCATATGTAGCCGATAGATGATATGTAGATGATATGTAGGTGATGCATTTGGTGTCAGGTGTTGTAAGGGCCGACCCAGGGAGGGCGTGCTGTCGGGTGTTGTAAGGGCCGACCCAGGGAGGGCGTGCTGTCGGGTGTTATAAGGGGACCCAGGGAGAGCTTGGTATTGGGTGTTGTGAGCTGCCCAGAGAGAGCATGGTGTCGGGCGTTGTGTTGGTTGGGGGGGGCGACCCAGGGGGAGTGTGATGTCGGATGGTATGTTGTGAGGGGGAGGGGGACGACCCAGGGAGAGCGTGGTGGCTGGTGTTGTGAGGGGGTGAGGAGCGGCCCATGGAGATCCTAGTGTCTGGTTTTGTGAGGTGTGTGGGGGGGGAGATGAGTGTTGGCCCATGGAGAGTTTGGTGTCTGGTGTTGTGAGGGGGAGGGGCGGCCCCTGGAGAGCTTGGTGTATGGTGTTGTGAGGGGTGAGGGACGGTCCATGGAGAGCTTGGTGCCTGATAACCGCAGCCGACGAACCGGCGGCTTCAGACAAACTTCATGCACGTAAACGGGACATTATACTGGAGGGGAAGTGGTGGGTCGTCGTCATTGCGGCTCCTCCTTTCGTGTACTTCTCTATGCCGGGAAACCGTAGTAAGATATATGACGACAAAATGAAGGCGATCCAACGAAGCTGGTTCGGCGACGAGCGAGGCCAATCGTGTCTGGGAGAGCGTATCGGTTAGAGTGGCTCCTATCAGTGCGCTCATTGACCACACCCGCTCGATGGAGCGGGCGACTGCCAATCAGGGGACAATGGAGCGGCGCGGCCACAGGAGAACACAGCAGACCACAGCAGACCACAGCACACCACAGCACACCACAGCAGAGCCGCTGTGGCGGCCGTGCGACTGAGACATTTGTGCTGAATCTGCCGACTGGCGGCAGTGCGTACCGGCCGGAGGGATCGGATGTCGCGACGCGGCCTTCCTCGTGGCGTGAGGTGTGGGGTGGCCAAGTTTAGCCTGCGGCGTGCTGCGGTGCCGACGCTGGCTGCCGCATCAGCAGCGCGGCCCGACCAGACACGTACTCTGGGTTTGGCGCCCAGCTGCCACCGCCCAGCTGCCGGCGGCGGCAGTGTGTGGCCGAGCTGACGTGCCGGGGTGGCGGTGTGTGGCCGAGCTGACGTGCCGGGGTGGCGGTGTGTGGCCGAGCTGACGTGCCGGCGGCGGCAGTGTGTGGCCGAGCTGACGTGCCGGGGTGGCGGTGTGTGGCCGAGCTGACGTGCCGGGGTGGCGGTGTGTGGCCGAGCTGACGTGCCGGGGTGGCGGTGTGTGGCCGAGCTGACGTGCCGGCGGCGGCAGTGTGTGGCCGAGCTGACGTGCCGGGGTGGCAGTGTGTGGCCGAGCTGACGTGCCGGGGTGGCGGTGTGTGGCCGAGCTGACGTGCCGGCGGCGGCAGTGTGTGGCCGAGCTGACGTGCCGGGGTGGCGGTGTGTGGCCGAGCTGACGTGCCGGGGTGGCGGTGTGTGGCCGAGCTGGCGTGTCGGCGGCGGCAGTGTGTGGCCGAGCTGACGTGCCGGGGTGGCGGTGTGTGGCCGAGCTGACGTGCCAGGGTGGCGGTGTGTGGCCGAGCTGACGTGCCGGGGTGGCGGTGTGTGGCCGAGCTGACGTGCCAGGGTGGCGGTGTGTGATCGAGCTGACGTGCCGGGGTGTTGCCGAGCTGACGTGCCGGGGCGGCGGTGTGTGGCCGAGCTGACGTGCCAGCCGCCTGGCTGCGGCTACAGCAGCCAGCCGTCCATTATGGCCGCCGCCGGGCGTCCCCACTCGCCGGCTGCAGAAAGTCTGTGAAAATGTGGCCACAGCTGCCGTGATTGTCCAGAGTTTAAAGTAAAAGCTAACTTGCTGCGGTGCGTCGTGAAGTTGGCGGAATACACAAATCGGCTCACCTCATTCTCGCCACTCGGTGCTGGCGAGCATTATGCTGCGCTGGCCATCTTGTTCTTATAAGTGGCCAATTGGCAGCATTCAGGGTGCTGACGCTAACCCCAGCAGTTCCCTTGGGTGCCTTGTCGGCACGCTGGCCATCTTCGAGGTGGCCGATTGGCGGCAGTCAGAGTGCTGACACTACCCGCAGCAGTCTTTGGTGCCTTGTTGGCACGCTGCATTGTTCGATTCTGGCAGAGATGTTTCCGAATGGGTTAATTAATTCAGCGCCACGTCTCCTCTTGCTGGCTGACATCTTGTTTCAGAAGCTTCCTCTCGCGCGGGTGCCGAGAGGAAGCTCCCTCTCCATACTCGCACTCCGGCCTCCTTGATCGATCTCGCACCAGCTCTTTATCGGAAACGCGCTCGTATCTGCCGAATATTTCCTGGAAAAAGCTGTTCGTGTTCATAGTACACATCGTCATCGAAGTTGCGCGTGTGCTGTAGATAGTCGATTTCCTCCAGCGCGCTTTAGCCACCCATCGTGACCCTGTTCTTCTTTCGGTCATGCCATCATCTGTGGGGTTCTTTTTGCCGGGGGAATTAAACGGACTTGAGACGAGTATGTCGTTACCAGAGGCGCGGACGGCCAATGTCAGCGACAGCACGTCACGCCGCTCACCAACACGCGCCGCCTGACCTCCCCTGGTGAATGCATTACCGCGCCAGCTGTTGGTGTGCGTGCCGCGGTGGCCTGGAGCGACGTAACGGCCAGTTGCCGAGACGTCGGCTGAGCGGGGGAGGTGGGAGGCTGGCCAGCAGAGAAGATTGGAGACGGCGCCTCGAATATCTGCGGCGGACTGCGTCGTGGCAGAAATCCCGTGTGTGACGGCGTGCTTTTCCCAGCTTGTTTGCAATCCGGAGTGGCCTCCCCACCCACCATAATTTGTGTTCAGTGTGGTTCAGTGTTCAGATGTGGCTGGTGAGTGATGAATGGCGACAGGCAACTGTGTGCCTGAGGTGAGGTGACAGTGGGCCGGCCAAGCTTCACGACGTGGACCACCGCATCTCTGGAGAAGGCTGCCCAGTCTCGCAATATCGCACGTTACCGAGGTAGAGAGAGAGAGAGGGACAGGGACAGAGACAGAGGGAGATAGACAGGAGAGAGAGAGAGAGAGAGAGAGAGAGAGAGAGAGAGAGAGAGAGAGAGAGAGAGAGAGAGAGAGAGAGAGAGAGAGAGAGAGAGAGAGAGAGAGAGAGAGAGAGAGAGAGAGAGAGAGAAAGGGACAAGGACAGAGAGAGAGGGAGGGGGGGTGCAGAGGGATAAAGGTAGAGGGAGGGCCGGAGAGAGAGAGAGAGGGAGACAGCGACAGGGGAGTGGACGAGGAGGAGAAAGATTGGATGGAGTGCCTTGTAACGCATGGGATGTGTGGCACCTCCGTGCGACTTCTGCTCAGTTAGTGCATAATACAGTGGGCTGGACGTCCGCAGTATGATTGGAGAAGGGTGCTGAGTTATTACATTTATCTAGTGGGCTGGACGTCTGCAATATGATTGGAAAAGGGTGCTGAGCTATTGCATTGTCCAGTGGGCCGGACGTCCCCAGTATGATTGGATAAGGGTGCTGAGCTATTACATTATCCGGTGGTCCGGGCCTACGCAGCACTATTGGAGAAGGGTCCATGTTTGACTAGGTGACAGGGGCTTTCGACGTGCATTATCTCAAACCGCATGTTATCGCTGCCGGGGTTGCCACCTCTACCCCATCCCGGAAACACGCCATTCACACTTCTATATTAGAGTGATCTGCTCGGGTCCCAAGATTACCACTTGCAAATGGAAGACCCCGGTTATCTACTCCACCATATCTACCCCAGGTGTCAGTGTGGTAGAGATCCCGAAGGAAGACCCCGGTGATCTTACCCCACCGTGCTGTACCCCAGGTGTCAGTGTGGTAGGGATCCCGAAGAAAGACCCTGGTGATCTTACTCTACCGCACTGTACCCCAGGTGGCAGTGTGGTAGGGATCCCGAAGGAAGACCCCGGTGATCTTACTCTACCGCACTGTACCCCAGGTGTCAGTGTGGTAGGGATCCCGAAGGAAGACCCGGTGATCTTACCCCACCGTGCTGTACCCCAGGTGTCAGTGTGGTAGGGATCCCGAAGAAAGACCCTGGTGATCTTACTCTACCGCACTGTACCCCAGGTGTCAGTGTGGTAGGGATCCCGAAGGAAGACCCCGGTGATCTTACCCCCACCGCACTGTACCCCAGGTGTCAGTGTGGTAGGGATCCCGAAGGAAGACCCCGGTGATCTTACCCCACCGTGCTGTACCCCAGGTGTCAGTGTGGTAGGGATCCCGAAGAAAGACCCTGGTGATCTTACTCTACCGCACTGTACCCCAGGTGGCAGTGTGGTAGGGATCCCGAAGGAAGACCCCGGTGATCTTACTCTACCGCACTGTACCCCAGGTGTCAGTGTGGTAGGGATCCCGAAGGAAGACCCCGGTGATCTTACTCCACCGTGCTGTACCCCAGGTGTCAGTGTGGTAGGGATCCCGAAGGAAGACCCCGGTGATCTTACTCTACCGCACTGTACCCCAGGTGGCAGTGTGGTAGGGATCCCGAAGGAAGACCCCGGTGATCTTACTCCACCGTGCTGTACCCCAGGTGTCAGTGTGGTAGGGATCCCGAAGGAAGACCCCGGTGATCTTACTCTACCGCACTGTACCCCAGGTGGCAGTGTGGTAGGGATCCCGAAGGAAGACCCTGGTGATCTTACTCTTCCGCACTGTACCCCAGGTGTCAGTGTGGTAGGGATCCCGAAGGAAGACCCCGGTGATCTTACTCTACCGCACTGTACCCCAGGTGTCAGTGTGGTAGGGATCCCGAAGGAAGACCCTGGTGATCTTACTCTTCCGCACTGTACCCCAGGTGGCAGTGTGGTAGGGATCCCGAAGGAAGACCCCGGTGATCTTACTCCACCGTGCTGTACCCCAGGTGTCGGTTTGGTAGAGATCCCGCCGGGTGATCTTACTCTGCCGAACGGTACCCTAGGTGTCAGTGTAGTAGATATCCCGAAACGCAGCTCTGCCACCTTTGTGTTTGACTTCTCCGGCCCGTCTCCGCCATCCCCGCCGTCTCGGCCCGTCACCAGTCACTCGTCTCCCATCTCGTCTCCCATCTCTGACTTCTCCGGCCCGTCTCCGCCATCCCCGCCGTCTCGGCCCGTCACCAGTCACTCGTCTCCCATCTCTGGTCAGTGATTTGACTTCTCCGGCCCGTCTCCGCCATCCCCGCCGTCTCGGCCCGTCACCAGTCACTCGTCTCCCATCTCTGGTCAGTGATTTTTGTTTTGCATCCGGTGCCAGGTGCTTTGTTGCGTTACTCGGTTACTGGGTGTGTGCTTTGGTGGCGTCATCGAGGGTCGGCGCTGCTGTGTAATCTGTGCCGCCCCTCGATGGAGGGGATGGACGGCGATGGACGTTACCAGGCCGGGCAGCGGTGGACAGTGTGTGCCACACCTGCCGGCCACACCAAATGTTATAGGCCCCATAGCATGCTGCTTCCTCTCCATCCAACTTATCACTATTGGATAATGACATCTAGTTGTCTATTGCTAGTTAAGCATGTCTTCATCCAGCAATGCAAGGAGTGGATTTTTTAGGAGTGTATAATTTTTGTATGGCAAAAGTTCCAAAAAGGCCATTTTTCCAACGCTGGCCGTTGTTGAGTGTACCACCAGCCGTGGCTGGGTGTACCTACCACTAGCCGTGGTTGGGTGCACCACCAGCCCAGTGGTTGGTTGTACCACGAGCCGTGGCTGGGTGTACCACGATCCGTGGTTGGGTGTCCCACCAGCCCCGTGGTTGGGTGTACCACCAGCCCCGTGGCTGGGTGTACCACGAGCCGTGGCTGGGTGTACCATCAGCCGTGGCTGGGCGTACCATCAGCCGTGGCCGGGCGTACCATCAGCCGTGGTTTGGTGTACCATCAGCCGTGGCTGGATGTACCATCAGCCGTTGTTAGGTGTACCATCCGCCGTGGTTGGATGTACCACCAGCCCGTGGCTGGGTGTACCACGAGCCGTGGTTGGGTGTACCATCAGCCGTACCATCAGCCGTGGTTGGGTGTACCATCAGCCGTGGTTGGGTGTACCATCAGCCGTGGCTGGGTGACTGAACTACTGGTCGTTGTCGATGTTCATCATTCACCTGTGTCGGTGCACACACGTGTGCGGCCGACGTCTAACTGTGGCTGGTGCTCTATTACAGGTGAGTACCAGACGCATGCTGCCCTCGAGGTCCGCTCCAACGCGACACCCAGAGCTGTCCCTTCCAGCCGTCAGGTGACGTACACAGCTATCTGACTCGTTCCGGACCTCAAACCAGTTCATCGAAGTTGGTCCAGTGTCCGCTGCTCCGTCAAAGTGGGACCATGGTCTTGCTGCTCCGCTCTCTCTCTCTCTCTCTCTCTCTCTCTCTCTCTCTCTCTCTCTCTCTCTCTGTCTCTCTCTCTGTCTCTGTCTCTGTCTCTGTCTCTGTCTCTGTCTCTGTCTCTGTCTCTGTCTCTGTCTCTGTCTCTGTCTCTGTCTCTGTCTCTGTCTCTGTCTCTGTCTCTGTCTCTGTCTCTGTCTCTGTCTCTGTCTCTGTCTCTGTCTCTGTCTCTGTCTCTGTCTCTGTCTCTGTCTCTGTCTCTGTCTCTGTCTCTGTCTCTGTCTCTGTCTCTGTCTCTGTCTCTGTCTCTGTCTCTGTCTCTGTCTCTGTCTCTGTCTCTGTCTCTGTCTCTGTCTCTGTCTCTGTCTCTGTCTCTGTCTCTGTCTCTGTCTCTTCTCTGTCTCTGTCTCTCTCTCTGTCTCTCTCTCTGTCTCTCTCTCTCTCTCTCTCTCTCTCTCTCTCTCTCTCTCTCTCTCTCTCTCTCTCTCTATCTCTCTATTCTCTCTCTCTCTCTCTCTGCTGTCTCTCTCTCATGTCTCTTTCCTGGCTCTCTGACACTGACTCTCCGTTGTGAGTATGTGTGTTTAGAGTACAAGGTGCACGATTCGACGCTGCAGTACGAGACTGATGCGAGACCTGGGTGTGTATCGGGACAGTAAATGCACAGCATGTGGATCAAACTGTGTCAAGTGTGAACCGAGCGCTGGGACTGTTTATTGGATCAATGCAGACAGTGCATTGTGGTAAGTCCTCAAGAAGTGATCTGTTTACGGCATATAACGCTTACATTATGTCTCGCCTTGAGCACTGTTCTGTCATCTGAGCAGGCACAGCCACGACACATCTGGCCCGGATGGACAGGGTAGAGCACAAGGTTTTGATGTGGCGAGCTGCTCGCTATGGTGACAAACTTAGGCCGGAATCTTTAGAATAGTAGGACTTTCTTCACTTTTATAGCATGACCTCCGTGTCCACTCGGCGCGTGCAGGCCGACATCATGCTCTTGCGAATCGTTATATGCGGTTGGACTGACTCTGGGCTACCTAGACTCCTAGATATCACTCTTTTGTACCTAGACCACTCGGTCCTTGGCAGTCTAGAATAGGAAGGCTTAGGCTACCGCTCGTTTTGCTTAGTTTCTTGCACATAACGGTGGGCAGAAAAATCGGGAAGCATAGTAAGGTGCTCATAACTCCACTGTTTTATATATATATTGACACATGTTCTGATACCCGTACCTCCTCTCTTCCCGTACACTGATATACTTCCTTCTCTAATGTTCGAGCTGCACCGGCCCAGAGTGGCCTCTCCTCTCTCGCCCTGCCCTGTCTTGTCTTGTCTTGTCTTGTCTTGTCTTGTCTTGTCTTGTCTTGTCTTGTCTTGTCTTGTCTTGTCTTGTCTTGTCTTGTCCTGTCCTGTCCTGTCCTGTGCTGTGCTGTCCTGTCCTGTCCTGTCCTGTCACTCGGCCATCGAGCCGTGTCGTCCCGTGCGCGGTTTGCACCTCGATCCACTCCCTGCCGGTGCGCCTCCAGCCGAATGGCCACCCACCCACCCCTCCCCTCTCGTCTCCTCCGTGCCCGGTCAGAAATAGCCTGCGGCTGTGCGGTGCGGCGGCCGCCTGACCTCAGCTGAACCGGCGCAGTGCTGCCGTGTGGGGTGATGATGTCGCCCACTCCGACCGCAGTCACGGTGGACCGATCTGGCAATTAGTGCTCAACTCATCTGGATAATTTTAGGGCCATGATTTTTGTAGTTCTGGATGTCAGTTGAAGAGAATAGCTATTGCGGAGCAGTGTGTGCTTTTCGACAAGCCTGCTGATGTACGCCAATTTCGCATAAAATCGGTGTGTTTCTAGTCCGTGGCCGGAGTTGATCTCTTCAGGGGAGAGGTTATGCGGTAGTCCGTGACCGGAGTTGATCCCTCCGGGGGAGGGATTATGCGGCCGACACTGATCGACTGGCTGATACACTGATAAATGATGTCCCGGCCCAGTGACTGCTGCCGCAGCAGCTACGGCTGCTGCCAGCTCCGCCGCTGCTGCTGCTGTTGCCAGTGCCACTGATAAATGATGTCCCGGCCCAGTGACTGACAGACTGCCGCAGCAGCTACGGCTGCTGCCAGCTCCGCCGCTGCTGCTGCTGTTGCCAGTGCCACTGATAAATGATGTCCCGGCCCAGTGACTGCTGCCGCAGCAGCTACGGCTGCTGCCAGCTCCGCCGCCGCTGCTGCTGCTGTTGCCAGTGCCACTCGCAGCCAGTTGGCTGGAAGCGCTGTATGTGACGAACAGATGGCGTGCTGCCCTGGGCTGGCGCCGTGTGACGCTGTATGTGACGAACAGATGGCGTGCTGCCCTGGGCTGGCGCCGTGTGACGCTGTATGTGACGAACAGATGGCGTGCTGCCCTGGGCTGGCGCCGTGTGACGCTGTATGTGACGAACAGATGGCGTGCTGCACTGGGCTGGCGCCGTGTGACGCTGTATGTGACGAACAGATGGCGTGCTGCCCTGGGCTGGCGCCGTGTGACGCTGTATGTGACGAACAGATGGCGTGCTGCACTGGGCTGGCGCCGTGTGACGCTGTATGTGACGAACAGATGGCGTGCTGCCCTGGGCTGGCGCCGTGTGACGCTGTATGTGACGAACAGATGGCGTGCTGCCCTGGGCTGGCGCCGTGTGACGCTGTATGGACGAACAGATGGCGTGCTGCCCTGGGCTGGCGCCGTGTGACGCTGTATGTGACGAACATATGGCGTGCTGCCCTGGGCTGGCGCCGTGTGACGCTGTATGTGACGAACAGATGGCGTGCTGCCCTGGGCTGGCGCCGTGTGACGCTGTATGTGACGAACAGATGGCGTGCTGCCCTGGGCTGGCGCCGTGTGACGCTGTATGTGACGAACAGATGGCGTGCTGCCCTGGGCTGGCGCCGTGTGACGCTGTATGTGACGAACAGATGGCGTGCTGCCCTGGGCTGGCGCCGTGTGACGCTGTATGTGACGAACAGATGGCGTGCTGCCCTGGGCTGGCGCCGTGTGACGCTGTATGTGACGAACAGATGGCGTGCTGCACTGGGCTGGCGCCGTGTGACGCTGTATGTGACGAACAGATGGCGTGCTGCACTGGGCTGGCGCCGTGTGACGCTGTATGTGACGAACAGATGGCGTGCTGCCCTGGGCTGGCGCCGTGTGACGCTCGCCTGCTGCACTTCAGTGGGCAGTTGACTGGAAGCGCTGTATGTGACGAACAGATGGCGTGCTGCCCTGGGCTGGCGCCGTGTGACGCTCGCCTGCTGCACTTCAGTTGGCAGTTGACTGGAAGCGCTGTATGTGACGAACAGATGGCGTGCTGCACTGGGCTGGCGCCGTGTGACGCTCGCCTGCTGCACTTCAGTTGGCAGTTGGCAGTTGGCAGTTGGCAGTTGACGAGCAGCGAGTGGTAGGCCGTCACCGGAGTCTCTGTACAGATGCTGCCACACAAACGTGCCCTGCCTCTGCGCACTGTCCTGGCGGTCGGATCCAGCAGCCACTCAACACCAGACTGGTGTTGATGCCGATACTGATGCTGATATCACGGCTTCAGTAGCCGTCTGGCTAATACCGACACTGCTACGGCCTCAGTAGCCGTCTGACTCATCCTGATTAAATTGGTCGTCAGCGCTGGTTTTATGACAGACGGTATTGGAGACGCTGCCACCACTGACTAGTGACCAGGTGTCGCCAGTTGGCGTGACGTCATTGTCTTGTCGATTGGCATCGGTACATAGGCGGAGGTTTGGTTGTCTCCAGCTGACTGGGCTGCCGGCGAGATGGCACCACGTACACAGCGTGTGGTTACTTGGGCTGCAGTGTACACACGCTACAGAACAGTACCGCTAACACAACAGTACCGCTGACACACCAATACACCGACACAACAGTACCCCTGACACAACAGTACCCCTGACACAACAGTACCCCTGACACAACAGTACCGCTGACACAACAGTACCGCTGACACACCAATGCACCGACACAACAGTACCGCTGACACAACAATACCGCTGACACAACAGTACCGCTGACACACCAATACACTGACACAACAGTACCGCTAACACAACAGTACCGCTGACACACCAATACACCGACACAACAGTACCCCTGACAACAGTACCCTGGCAAACAGTACCGCTGACACAACAGTACCGCTGACACACCAATGCACCGACACAACAGTACCGCTGACACAACAATACCGCTGACACAACAGTACCGCTGACACACCAATACACTGACACAACAGTACCGCTAACACAACAGTACCGCTGACACACCAATACACCGACACAACAGTACCGCTGACACAACAGTACCCCTGACACAACAGTACCGCTGACACAACAGTACCGCTGACACAACAGTACCGCTGACACACCAATGCACCGACACAACAGTACCGCTGACACAACAATACACTGACACAACAATACCGCTGACAACAGTACCGCTGACACAACAGTACCGATGACACAACAGTACCGCTGACACAACAATACACTGACACAACAGTACCGCTGACACAACAGTATCGCTGACACAACAGTACCGCTGCCACAACAATACACTGACACAACAGTACCGCTGACACAACAGTACCGCTGACACAACAATACCGCTGACACAACAGTACCGCTGACACAACAGTACCGCTGACACAACAATACCGCTGACACACCAGTACCGCTGACACAACAATACCGCTGACACAACAGTACCGCTGACACAACAGTACCGCTGACACAACAATACACTGACACAACAGTACCGCTGACACAACAGTACCGCTGACACAACAATACCGCTGACACAACAATATCACTGACACAACAGTACCAATGACACAACAGTACCACCGACACAGCAGTATATTCCGCGTATGCCACCGACATATATTCCAAGAAGACCGGTCGGAAAGCCTGCCGGCCTTGACCGGGCTTTCTGACCATGTTTTCGGTCAGAAAACCCTGACTCAGGTGCCGACACCCATGCTGCACTGATTACATCAGTCGCCAGCTGCTGACACCCAGGCAGCGCTGATTACACCAGACGCCAGCTGCTGACACCCAGGCAGCGCTGATTACACCAGACGCCAGCTGTTGACACCCAGGCTGCTCTGAGTACACCAGACGCCAGCTGCTGACACCCAGGCAGCGCTGGTTACACCAGACGCCAGCTGCTGACACCCAGGCTACGCTGATTACACCAGACGCCAGCTGCTGACACTCAGGCTGCACTGATTACACCAGACGCCAGCTGCTGACACCCAGGCTGCTCTGATTACACCAGACGCCAGCTGTTGACACCCGTGCTGCTCTGATTACACCAGACGCCAGCTGCTGACACCCAGGCTGCTCTGATTACACCAGACGCCAGCTGCTGCCACCCAGGCTGCTCTGATTACACCAGACGCCAGCTGCCGAGACACCGTCTGTCGCCAGATCAGCGCAGGTCACTCGGCCTCCTTGGCTGGCTGTCAGCAGAGGTTACCGTCCCGTGTGTTGTGACTGGGTTGTCGCCCTTAGCTCCACCGTGTCTTGCTGCCTCGCTGCCCAAGACCACCAGAGATGTCGATCACGTGCGTCCAGCCGGATCAGACGTGGCTCAAGTCAGTCGCTACCCGTGGTCATCTGCTGTTGATATGGCCTGCCCAGGCCGGCCCCATAGCGGTGGCTTTTCATATCTGGCACAGACCAGAACCTGCCCAGCCCCGTCTCGGTGGCATGAGCTGCGCACACGTTTCAGCCGCTCGACTCCGGGCCGGCCTGCTTTACATATCTGAGCGCAGGGCGATGGCGTCATTTCCGCCGGCGTGTGGTGGGTGTCGTGCTGTGCTGTCAGATCGCCCCCCCCAGCTGCCAGATCCTGCCCCTCCCCAGCTGCCAGATCCTGCCCCTCCCCAGCTGCCAGATACCGCCCCTCCCCAGCTGCCAAATCTCCCAGCTGCCAGATACCCCTCACAAGCTGCCAGATTCCGCCTTTTCCTTAGTTGCGTCCGGCGAGAGCAGACAGAACCCGCCCTGGACCCGGCGAACGCTCAACCCGTGTTTGATGGCGGTAGGCGCTGGTGGTCCGTTTTTGCCGCGGTCACCTCTAGCTCTGCATTATTAGTGACAACTTTAGATTGTGTGTGTTGACGACTATTCGGTCGACACATTTCCTGGGTGTAAACAAATGGTACAGTCGCGATGGGTTTCAGCTGATTTCGGATGGTACTGATGTGCGAAGCGTAGGCATCGCTACGGACATTGTATGGGTGGGGCTAATGTAGGTATATTTTCCATGCAACACCATAGGCGTGATCTTAAATTGTACAATGATTTTGGGTGACGCATCCCTTGATCTACCATGGTCGATGCGCCCTAAAACCCTAATCACACCCTGCCGTGGCGACGCCCATGGTCCGGAAATACGGGAACAGCCGAGACGACGGACAAAATGTGGGCCACAACAATGCACGCACACATCAGCTGCCAAGAGGGGAGGGGATGGCGGGTCTGGGTGGCCCTGACCTTACCAGTTGTGGCGGGTCCGGGTGCCTTGACCTGACTCAGTGTGGCAAGTCGGGGTGGCCCTGATCTAACCCGGTGTGGGGGGCCGGATGGTCCTGATCTGACCCGGTGTGGGGGGCCGGATGGTCCTGATCTAACCCGGTGTGGGGGGCCGGATGATTCTGATCTGACCCGGTGTGGCGGGTCTGGATGGTCTGACCTAACCTGACCCGGTGTGACAGGTCGGGGATGCCTGACCTATCCCGTTGTGGCGTGTCGGGGTGGCCCTGTCCTATCCCGTTGAGGCGTGTCGGGGTGGTCCTGGCATGACCTGACCATGCTGATTTGGCGTTCACAGAGATGGCTACTACCGCCATCTTCCAGAGCTGACATTCCGTATCCTCCACTAAGATCACAATTCCATATCCTCCACTAATGATGCAATTCTGTATTCTCCACTAAGGCTGTCAATTCCGTATCTACCACTAAGGTTGTCAATTTCTGCTTCTTCCACCCTTATAGGTCTGTTCAACGGCTAACAATGTCTCCTCGTACCTTGTGCGGCTCTTGGTCGGCTCTCAAGCAGAATCTGTTTGCATCGTGGCATTTATGGAGTCATTCTAGTGAAATGAGTTGGCGCACGACAGGCATACACGGGCGGGAGCTATGCAAATGAGGGGCGCTGCCCTCCAGTAGTGGCCCACATCTGGCGAATTCAGGATGGTGAAGAGCTGTTGACAGCCGCGCTCGATAGGCACAGACAGTCCTGTGGGGCCGGTGGGGCGCGTCGCTGTAGGTGGTGGCCGGTTGTTGAGCGTAGACCAGCTTGGCGACAGCGCAGCGTCTGCGCCACTGAGCCCGTGCCTGTAGGGATGGTCCACACATTCGTTGTGCCGTCCCGGCGGTCGTTATGATATGCTATGTAGCTGGGACGGCCGCTATGTTATGATGTTATAAAGCTGATGCGGCCGTTATGTTTTGATGGTATGCTGCTGAGGCGGCCGTTATGCTATGTTACATAGCCGAGTCGGTCGTCATGGTATGCTATGAAGCTGCAGCAGCCGTTGTGTTATGATGTTTTGTGGCTGCGGTATCCGGCACGGCCTGGCGGGCGCCGTGCGATGGTGGCGACGGCGCGGCGGAAACACCGCTCTACTGGTAAACACTGCACCATTGATGGCGCCTCAGCCGTCCCAGCCCCCCACCCCTCACACACTACCACCAAATACGGACACGGACAGCCGTCCGTGGCTGCGTTAGGTCGGCGCCGCGCCTCGGGACAGGTCAGGTGGAAGCGATAACGGAACGATGGTAGCATCTTCCGGCTTATCCGCGACCATCAAGCTCTACCACGACCATCCGGCTCTCCCACGACCATCCGGCTATTCCACAACCATGGAGCTCTCCCACTACCGTCTGGTTCTTCCACAACCATCCGGCTCTCCCACAACCATCAAGCTCTTCCACAATCATGCGGCTCTCCCACCACCATCTGGTTGTCACACGACCATGCTGGGCTCTCCCACTTCCGTCTGGTCCTTCCACAACCATGCGTCTCTCCCAATGCCGTCTGGTTCTTCCACAACCATCCGGCTCTCCCACGACCATCTGGCTGTCACGCCACCATCCGGCTCTCCCACGACCATCTGGCTGTCACATCACCATCCGGCTCTCCCGTGACCTCTCAGCATCAGGGTAAAGACGCCGAGCAAGCTAGCTGAGTGCGTTATTATTAGCGAAGGCGAAACCACAGCGAGTCTGCTGCCGTACATATGGTGCAGAGGCACATCTCAGCGACTGGACCCGGCCGGCCCGGTCCGACCCGCCAGACCGTCACGCTTTTGAGACTAATATTTTGTTTCCATTATATCGTTTGGCATTCCAATTTCTTCGCTCAGATTCGTATGTGCTATTTTAATATTCGTTTTGCCAAATTTTATCCTAGTATTATCCATGAGGTACCATCAATATTTGTTCAAAGGAAGAATGAAATGGTTCTATATTATGGTGTATTAATTTTCCGTTGATTTATGTGTTTTGATCACTTGATGTGCCGCACCTTAAGGGCATGGCCAAGCGTATACCTCGTACTCGAGAACGTGGGGCGAAGTGTATCTCAGTGTAAATGCGAATGAATGAGTGAATTGTTTTCTGAGTTTATGTGTAATTGGGCATTTACCTGTTTGTGTTTTAGCCACAATGCAACATAATGCGATATCCTGGCACTTACCAAATACCCCAATGAGATTGTAGCACAAGGAGATGGTACCGAGACCTCTCAGCGATCAGTGGCCGCCAGTTCTGTCAGACTGCTGCAGCTGGAGCCTGTGTTGACGCCCTCCGTCCCCCCTGCACCCAACACCCGTGAGTGTCCCAGTGCGGGCCCTCCGTCCCCCCGGTACTCAACACCCGTGAGTGCCCCAGTGCGGGCCCTCCGTCCCCCGGTACTCAACACCCGTCAGTGTCCCAGTGCGGGCCCTCCGTCCCCCTGCACCCAACACCCGTGAGTGCCCCAGTGCGGGCCCTCCGTCCCCCGGTACTCAACACCCGTCAGTGTCCCAGTGCGGGGTAGTACCACCGCAGGGCTGCCAGCCGAGGGCGAGGATCAGAGACGGCAAGCGTCGCAACATGTGAATGGCTGGACGTTCAGCTTGATCCTTCAGTCTGCCAGACGAAGCTAAGGGGACGTTCAGCCTGCCCCTGCAGTCTGCCAGACGGAGCTGGGTGACGTTCAGTCTGCCCCTGCAGTCTGCCAGACGGAGCTGGGGGACGTTCAGTCTGCCCCTGCAGTCTGCCAGACGGAGCTGGGGGACGTTCAGTCTGCCCCTGCAGTCTGCCAGACGGAGCTGGGGGACGTTCAGTCTGCCCCTGCAGTCTGCCAGACGGAGCTGGGGGACGTTCAGTCTGCCCCTGCAGTCTGCCAGACGGAGCTGGGGGACGTTCAGTCTGCCCCTGCAGTCTGCCAGATGGAGCTGGGGAACGTTCTGCCTGCCCCTGCAGTCTGCCAGACGGAGCTGGGAACGTTCAGCCTGCCCCTGCAGTCTGCCAGACGGAGCTGGAGGACGTTCAGTCTGCCCCTGTAGTCTGCCAGACGGAGCTAGGGAACGTTCAGCCTGCCCCTGCAGTCTGCCAGACGGAGCTGGAGGACGTTCAGTCTGCCCCTGCAGTCTGCCAGACGGAGCTAGGGGACGTTCAGCCTGCTCCTGCAGTCTGCTAGACGGAGCTGGGGAACGTTCAGTCTGCCCCTGCGGTCTGCCAGACGGAGCTGGGGGACGTTCAGTCTGTACCTGCAGTCTGGCAGACGGAGCTGTGGGACTTTGAGTCTGCCCCTGCAGTCTGCCAGACGGAGCTGGGGGTACGTTCAGTCTGCCCCTGCAGTCTACCAGACGGAGCTGGGGAACGTTCAGCCTGCCCCTCCAGTCTGCCAGACGGAGCTGGGGAATGCACTAGTCACACCCAAGCCTGACCACACAAAACAGCTAGCCCACCCCCGCCCAGCTCTGGGCAGGGCTTGGTCGCGAGCACCACGTGCAGATAGCGCCGATGATCTCTCTGCACCACTAGTGTGACGGTTTGTGACGGCTGTGTGGCGTTGTTGGCTGCGTGGTGCTGTTGACTGTGTGGCGCGTGGTCGTTTGGCGGTGGCGCTGTTGGCGTGTGGCGTTGTTGGCTGCGTGGTGCTGTTGACTGTGTGGTGTATGGCTGCGTGGTGCTGTTTGGCTGTGTGGCGCTGTTGGCTGTGTGGCGTTGTTGGCTGCGTGGTGCTGTTGACTGTGTGGTGTATGGCTGCGTGGTGCTGTTTGGCTGTGTGGCGCTGTTGGCTGTGTGGCGCTGTTGGCTGTGTGGCGTTGTTGGCTGTGTGGCGCTGTTGGCTGTGTGGCGCTGTTGACTGTGTGGTGTATGGCTGCGTGGTGCTGTTTGGCTGTGTGGCGCTGTTGGCTTGTGGCGCTGTTGGCTGTGGGTGTATGGCTGCGTGGTGCTGTGGCTGTGTGGCGCTGTTGGCTGTGTGGCGCTGTTGACTGTGTGTATGGCTGCGTGGTGCTGTTTGGCTGTGTGGCGCTGTTGGCTGCGTGGCACTGTTCGACTGTGTGGTGCTGTTGACTGTGTGGTGCTGTTGGCTGTGTGGTGCTGTTGGCTGCGTGGCGCTGTTCGACTGTGTGGTGCTGTTGACTGTGTGGTGCTGTTGGCTGTGTGGCGTTGTTGGCTGTGTGGCGCTGTTGGCTGTGTGGCGCTGTTGACTGTGTGGTGTATGGCTGCGTGGTGCTGTTTGGCTGTGTGGCGCTGTTGGCTGCGTGGCACTGTTCGACTGTGTGGTGCTGTTGACTGTGTGGTGCTGTTGGCTGTGTGGTGCTGTTGGCTGCGTGGCGCTGTTCGACTGTGTGGTGCTGTTGACTGTGTGGTGCTGTTGGCTGTGTGGCGCTGTTGGCTGCGTGGTACCAGCGCTGGTAGGCTGGTAAGCTGTTCGCGATCGTTTTGTTAACCTTTTCTGTAACTTAGTGTGCCAGGTGTATGTATACAAATTGAAGTTAATTTAGCTATAATCATATTGATGCGACTCCAGGATATATAAGGAGAAGTACGCAGAAGAACGCCGAAGATAAAGTAAATCATTTTTGATATAATTCATCGAAATCTGACGACACCTGGCATGTTGTGAACTTTTTCAAGCCAACGTTTCTCTCCTCGAGCGGAAAAAACGTGATGTCTCTCACAAGAAGCGTCCATTCTGTTTTTTTTTTAAAACAACATGACCACCTATTTTGGGGGCGTTCGGGTTGCGAGCGTTTGACAGCGACCCCCGGCCGCCCCTTGCCGTTTCGTAGATTTATCCCAGAACTACGAAACATCGCATTAATTTCATCATCAGCGCAAACAACCAATAAATCAGCAAACAAATATAGAACTATCACCATGCCTACTAGCTGCCGAACAGACACCAGCTGCAGAGGAGCAAGAACATCACCATCAATCACAGTCACGAGATTGGACATTGGCGGCGCCGACTCTGCAGTCGAGTCGCTCTGGCTCTCAGTGACAGGTGCCGGCCGGCGAACTGCGATCGTCGGCGCCATCTACCGGCCGCCCATTGTCTGGGAGTTATGGTCGAATCTGAAAGAGTGATCTGGAAGTTCACCGCCTTTTTTAATGACGCCTTGGTGCCAAAGAGGGTAAATCGAGCCGTACGCTCCTGTATGCTCTTGAAATGTCTCTGACGCAATTTTCTTCACCTGATGTGCTCACGCAACATTGTCTGGGTGCAGAACAGCCACCACGTGGAAGTACACCTACATGACTTTGACTTTGACTTTGTGGTGCTGTTCGATTGTATGGTGCTGTTGACTGTGTGGCGCTGTTGGCTGCGTGGTGCTGTTGGCTGCGTGGCGCTGTTGGCTGCGTGGTGCTGGTCGACTATGTGGTGCTGTTGACTGTGTGGCGCTGTTGACTGTGTGGCGCTGTTGGCTGCGTGGTGCTGTTCGACTGTGTGGTGCTGTTGACTGTGTGGCGCTGTTGGCTGCGTGGCGCTGTTCGACTGTGTGGTGCTATTCAACTGTATGGTGCTGTTCAACTGTGTGGTGTTGTTCGACTGCATGGTGCTGTTCAATTGTGTGGTGCTGTTCGACTGTATAGTGTTGCTCGACTGTGTGATGCCGTTCGACTGTGCGGTGTTGTTCGACTGTATAGTGCTGTTCGACTGTAGGGTGCTGTTCGACTGTATGGTGCCGTTCAACTGTACGGTGCTGTTCAACTTCATGGTGCTGTTCGACTGTGTGGCCCTTAGAAGTCAGTCCGGGTGAAGGACATTCGTCTGGGACCAGTTTCACACTGCACAGCATAGGCGTAGGAACGTCTCAAAAAGTGGGTGGGCCAGGGTCAACAGCAGGGGCGCACCCAGAAATTTCGCAAAGTACCATGGTTGAGCACTTTTGGATAGAAAACCCGATAATTTGAATAGTGAACACACAACTTTCAAGGGGGCGGGCCTAAAGGGCTCCTAAGGGGGAGGAGGCAGGCCCCCTGGGCGCGCCTATGGCTAACAGCAACATGTGGTACTGAAAAAGAACTATCATCGCAGCATAAGTACTTTCAAATTCACACTTCTCGCTGAACATGGAACTCTTCACGACTGGTGGATTCAATAATAGGTTTATCTTCCTGGTGCAAGGGAAACCATTAGTACCTATTACTGTTCAAATACAATTTCTTCAACTTCCGCTATGTGCGTGTGTGTGGGGGAGTGCAAGCTCATTACAGCCTCACTAATGGATATGTGGTGTGCCCTAGTTTCCATGAATTAGTACTTTACGTCACTAAGATGTCCCCCTTGTAAATGTTCACCGATGTTGGTGAGGAGAAAGAATAAGCAAGAACGTAGCTTACTTGCTGCCCCATGGCAAAAGAAGTCTCATGATTGATGCTGGAAAGGATGAGAAACAGGAAAGACGGGTGATCGCTGGTTGAAAATTATTTGATCCGGTGTGTGACAGACCAAGATTGGCAGGCTGACAGACTGGGGCAAAGAAAAACGTAATACATAAAAATACATTGTATGGTGTTTGTCCTTAGGGCCTAACTCCAACACATAGATGATCAGTCACCTCAATCATCTCTGTAGTACACATTGTGCACCTTAGAATATCCGCCACTTGAAACGAAATGCTACAACTACATCATGTGGCACCCGGCTGAAACGGAATGTAAGCGCTTATTTTGGGGACCAACAATTCAGCACAAAATAGCTGACATGTGACAGCACACGGCACCTCATAAAGCCATAAACGTGTTCAGACTTAAGAGCCACAACAACCCATCCTGAATTCAATTCAATGATCAATTCTCTTCTTCCCACGTTTTCTGGTGGCTAAGAAATCCGGATAACCGCTGAGCTTTGATGCACCTCATCTCTTTGGTTAAATACGCTCCCAGGTTGGCAACCGAACTGAGGCTCTAGTTAGGAGTTCTTTCTTGGACCTTTCCGTTTTTCTTTGTCTACGGATGTGCTTTAGGGCTCCAGCCAATTTTTGTTAGGGGCCCGGCACATTTTTGCGACCCCGGCTCTTTTTTTATAGTTTTGTTGCGTTTTTGTGCACCGACGATATCTTTTTTTTAGGTATCGGCGCGTTTTCCCAGACCCCGAAGTGTTTATTTAGTGCCCGGTCTTTTTGTTCCTTTTCTAGGACCATGTCGATTTTTGAGGGCCCCAGCCTGTTTTTGAGGCCCCCATGCGGTCTCAAGGCCCCGGTGTGCTTTGAGGGCCCCGTTGCGTTTTGTTTTTAGCTCCCGGTGTGTTTATTTAGAGCTGCAACGCATGTTTTAAGGCCCTTCGCCTTTTGCCAGACTCGGTACGCTTTGGAGGGCCCGGTGACATTTTCGTCCTCCAGTTGTGCTCTTAGGGTCCCGCTGTGTTCATTTGGGGTTCCTCGCTCACATTTGTGGGACCCCAGCACGATATTGGGGGCTCCGGTATAACTTCTCGGGGTCCCGTCGCGACTTTTCGGGCCCAGGCGCGTGGTTCCGGGGGGGGGGGGTCCGACGCCAGTTTTCTGGGCTCGACGCAATTTTTGGTGACTTCTTCTGAATTATGTAAAGTCCGAGCCACGGCCCGATTTTTCTGGCCCCCGGCGACATTTTTTTGGTGTCCCGTCGCGATTTTTCGAACTCCGGTACGTTTTTCGGTGCCGTATGCGATTTGTTAAGGCATCCGATGGTATGTTTGGGCTAAGGAGCGATTTTCCTGGCTCGGACATTTATTTTTCGGAATCTCTCTTTATTTTGGAGGGCTCCGGCTTGATCCTTGTCGGGTTTCTATGCGATTTTTGGGCCACGCTGTGCTTATTTGTGGCCATCGACGCCAATTTTTGGGAGCCCCGAGGGGAATTTTTCATGCCCCGACCAGAATTTATGGGAATACCGACAGGAATTTTGGGTCCCAAGCGCGATATTTGGGGGCTTGCGCTAGTTCGCGGGGCGCTTGTACTTATCTGGGCCTCGGCGCGATTTTGGCATTCCCGGCGCAAATGTTTGGGCCCGATGCAAGTTTTTTTTCGGTGCCGGTTGTATTTATTTACAACCTCTAATTCAGGGGGACCCGACGCGAAATCTATGGGGCCCCAGAATCATTTTTTGGGGACTCCGACGCGATTCTTGGGTTCTTGGAAGCCCACCTCTTCAGGATGGAGGGGAGGGGTATTTGCCTCTTTGGTATGCCACTGCGGCTGCTCAACGAGTTTTTTTTCAGCCGATGGCAACCTTCAGAGTAAAAAGGCCCTTAGGAGAACTTTCTTTCAGGACCTGTTCTGAATTTTCCGGTGCTCGGGTCGACTCGAAGGAATCCTTTGTGATTTTTGTTTGGTCGACTTCTATTTTTTGTAAGCCTCCTGCGCGATATTTTTGGGCCTCGGTACGATTCTTCGGGCTCCCAGTGCATATTTTGTTTTCCGGTGCTCCAACGTGCTTCTTTTCCGGGGCCCGACGCGTTTTTGGGGTCTTTGACGCAATTTTGTGGCCGCAGAGTAACATTCCGGGTAGGAACTTGATTTTTGGGAAGCCAGCTGCGACTTGTGGGGCTCCGGCGCGACTTTTTGGGCCCCTAATGATTTCCAAGGGCAGCGGCGCGACGTTTTTGGGTCTAAGTGCGATTTTTGGACCCTGTCTTCATTTGTTTGGATGCCTATCGCGAGTTTTAGTGGCCTCGACACGTATTTGGGGGTCCAACACGTTTTGGTTTCTTTTGGAACAATTGCTGGGACCCCAGAGTGATTTTCCATGTCCAGACTGTTTTTTTTTTCGTTGCCCCGGCTTCATTTATTGGGTGTTCCCGATGAGACTTTTGGGGCCCCGGTGCGACCTGTCGAGCCCCTAGCGTGATTTGCAGGCCCGGGCGCGACTTTTCGGTACCTTCAGGCTCAGCGTGATTTTCAGTGGCCCCGGCCCAACCTTTTGGAGTCCCCATTGTGATTTTCAAGAACCCCGGCACGACTTTTTCGGCCCCCAGCTTGATTTTCTGGGCTCAGGCGCGAACTTTTGAAGCCCCAGCGTGATTTTCAGGGGCCCAGCCCGTCTTTCTGCGGCACCCATCGTGATTTTCAAGGACCACGGCACGACTTTTTTGTGCTCCCAGCGTGATTTTCTCGGTGCCCGGTCCAACTTTTTGGGGCCCCAGCGCGATTATCAGGGGCCCCGACCCGACCTTTTGGGACCCAGCGTGATTTTGAGGGCCTGGCCAGTCTTTCTGGTGCCCAGTGTCGTTTTCGAGGGCCCCGGCGTGACTTCCGGTCTTTTTGGCCTCCAGCGTGATTTCCAGGTGCCCGGCCCGACCTCTTATGGCCTTAGCGTGATTTTCTGTGGCCCTGGCGCGATTTATCGGGGTCCCGGCGCGACCTTTTGGAGGCCCAGCGGTATTTTCAGGGGCCCGGTCCAACATTTTGGAGCCCTCAGCGTCATTTTTAGGGTCCCGGAACGATTTTTGAGGCCCCAATGTGATTTTCAGGGGCCTTGGTGGGATTTTTGGAGCCCATCGTCATTTTCAGGGACCCCTGCGCGACTTTTTGGGCCCCCAAAGTGATTTTTATGTTCCCCGGTGTGATTGTTGGGGACACCAGCAGGATTTTTAGGGAGCCTGGCGTTATTTTTCCGAACCCCGGCGCGATATTGGGGGCCCACAACCTCTCATGGGGAGGGGGACTGCTCCAATGCCCCCCCCCTTCGGTACGCCATTGCGCATGTCCCAATGATTGTATAGTTTAACAATGACGTCTATGGAGTACATCGCACAAAATCGACTTTCCTATGCCCATTTAACTGCTTGCACCACAAGTAGTGTTCAGAAATATACACCCTGCAATTGGCCTAAATTCATCCCATTATCTTCGGGGTTCTTAAATCTCAGCCTGGACGTACACATCACTGGACGATGAAAAGCCTTGATAGTAGTCTCCGTTGTAATTCGGTGTTTTAATGCTCTTAATCCAAATGTCTTCATTGAATAGATTATGGGATCAGAGTCTATACTAAGCAGATATTGTTACATATACCATGAGCCCACCATCTTACCGAACCATTTCTGTTGAACGACATAATTTGAATTAAATGTTTAACGTGCTGTCAATGCCACTACGCAGTTACCCAGCTGAAGATCCACTCTGGTCAGTTGCCATGCTCGTCATGTGCCTTCTCAGGTCACATGACAAGCATCACTCGTTACTTGTCACATCATCACTCTTCATATCACTCCTCATGTGACCTTGTCAGGTCGCATCACGAGCGCCTAATCCTCTCTGGGGATTCTAAGATTCTGAGAGGCGTTCTCGCAGTTGACGTTGATATAATAGTGTGTGGACTTCATTATTGTATCTATGCTACCATAATAAATGATGGAAATAAGTATTTTGCTATATTGCATGCCAGCACCGATAATACCCAGGCATCTCAATCAAAAGGTTGGATATCTGTGTGCTGTGCCAAACTGTGAAAATCCATTGAAATGTGGAAATTTTTACGTTCTATTCCATACTACAGTCACGCAATGGATGTATCGTGGTAGTAATTTATATGCTTCAATATTCAAAATACATGTAAATGTTGAAGTGTATGGCAGCTAGGACCAAGGCCGTATATAATACATAGCTCTGTAATATCAAGGCAAGGAAATTGCACTTGCAAATTGTATGTCTTACCTTGATTGTGTTACGTTACTGCCCTCAGCCTTTACAATTTTCTACTCTAGGCAATATTAATGAAATCGATGTTAAATATGTTAACAGTCAAAGAACCACAGTGAAACTCTAGTATGAATGTATTTTGGTACTGGCTGGCACATTATCTGCCATCATCTGGCACATAGTCTTTTCATAACATAATATAAGGTGTGAATATCCATATATCTGTTGTATTACATCAACTCCTGAATTAGTTGCGTTGTTGTAGGGTCATGTCCAAGTGTGCATGACTTAAGAAATGAAGTGCTACGATGTGATATGTACAGCTTTTACTTAGTTATGGATTGCAGGGAGTTTTTCACATATTCAAATGTGTGCATGCTGCATTTTAGGAAATTTAGATGTCTCAAAAGTGGGAGGGCCAGCTACCATTGTTGCCCCCCCCCCCCACACACTTTGAAAAGTGGGTGGGCCATGGCTCCCTTACGGTACTGTTGTGGCGGCGGTACTGTTGTGTCAGCGGTATTGTTGTGGCGGCGGTACTGTTGTGTCAGCGGTATTGTTGTGGCGGCGGTACTGTTGTGTCAGCGGTATTGTTGTGGCGGCGGTACTGTTGTGTCAGCGGTATTGTTGTGGCGGCGGTACTGTTGTGTGAGCGGTATTGTTGTGGCGGCGGTACTGTTGTGTCAGCGGTATTGTTGTGCCGGCGGTACTGTTGTGTGAGCGGTATTGTTGTGGCGGCGGTACTGTTGTGTCAGCGGTATTGTTGTGTCAGCGGTATTGTTGTGTCGGCAGTACTGTGGGCAGTCTGATCAGAGGTGCTAATTATGCCACCATCGCCACTTGCGCTCCCTAGCAGTACCCGGTCACATATGCAGGGGACAGGTGGCGCTCTCACCGACTTGCCTCTGAACACCGGCCTCTCACTGCCGACTTGTTTGGGTCCGTACCTGGCGCCCTGCTGTGCCAGTAGCCATAATAGAGCCCACACCCCAGCCGGCCAGTTGTGGTGCGTGTGATCCGTATGCAGTTGCTCTGTGGGGCCACATGTTGGTGCCCCGTGGTCCCTGATCGATACCCTACGCCAGCGTTTTTTTTGCCGTGGCAAGTGCAGCAGCCGGTAGCACAGACGCTGTTTTTTTTAACGCTGGCACCATGTGTTGCCTATTCTATCAATGCCTGCTGTATGGCGCCAGTGCAGTCAGTTGTATGGCGCCAGTGCAGTCAGGTGTATGGCGCCAGTGCAGTCAGGTGTATGGCGCCAGTGCAGTCAGGTGTATGGCGCCAGTGCAGTCAGGTGTGGAGCTAGCAGGTAGATGTATGGCGCCGATGCAGCCGATGTATGCAGCCGACGCAGCCTGATGTATGGCGCCGATGCAGGTGTGTGGTCCCGGTACAGTAGGGTGTGTGGCGCCAGTAGAGTCAGGCGTGTGGCGCCAGAAGTCAGATGTATGGCGCCGATGCAGTAAGGTGTGGGGCCCCAGTACAGTAGGGTGTGTGGCGCCCCAGTACAGTAGGGTGTGTGGCGCCAGTACAATTAGGTGTGGCGCCGGTACAGTCGGGTGTGTGGCGCCGGTAGTCAGGTGTGACGCTGGTACTGTGAGATGTGGCGCCGGTAGTCAGGTGTGACACTGGTACAGTGAGATGTGGCGCCGGTAGTCAGGTGTGACACTGGTACAGTGAGATGTGGCGCCGGTAGTCAGGTGTGACGCTGGTACAGTGAGATGTGGCGCCGGTAGTCCGGTGTGACGCTGGTACAGTGAGATGTGGCGCCGGTATGGGCAGAACGTTTCCATTAAGTTAGATATTTGTTCATGAAACATTCCTGGAACTGCCAATGTTCTTGCCACCCTTTAACTAGAATACATATTTTACGAAAAGTATCTACTTCGTTGACTGTATCATTTCATCCATTTAGGTGAAAAATAAGACTCACTATATTCTACGACGACATTACGACATTCGACATTCTACATTACGACGTACTACACTCTAGTAAGCATAGCATGAAATGCTGGCTCTAAAAGCGGCGTAAGGAATACAGTATAAAGTAATACCCAGTAGAATTAAAACGTATTTACTGCACCACGATTGAACACGTGCGCTTAGGCGGCGGCTGCGAGGCATGTGAATATATTGAAGGGCACGAGCCACCTCTGAAGCCGTTCCTTTACATTTAACGTTGCAGTTTTACTTTCACAGTGATGGTCAGTGTGGCTTTTAAAGGGAATGCGGCGCCCCGGTGCAGTAGTTCCGCCGTTCATGGGCATGTATACACCTGTGGCGGAGTAAATGTGTATTGTAATGTCAGGAACTGACACACTGTAGCGAAGGTACACTGCCCGGCCAGTGAAATGTTCTAACGTTTGCTGCACGATATATATGATCCGTATCTGTTCCACGGTGAACTCTACAGTTCAGCAAATAGCGTATAAAATACTGTGCAGCGGCGTTTGCGCCACGGTTAGTGTAGGAAAAAAACATCGCGTCGTGGCAAATCCGCGGAAAAGTGCGATTTGGAGCTTTTTAAGAGTCATATGTGCAAGAAGTGTAAGGTGGAGAGGGGGGGGGAGCGCTTATCATTGTTAACTTGGAAGGGAGGACACGTCCCCCCGCCCCCACCAATTTGGTACCTCTCATGGCTGGTACCCACTTTGAAGAGTGCTTGTTGGCATGGACTCGCTGCCCCTCCCGCCCTTTCTCTCGTTCCTTCGATTATGTATTAGTGCATAGCGTAACGCAAGACATCCTGCTCGTCCAGAAGCAGCTGTACACCCGGCGTCCCTGCTCTGTCTGTCGCTGAGGCGTCCCGTGGTCTCCTGGGGCCTCCTGTGGAGCTCAAGGTGTCCTCTTACTGTCTTTGGTGGCTTCCTGTGTTGTTAAAGGGCTAACGGTACCCCCAGGTCTCCACTGGTCTCCATCAAAGTGCTTCCTGCGGCATAAACGGAAAATGCTGTGGTATTCCAGATATGTTGAGGCGTCCAGGGCATCCTGTGGCGTTTGGGGTTCCTAAATCGGCGTTCGGATTGGCGTCTTGTGGTGCCCAGTCAAAAGGCGCAAAAGGCGCCGTTGCGTTGCTTAGAAGATTAACCCTGGGGTGCGGCTGCCGGCGGGTCCGGGAGGCGGTCCGACTGATGGTCAGAGTGATAGTCTGGGTGATGGTCCGGCCTGGTGTGAGTGGTGGTCTGGGTGATGGTCCGACCTGGTCCTAGTGTTGGTCTGGGTGATGGTCCGGCCTGGTCCGAGTGGTGGTCTGGGTGATGGCCCGGTCTGATCCCAGTGGTGGTCTGGTTGATGGTCCGACCTGGTCCGAGTAGTGGTCTGGGTGATGGTCCGGCCTGATCCGAGTGGTGGTCTGGGTGATGGCCCGGCCCGGTCCGAGTGGTGGTCTGGGTGATGGCCCGGTCTGATCCCAGTGGTGGTCTGGTTGATGGTCCGAGTAGTGGTCTGGGTGATGGTCCGGCCTGATCCGAGTGGTGGTCTGGGTGATGGCCCGGCCCGGTCCGAGTGGTGGTCTGGGTGATTGTCCGGCCTGGTCTGAGTAGTGGCCAGGGTGATGGTCCGGGTGATGGTCCGAGTGATGGTTTAGCTCGAGCAGAAGGACTCCAGTCTGCTTCCCACGGACCCTAGTAAAGGATGTTGGGGACAGACTAGAAGGAGTAATGCAGAGAAGTAGTGAGGGTGCAACAGTAATTGTGCATGTTGGTGAATGATGTAGGTAGAGGTAAACCTGATGAGGCAATACAAGAGTACAGGGCTTTGATAGGTAGGTTAGTAGAACGCCTGAAAAGAGGAGTGGTAACATTCATACTCCTGAGGGTATACATGGAATGCTTTTCGAGGGTCATTGGACTCGAAGGGTGGCATGCAGGGTGGCCAAGAAATGCAAGGAACATGTGACAAGTTCATATATCTGTGGGGAGATTGTGGGGATGACAAATGTTTGTATTAGATGGATTACACCTGAGCATGAGGGGAGTGAAATTGCTCAGCAATATGTATGAGGAGGCTGTGAGGAGGTGTTCATGGCAGGGAAACGAGGCAGGTCATGAGGGGATATAGGTTATGAAGTAAGAAGTATTCCAAGGAAGGAAAATAATAATAATTTATCACGTTTTATGCAAATGCCAGAAGTGTTTGGGACAAAATTGGGGAACTGCATGTATATATGGTGTCTGAAAAGCTAGATTTGTAATGCATATCTGAGGAATGGGTTAAGGAAAACATTTTTTGTGGGGGAGATTACTTGTAAGAATTTGAATTGACAGGATACATCATGCACGTTCATCAAATGAAGTCAAAGATAGGACGCGGGTCACTCGTGTATGTTAGGCAAGTAATTAAATGTCATACAACAGAGGATAGTGTACATAGTGAAGGAGCAGAATCCTTGTGGTTAGATATATCGTCTTAAAGAATGGAACAAGGTTAAGATTGGGGCATTCTATAGGCCACCAGACCAAATAAAATACTGTCAGGTTGATGCAGGAAGAGATAAGTAGGAGAGTGCATGAGATAACTCTTATTGTTTTGGGGACTTCAACATAGCAGGGATGGAAAACAAAACTAGAAGCCTAAGCAATTCTGAAAGGAGTTTCATGCCTTGTTTTGATTTTTTTTTAATGTATTCCTTCAAATGATAGATGAACCTACAAGCGTAAATGAAGTGTGATATCTGGTCAGTGCCCTGAAATTCTAAAATTTGAGTGGAGAGCCACACTTAATGTCAACTGTATTTGGCACAACTTTGTTTTCATTTTGACATAATTGAGTGCCATTCTTGCTTTTTTGCTGCCTGTTATTAGTGATATATGTATACTTAAAAGCACTTATGGCTTCTGGCAGCAGCACTGCCGACTGGTAAAGGCAGCAGATACACTACTGACATCGCCGGCATAACAAATCAACATGGGTTATACAGAGTGGCTCATCAATAGGTATTAAATATGTACATTTTCACTTTTTAAAACATCAGTTGGCTTTTTTACATCACCCTCCTCCCCTCCATTCTATAAAAAAATCAAGTTCAGGACATTAGATCTAGTCTTTACAAATGAGGATATTTTGTGCAAAATGTAAACGTAGGGGAGACCTTCGGCAATAGTGATCGTAGCATTATGCGTTTTTCATTATATGTTGGAAGTGTAGGAAGCAGACTTCATTTCAAACTTCGCTAAATGGAAGTACAATCAGTTCAGGATCTTCCTGGGTGAAATTCACTGGGAAGAGTTATTGACGGGTTTATATGCTTATGAAATGTGGAGAATGTTAAAATATATATTGTTTCAAGGTCAGGATAGGTTTATTCCCAATAGACAAATTAGATTAAACAAGGCTAAGCACCTTCATGACTGACCAAAGAAGTAAGTCCTTTGCTTGGGTCAAGGAGCAGGCATTTCGGAAACTAAAAGATCTTAACTCTCAGGCTCCCTCCAGACCCCGCTCCCGACACCCCTGGATAAGTGGATAGGCACACGCAAGCCGTTCCTTGTTTTCCCCACCGACTTCAGTCAACACTCACCACACGTTGCCACCAAAAACTTAAATGTGGCTATGCTTACCCAAAACAGTTTTTTAAAGTGCCCACCATGACCTCCGTGTGCACTCTTGCTGGAAATGCGTGTGATGTCGCAAACAAATCCCAACGACATTCGCAAGTGTGAAACAAGCTGAAGCACGTCAACGCACACTTATGTGAAACAAGCTACAGCATTTCAGCGCACGCTAGTGTGAAACAAGCTAAAGCACGTCAGCGCAACCATCACATCTTAATGTTTGAATCCGGCATTTGTTAATCTATCGACGTGAGCAAATGCACAGTGACTGCATGTTTTCCTGTATCTGACATTTTAAAACAAAACCAAAAGAAAATGGTTTCCTCTAGCTGCATCTCGCACGAATTCTGGCGTCTGTTGCGCAAAGATCATGTCGGAAGATGGAAGCATTATCTTGTTTCTGGGCAGCCAAAGCATCTGATGAGCACAAATTGTGCGCCTTTGGCCGCCTTTGCCTATGTGTGTCGCCGGCAGGCCTGTGGTATCGCCCTATACCTGTCCCTGACCGACCCCTGACTGTGCTCTGACCGATCCCTGACTGTGTCCTGGCCAGGAGTGTAGGATCGCAAGATCAGTTGGAGGGGGGGGGCTGAGCCCTGGGTCGATCAACCTAGGCTGCCCCCAAATGCCTATTTATCCCAAGATTTGGGCAACTTTATTTTGTCATCTCGAAAAAAAAACATTAATTTCATAAATAGTATTTTACTTTTTCCAGTTTTCCATGAACTTAGCCTATCCGGGGACAAAATAATCAGGAAATGGTTAATCGAAAAACTACTACCGAATATGCATAATCCACTTAGTGCACAAACGACTTCTTCCCCTTCCGCTTTGCAATGTGCCTAATTTCATTATTGTTTTCATGGTATGTACATATGTTACTTCAAATTTCTGTCGATCAAAACAGATTTAAAACAGTCCAAAAAGAAACAACATGTAACCATCATAGCAAACTCCACATTGCGATCAGTGCTAAACATTGTGCTAAACATTGCGATCAGTGCTAAACATCACTAAATAAACACGCTGGGAGCCCTAAAAATACACACGGGGAAGAGTGGTCTATGGGTAAGTTGCCCGTCTCACAATCGAAAGATTGTGGGTTCGAGTCTCACCTGTCGCTACTCTTCGCCCGCGACCAATCGGCGTGAGAGATTGGCGACGCTACATGACTCAACGGTCGATGTGTCGTAAAACCAATAACCAACCAACCCTAAAAAAACACACCGGTGGCCCTCAAAGCACACCGTGGCTATGAAACTGCATAAGGGCTTAAAAAACAGGCTGGTTTTTGCAAGAAGCGACATATATCGCTTCCTGGGTTTTTGTTCACTTTTATGACCATGTGGTCATACAATAAACACTAAATTAACACATCGGGGTATTCAAAATCGCGCCGGTACCTAACAAAATGCATCGGAGCACAAAAAGCAACAAAACCCTAGCAGGAGCAGGGGTCTCAAAAATGTGCCGGGCCCCTAACGAAAATTGGCTGGAGCCCTGAAACACATATGTAAACGAAGAAAAATCAAATGGTCAACAACAACAAAAAACATCGAGCCAGGGACTCGGTTCGGTACCCAATCTGGGAGCATATGTAACTAAAGAGATGAAGTGCATCAAAGCTCAGCTGGTATCCGGATTTCTTAACCACCAGAAAATGTGGGAAGAAGAGAACTAATCATCGAATTGAATAAATCGAATATGAATCATCACTTCAAATATGGCGCAAGACTATCATGTGGTAGCAATTAACAAAACATAGGAGGCCTGACAGAAACCGCAGAATCGCACGAATTGTGGCGAATGTGCTGAATGCGGAAGGCGGGTGTACACGTGCACGAACGTTGGCGTGGTGGCGAAGGGCGTTATGAACCTGAATACCTGAACTTGGAAAAGTTTACATTTTTAAGTTACAGGTGTATTTGTACAGGTGTGATTTCAGCAGTCTGAGTTGATATCAAGGGATACCAAAATAAATGCCTTCAAAAAGGATGGGGGAGTTAGGGTTGAAATCCGTTGACTCAGAAACGATAGTGATAGATTGGCCCTCCTCCACAGGAAAATTAAGTCAGTTACTAATTGCTTTATTTAAAAAAAAATAAAGGGACCCCGTTGAAAAATAGTGGTTGAAATCCGATGTGTTTAAGCAAAAAATAGTGGTAGGCCCGGTCCTCTCCAAACCCGTTCGCCCCCTCCCGTGACGCAAACCCTAGGTACGCCACTGGGGTTAGGAGGTGTTGGGGGAGGGAGAAATCCACCCAACCGGAGGGCTAGATCCGCCCGTGAGGCCATATTGTACTGATTAGGCACGAGGAAGAAATCCCACCAAGTGAAAATTCCTTAGAGGAGGCCCTATCCTAACCGACCCCTGACTGTGCCCTGGGCGCGAATGATCAACTCTGGTAGAAGCGCCCTCAAGCCCAAATAACTAACTAACTAACTAACTAACTGACTGTGTCCTGACTGACCGACAACCGGCTGGGCGCCCCTGACAGATGACGGATGTCAGATGACAGATGACAGATGACAGCCGACGACTGCGGGCAGCTGTGGGCTCGGTGCGGAGGCAGACCGGCTGTCACGGCCGAGCCCATTGGCTGTTGCGCTGGCATACGACCTGCTGCTATTGGTCGCCCTGTTCGCACGATGAACGGCTCACAGCACGGTGGCAACAGGCGTAATCCAGGTCGCATTCTGACCCAGGAACTACTCCGGTTGTCACAGGCCGTTAGCCGCCGCAGCGGCGCGGTGCTTGCTAGCCTAGTGACGTCACTGCCGCTCTCGTGCCGACGCCGCCGCCCAGCCCAACAGCAGGTGGCGGTACCCGGCCCGGGCACGTGTGCGACAGCCGGGGGGTGGGGGAGGGGGACAGGGGAGGGGTGACAACAGTGGCGCCCGCTGGCGGCGCCGGCGCACCGCAGCTGAATCAGCTGGCGCCGGTTGTGCGCCGGCTGCCGCTCAGTTGGCGCCACCACTGCCAGTGCGGGGAGCCGGCCGGCGGCGGACGCAACGCGCCACTGACGGTCGTGGCGGCGCTGTGAACAGCGCTGTGGGACGGTGGTGACCGCAGTGAGACGGTGGTGATCGCTGTGGGACGGTGGTGACCGCTGTGTGCATTGACGTGCCGTGCCGTGCCGTGCAGTGGCAGTCCGAGGGGCCGCCGACACCGCCTGACGTCCGTCCCCGTCGAATGCGTCTCGGCTGCGTCAAACTGAGCCGGAGACGACTTGACGTCGGCCCTGGCGCACACTTTGACTTGTAGTCTCGTGGACGGTGTATTCTGCAACTCAGTGTCTCTGGGATCTGGGTCGAAACTGGGAGACGAATGTTGTGTCTTCTAAAAAACACAGCGTCTGCGGGGTGAACGGCGGAGCGGCCTTGAGTGGTTCGGTGGCACTGCCGCGTTTGCTGTTCAGTTGGTGACGTCAGCCGGTGTACACGTGACCTGGACGTCAGCTTGTCACACGTGACCCGAGGCGGCAGTATGTTGGGTCGCGGTCCCAGCTGGCTCTCCAAATCACCACCGCCCGACTCGGACAGCGAGTACGACAGCGACGAGGTGGGTCTCGCAGCCTGTCCAGCGGCCTCCAAATAAACCATCTTCAGTTCAATAGCGTAGGAACGTGGCCATTCAGCATCCCATGTCCATCCAGTGTTACATCAATGTTTTTTTTTGTTTTTTTTAATTTGGTGTACGACGTCCAAAAGTACAGTGGGGTGGCTAAATTCACAATGAAAACGATTCCATTTAAAATGTCCGCTAGTTCATTTAAGCTCAATATCAACTTCATAACATACCAGCACTGGACTGCTTGCGTTGTTTCGGGAGAAAGTTATGCATACACTATCTACAATTGACATTACATGGCGCGCTATATGACCTGTGCAGTCGATGCGCCCCTAAACCACAATAACGACATTACATGGCAGACCACATCGTGCGTAATCGTGTTACCTGGAACAGCATCACGAGATGTGCGTGCATCACTATCCGTATTAGTGAACATGTGCATGCTACTTACAAACACAATGCTGTTAGAAACGAGGCGTAAGGACTGCTAAGCATACATCTGGAAGCGCAATGACAAGACGTCTTTTGGGAAGGATGTCCGTTTAGTAAATGATTATAGTCCGCCCATTTTCACGAGTAGTGTATCACGACTAGTCAGCCTTCACCATTTGCACTGCGGAATGGGCCTTGCATGGAAAAATGGAAAATGTGGCTCGCGGACTCCCCGCTCCGATCCACGCTTTCAGACGATCTTGCACAGCTTGCTTTCGTTCTCGAAGGGACGTTGGACACATTTCACTCTTCACAAAAATGTTTCATGCATCGCGTGCATTACCGCCCGGGATTCTCCGCCGCTGTCCTGGGCTTCACCCCGCTGCCCTGGGCCTCCTTGTCTGCCCTGGTTCTGCTTGGCCACTTTGGGCCTCTTTGGGCTGTCAAAGGTATCCACAGCTATCCTGTGTTTCTTCAACTGCGTGGATCTCTTCAGCCGTCATGGATCTCCTTAGCTGTCCCAGGTCTTCTTGGATTTTCTGGGTCTCCTTGACCACCCTATGTCTCCTCGGCTGTCCTAGACTTTCTCAGCAGTCGTGGGTCTCTAGCTGTCCTGGGCCCCATCACTTGCCCTGGCCCCAACATATGTCCTGGCCCCCACAGCTGTCCTGGCCCCCACAGCTGTCCTGGGCGCCTCAACTGTCTCGGGCCGCTCAGCTGTCCTGGCCGCTGTCCTAGGGTTTCTCAGCTGCCATGAGTCTCTAGCTGTCTTGGCCCCTCCAACTGTCTCATGCCTCCTAAGCTGTGCGGGGCCCCTCAGCTCTGCTGGGCCTGCTCAGTCTGGCCAACTGGTCCGGATGTGTGGTGCGAGAGATAAGGTGGGCGGATGGTGCTGCGGTGCTGTGATGTCACACTGCCGGGAGCCTGCCCCGTCGGCTACACTCGCTGGCCATCACACTCGGCCAGTGTGAGTCGTGTCACCACACGACTGCCGAGGTGGCCGACGCCGACTGCCGGGAGCCTGCCCCGTCGGCTACACTCGCTGGCCATCACACTCGGCCAGTGTGAGTCGTGTCACCACACGACTGCCGAGGTGGCCGACGCCGACTGCCGGGAGCCTGCCCCGTCGGCTACACTCGCTGGCCATCACACTCGGCCAGTGTGAGTCGTGTCACCACACGACTGCCGAGGTGGCCGACGCGCCACGACTGTCGTGCTGCGGCGCACGGCGCAGTGACGTGCACAGGCCGTACCGCCGTCATCGCCCACCCGTCTAATTAACCTGGCGCTGGTCAGATCCGCCACCATGCCATTGTGCGCGCCTACTGGGGTGTGATTGCCTATCAGAGCTGACAACGCAGTCAGATCGCCGGCTCTGGTGACCTTATTCACGTCTCCAGAGGCACGCCGGCCGCCGGCTCTGGTGACGTGATCACGTCTCCAGACACGCCGGTCGCCGGCTCTGGCGATCTGATGACGTCACCAGAGCTGAGGCGCGCGCGCGCCGAGAACGCGATCCGCCCGGCATCTCCATCTATTTTGCTTATCGTTACCGCCCTGCCGGCCGGCCGGGCCCCAGTGCCTGTCTTGCCAGGCCCAGCTTTTTGCCTCTTGTCCTTCAGTTTATAAACATATGCTCAGAAGGGGTGCGAACTCCCCGGTTTCACCGTACGTGAGCGTGGAGCGCGAGCTCACGGTCGTTCCAGGGTCGGAACCAGGGCGGATAAAGGGGAAGGCACTTGGGAAAAGTGTCCCCTCCCCATAGAAAAGTGGCGCCCCTCTTACCGGGCAAGGCTTGAGTACACATTCGGTGAACGGATTTTGCAACCCCACAGACGCGATCCATCCTTTAGTATGATCGAGTGCACCCTCCCCCACCCGCTCAACGAATTTTCAGCTGGAGGCGCCCCTCTATAGACTGAGCCCCCATGAAAATTCCTGGACCCACCTCTGTTCCCTGTTTTACGAAGCTAAACAACTACGAAAGCACGAATGTACGACAAATTTGCCGTATATTCCCAGATTCCAGTTTCACCAACAACCAGACCTACAAATCTATGAAATCAAAATGACTGAGCGAGGTTTTCGTAAATTCGTAGAAAAAGTCTTCAGATTAAGGTACATCTGTTCCATGACCGCGAGCTAGGCCATTTTCTTGCTGTAAAATAGCAATAATTGACGAATAAAATGAGGCCTCTTTGTCGCAGGTTTCACCGATGTATATTTGGAAGATGTTTTTCTGAGACAACTTTCAGACCGCCATGGAAAACATCCATTGTATGATTGCGAGAAGCCATTTATCTTTCTGTTCATGGTCATTGGCAAGCGTGAATCGCGATCTATACGAATAGAAGACAGGGATGGTACCGTGAGCACATCAGCATGAAGTTCCTGTCGGCGCATTGCTTCAGGTAAACAATGTTGATGTCAAACTAATAGTGGGAATATATTTTAACACCATGTTTACCGAAATGAAACATAACTTAAAATAATAAAAACAAAATGAACTCAAACCAAATAAAATAAAAGAACATCAAATATAACTAAATAAAATCAAATACAAATCAACGTATATTCGTGACTTCTTTTGTGAAACAGCCCCGATCGAAATGGAACAGTCGTCAGATGTCACGGATCAGTGCGTACCCTGCGTGCTGAAGCGGCTCCGGCTGGTGAATATCAACATCGAGGCCATCTAACCGACGTGACGGTCGCCTGCTCTGAGTGACTCTGCTGGTGCCTAGTCTCGCTGCTCCAGCGACAAAGTGGTCTGGACGAGACGAGACTGGGGACGAGTGGTCTAGGGGTAAGATGCTCGTCTCACAATCGAAAGGTTGTTGGTTCGAGTCTCACCTGTCGCTACTCTTCGCCCGCGACCAATCGGCGTGAGAGATTGGCGACGCTACATGACTCAACGGTCGACGTGTCGTAAAACCAATAACTAACCAACCAACCAGCGACAAAGTTGTTGCCTGACTTGTGGCCCGACTTGGGGTCACTCAGCGTCGTGGTGACTTGACCTGTGACAGTCCGAGATGTAGTGCCGGAGCCGGGCAAGTGCGGTGCTCGCACGGCGGCATGGTGACCTGACCTGTGACAGTCCGATGCAGTGCCGTGGGCGGCCAGGTACCGTTACCGCAGTCTCTGGCGGTGCCCAGCTGCTGTGCCGATGTGGCCGACTGCAGAGTCTGAGTCCAAGTCTTGTGATGGAGTCTGAATCTGTGCGACCTGGCGCGATCTTCGTTTGGCGTCGCGCCGGACACCCCCCAGTCCTGCTGTGGCTGACATGTGTCCCGAGTGTGTGTGCGGCCTGCTGTGGCTGACATGTGTCCCGAGTGTGTGTGCGGCCTGCTGTGGCTGACATGTGTCCCGAGTGTGTGTGCGGCTGTAGCTGACATGTGTCCCGAGTGTGTGTGCGGCCGTGCTGACATGTGCTTCTGACATGTGTCCCGAGTGTGTGTGCGGCCGTAGCTGACATGTGTCCCGAGTGTGTGTGCGGCCTGCTGTGGCTGACATGTGTCCCGAGTGTGTGTGCGGCCGTAGCTGACATGTGTCCCGAGTGTGTGTGCAGCCGTAGCTGACATGTGTCCCGAGTGTGTGTGCGGCCTGCTGTGGCTGACATGTGTCCCGAGTGTGTGTGCGGCCTGCTGTGGCTGACATGTGTCCCGAGTGTGTGTGCGGCCCTGTCTGACATGTGTCCCGAGTTGTGCCTGCTGTGGCTGACATGTGTCCCGAGTGTGTGTGCGGCCTGCTGTGGCTGACATGTGTCCCGAGTGTGTGTGCGGCCTGCTGTGGCTGACATGTGTCCCGAGTGTGTGTGCGGCCTGCTGTGGCTGACCTGTGTCCCGAGTATGTGTGCAGCCGTGGCGGACCTGTGTCTCGAGTGTGTGTGCAGCCTGCTGTGGCCTGTGTGGGAGCTGCGTGGGGCAACAGCCGGCGGGCGGCACGTGGGCGCCGGCGCGCCGTCAGCGGGTGTGAATCATGCGTGGCCAGCTGAGTCACGCCGCAGCGCAGGAGGCCGAGGAAACAAACGCTGTCGAGGTGACTCGTCGCTCTGCTGGCAGGCGCATCGACCGGCGGACATGCGTTGAAATGTGTGGCTCCCAGCTGACCCTGGCTCAGCTGAGATGTTGTATGGCCGGCGTGATCCAGCAGCATGGGTAGATACTCCGGGGGAGGGCAGGGGATCAGGACCCTTCCTTGGTTTGTTGGCCCCTCCCTGGACAATTTTACTTTGCAAGAAGAATAAATATATAAATCTAAATGTAATGCAATAAAGGGACAGAGGCCCCGGAAGCTCCCTGTATCGAAGTTACTTTAAGACCCCTTCTTTTGAATGTATTTGACTCTCGTGTGTATCTACTCGTCGAGACCTGGGACCCAACGGGTCCGGTCACAAACGCCCCGAGCGGAAACCGTCGGCGCCTAGCACGTGCCGACCTCAGCTGTGTGGACGTCTCCGCTCCGGCCGTCGGGCGTTAGCATTGCACCGGTGGCTCTGACTTCGGGGGCTCCGTCGGGATGTACTTCGACCAATCACAGTCGACAACGCTTGACACGTCTTGTATCGCTGTCCAATGGACGTGTTTGTCTGTTGCAAGTGCTCTGACTCGCCAGCCACAAGCCTACCGGGGGAGGGAGTCAACTCAGAATTGTCACCAAGGGTGGACGGACGTACGTGTGTGAGGCGGAGGCTGTGGCTTTGTTAATGCTGGTATCATTGTGAACTCCTGAAACTGTTGAACGATTTGTCGGTTTAATTAGCCCGTTCAATACAAGGGCACTAACAACTGATGGCTTTCAAGAAATGCTCGTGGATTTGAGAACTAGAGAGAGAGAGAGAGAGAGGAGACGGAGACGGAGACGGAGAGAGAGAGAGAGAGAGAGAGAGAGAGAGAGAGAGAGAGAGAGAGAGAGAGAGAGAGAGAGAGAGAGGGAGAGAGAGAGAGAGAGGGAGAGGAGACAGAGAGGAGAGAGGAGAGGAGAGGGAGAGAGACAGAGAGAGAGAGAGAGAGAGAAAAGAGAGACAGAGACAAGACAGACAGAGAAACAGAACAGAGAGAGACAGAGACAGAGAGAACAGAGACAGAGAGAGACAGAGACAGAGAGAGACAGATACAAAAGAGATAGAGACAGAGACAGAGACGCACAGAGAGACAGAGAGAAGAGCCATTTAATTTGCGAACCAGTTATCGCACAACCGAGGAAAAGCTAGACTATCACTGTCAGGCAACATGACTTGCCTGCATCCCAAATAGATGTTTTAAAAAAAAAATCATTCTAGGTTGTATCTTTGTTGCTTGTAAGAGGACGATTCTTTGCTTCTGGATCAACCCCCACCTCCCCCACTCCCTTGAAGTCTCGAGAGGCTTCTATCTATGCCCAGCAGCATTTGTCCACTAGGCTTCTGGTTGTCATGCCCATGATCACGCAACATGCATGCCATCGCGGCTGAGAATGTAGCCCCTCGCCACCGTATCTGCAGCAGGGCCCAACGGCCTCGGGTGCGGAGTCCGAGCGAGTCTGTTCTGCCCGACAATGTGACACCTATGCTGATTTGATAGCGTGGCATAGCATGGCACCTATGCTGGTTTGAGATGTTGGCATGGAGATCGCATCACGTGCTGATTTCTGTTGGCCGCGAAAAATCGACCGATTGGTTTTCGTTGCTTCAGGGGGAGGATACACTATGTTCCCCCTCCCTAACTGCCTGACGTCCGATTAGTTTTCAGTGTTTCAAGGGGAGAGTATACCATATGCCCCCTCCCTAACTGCCTGACGGCCATGTAGGTTTCGATGTTTCAGGGGGAGGGTACATCATGCGCCCCCTCCCTAACTGCCTGACGGCAGAATAGTTTTATATGTTTAGGGGGGGGGGGTTTTTTTGCCCCCCCCTAACTGCCTGATGGGTTTGATGTTTCGGGGGAGGGTACACCATGCGCTTTTCCCTAACTGCCAATTTTATATTTCAGGAGGTCCCTCCTCCTAACTGCTTGACGGATGAACAGTTTACGATGTTTCAGGGGGATGATACACAATGTGCCCACTCCCTAACTGCCTGACGGCCGATCGGAGCCCTTCCGTACATGGTTGCAGATCCGGGGGGGAGGGGGGGTCTAGCCCCCTGGTTTGGTGCCCTGCTAACGTTAAGTTGTCTGCAAATAACTGATCTTTTCCGCTTCAAGGCAGGTCACAACGTTCAGAAACCAAAGAGAAGTATCACCGAAATCCGCAAGTGAATCATCACTCGCGACGAATTCCTCCGTGGAGTTAGGTGCAACACCTCTTTGTATGGGGAACGAGTGGTCTAGGGGTAAGATGCTCGTCTCACAATCGAAAGATTGTGGGTTCGAGTCTCACTTGTCGCTGCTTTTCGCCCGCGACCAATCGGCGTGAGAGATTGGCGACGCTATATGACTCAACGGTCGACATGTCGTAAAACCAATAACCAGCCAACAACCACCTCTTTGTATGTATAAACAAAACCGCAGACATGACAAATTCCGTGCAATACACCATGAATCCGAGTACTAGCTGTTTTGTAGACTAGCTCATCAGTGCCACCAGCTCTTTTGCCACTAGCTCTTATGACACTGGCGGTAATATAGGACTAGCTGAAGTGATGCTAGCGCAATTGCCGCTAGGTGTAGTGTAGGGCTTAGCCAATGCAGCTGACGCTCATAAACCCAAACTATACATACGAACCTTCATCGTGGTTCACTTTGGTTGTTTCCTCCGTTATTTATGCTCAGTGAGCGGGACTGCACGCTTTGAATTGGTATGAATGTGTAAGATGCAATATTTTCTCCATGAGGAGGTGGCGCCCCTCCGGCCGGGACATGTGCGCCTTCGGGAAGGCAGGAGTGCACCTCTCCCGTCCGCTCAATTGATTTTTCAGCCGAAAATGCACTTTTCGGAGGAATAGACAATAGAGGAATATTCAACATGCCCGAGTGTTGTCCTCCCCTCTGAATGATTTTGTGTTCTCGCTGAAGGCGAAAATGCCTCCACCGAGCAAATGCCTCCACCCCGATGAGAATTCCTGGATCCGTCCCTGTAATGTTGATTCGCAGACCACTGGAAGGTCTAATGTGATTACTCATATCCATTGTCTTGGCTTGCAATTGCCTTGCTGAACACACAGCATTAACCTTGTTAAGATATAAACTTAATGACCGCGCGGTGCAGATGTTAACCCTGCCCTCGCATGTATTTGCCTTTAATGTACTGACATACAATTTGCCATGCACAGCTTATTATTGAGCCAGCTTTCGGTCTGCGTCGCTTGTCGACCCAGACCGAGATTGTCTCGATGTCTGAAGCTTTCGCTAATGTAAGTACTTTTGGGTTCGTAAAGCCATCTGGCCTGGCAATAACGCCAGCCCAATTGGAGGGCCAGCAGCGCGACGGCAGTTTGAGGCTGGTACTAAGCTGGTGGCGACGCCCATGGTTAGCGACGACTGCAACCTTGGGATCTATTTATTAACGCGTCAGACACAGACCGGTGACGCCGTGATTGGTGTCGCCGGAAATCAGCAACTTCCGGGTCGCCATAGCAGTTGAATGTATTACTGCTATCAAAATAAATCGCCTGACGGGCTTGCGTTGCCTCTCGCATCCCTCTCACGTCATCTCGGGCAGAGCACGTGATGTGGCCAGCATCAGCCAGGGAACATGACGACTCTCTCTTTGATCTCAACGGAACAGAGATCTTGTGATGTCCCTGTGGCCGCCATGATGTCCCTTTGTCTATGGTGTCCCTGTGTCTGTCATGGTGTCCCTGTGTCTGTCATGGTGTCCCGGTGGCTGTCATGGTGTCCCTGTGTCTGTCATGGTGTCCCTGTGTCTGTCATGGTGTCCCGGTGGCTGTCATGGTGTCCCGGTGGCTGTCATGGTGTCCCTGTGTCTGTCATGGTGTCCCTGTGGCTGTCATGGTGTCCCTGTGTCTGTTATGGTGTCCCGGTGGCTGTCATGGTGTCCCTGTGTCTGCCATGGTGTCCCTGTGGCTGTCATGGTGTCCCTGTGTCTGTCATGGTGTCCCTGTGTCTGTCATGGTGTCCCTGTGTGTTATGGTGTCCCTGTGTCTGTCCCGGTGGCTGTCATGGTGTCCCGGTGGCTGTCATGGTGTCCCTGTGTCTGTCATGGTGTCCCGGTGGCTGTCATGGTGTCCCGGTGGCTGTCATAGTGTCCCTGTGTCTGCCATGGTGTCCCTGTGGCTGTCATGGTGTCCCTGTGGCTGTCATGGTGTCCCTGTGTCTGTCATGGTGTCCCGGTGGCTGTCATGGTGTCCCTGTGTCTGTCATGGTGTCCCTGTGTGTTATGGTGTCCCTGTGTATGTCATGGTGTCCCGGTGGCTGTCATGGTGTCCCGGTGGCTGTCATGGTGTCCCTGTGTCTGTCATGGTGTCCCTGTGGCTGTCATGGTGTCCCTGTGGCTGTCATGGTGTCCCTGTGTCTGTCATGGTGTCCCTGTGGCTGTCATGGTGTCCCTGTGGCTGTCATGGTGTCCCTGTGTCTGTCATGGTGTCCCGGTGGCTGTCATGGTGTCCCGGTGGCTGTCATGGTGTCCCTGTGTCTGTCATGGTGTCCCTGTGGCTGTCATGGTGTCCCTGTGGCTGTCATGGTGTCCCTGTGTCTGTTATGGTGTCCGGGGCTGTCATGGTGTCCCTGTGTCTGTCATGGTGTCCCTGTGTATGTCATGGTGTCCCGGTGGCTGTCATGGTGTCCCTGTGTCTGTCATGGTGTCCCTGTGTCTGTCATGGTGTCCCTGTGTCTGTCATGGTGTCCCTGTGTCTGTCATGGTGTCCCTGTGGCTGTCATGGTGTCCCGGTGGCTGTCATAGTGTCCCTGTGTCTGTCATGGTGTCCCTGTGGCTGTCATGGTGTCCCTGTGGCTGTTCATGGTGTCCCTGTGGCTGTCATGGTGTCCCTGTGTCTGTCATGGTGTCCCTGTGGCTGTCATGGTGTCCCTGTGCTGTCATGGTGTCCCGGTGGCTGCCATGGTGTCCCTGTGCCATGGTGTCCCTGTGTCTGTCATGGTGTCCCTGTGGCTGTCATGGTGTCCCTGTGGCTGTCATGGTGTCCCTGTGTCTGTCATGGTGTCCCTGTGGCTGTCATGGTGTCCCTGTGTCTGTCATGGTGTCCCTGTGGCTGTCATGGTGTCCCTGTGGCTGTCATGGTGTCCCTGTGTCTGTCATGGTGTCCCTGTGGCTGTCATGGTGTCCCTGTGGCTGTCATGGTGTCCCTGTGTCTGTTATGGTGTCCCGGTGGCTGTCATGGTGTCCCTGTGTCTGTCATGGTGTCCCGGTGGCTGTCATGGTGTCCCTGTGTCTGTCATGGTGTCCCTGTGTCTGTCATGGTGTCCCTGTGTCTGTTATGGTGTCCCTGTGTCTGTCATGGCCCTGTGTCTGTAGGTGTCCCTGTATCTGTCATGCTGTCCCTGTGTCTGCCATGGTCTCCCGGTGGCTGTCATGGTGTCCCTGTGTCTGTCATGGTGTCCCGGTGGCTGTCATAGTGTCCCTGTGTCTGTCATGGTGTCCCTGTGGCTGTCATGGTGTCCCTGTGTCTGTCATGGTGTCCCTGTGTCTGTCATGGTGTCCCGGTGGCTGTCAATTTCCATGGTGTGTTTGTCTCAATCAGAGGTGGTATAATGGTGGGTTGGTAGCACGCCTGGTTACGTGTGGTGACTGCTACACCCAGAGGGGTGTAGCAAGGCAATTTAAGTTGCGCCTGCATCCTTAATTATTTTGTTAGGCGTGGACTGGGGTTGGTCTCCGAAAATGCCTGGACTGTATTACATGCAGCGTCGTTCAATTGCTGGTGGTTAACTGTGTGAGTTTCATGGCGTCGAGGCTGTTTGCAGGACATTATTTGGATCTATCCAATTGTCCAAATGTTGGAGGAGGATTCACCTTGTTACTGATGTGTGATGTGTAGCACCAGTGTAAGATGCCGTCAGCCTGGACGAGCGAGCACAGGGGGCCGACACAGGGGCCGACTGGTTATGCGGCTCCCGTGCTACAGACACGTGCAGGCTATCACACTGCGAGTTGGTGGGCCGACCGCAACTGCCGACTCTGGGCGGCCGCGAGTGTATGCATTGTGCCTCAAGCTTAATGCACCGTGCCAAACTGTCTGACTGGAACAGTTTGGCACACTGTCGCCATGCTGTGTCACAAGCCATCCGTCTCAGAGCCATTCCGTCCAGTCTATACGGCATGCAGCCTTTCAGCACGAGGAACGGCCCACGTCTGGGACTGTCATGCTCTGGGGCGTGTGGGTCACGTAGTGCATGACGTCACAATGTGATGCGGCAGTTGCTGAAAAGGACGGAGAGTGTCGGCTGCAATCAGATGTGTGTTGTAAGTTGCCACCTGGCCTACACGCTGGTTTTCACCTGGCTTACTCGCTGGTTGTTAGCGTGGTCAGCCGGCACCCAGCCGAAAAGTCACCGCGAGCCTGTTCTTTGAGTAAATATTGTGTGCCTGCGTCGTGTTTATTGTGCGCCGGCGGGCCCGCTCGTCCTGGCATCGACCGGTGGCTGGGTGACGGCCGCAGGGGTGCCGGACAGACGTGGCTGGCCGTCGGTGGCTGTGTGACCGCCGCAGGGGTGTCGGGCAGACGTGGCCGGCCGCTAGTGGCTGTGTGACTGCCGCAGCGGTGTCGGACAGACGTGGCTGGCCGCCGGGCAGACGTGGCCGGCCGCCGGGCAGACGTGGCCGGCCGCTGGTGGCTGTGTGACCGCCGCAGGGGTGTCGGACAGACGTGGCCGGCCGCCGGTGGCTGTGTGACTGCCGCAGTGGTGTCGGACAGACGTGGCCGGCCGCCGGTGGCTGCGTGACTGCCGCAGCGGTGTCGGACAGACGTGGCCGGCCGCCGGGCAGACGTGGCCGGCCGCTGGTGGCTGTGTGACCGCCGCAGGGGTGTCGGACAGACGTGGCCGGCCGCCGGTGGCTGTGTGACTGCCGCAGCGGTGTCGGACAGACGTGGCCGGCCGCCGCCGCCCTGCTCTGCCACACACCGTGTCTCATTGGCCTGAAGTGACCCGAGTTGGCCACGTGACTTGTAGACCGTGGCCACAGCAGCACCCATCGCGGTGCACTCAGCGTGGAGAGCGTGGCCTGGTCCTGAACCGTCTGGCGGCACAACAGCGCCGGCCGTTGGCATCGCTCTACCGTACCCGTCATCGGTGGCTGGGTCGCGGTGTGTGCGCCTGCCCGCACCTGTCACTGAGGTGCACTCAACTCGGTGGGATTCGCCGGCCACTGTTGTGTGACTACACGTGCTGTTTCCCCGTGACTGTGTCGGCGAACGTCGAGTCCCAGGACGGCGCTCCGACAGACGGACGGTGTCCGGGGAGAGCCAGGTGCAGTGATACCTGTCGCGGGGTCACAGCTAGCTAGCTATCACGGTTACAGTCTGAGGCGGCGCCATCTCTGACGGACGCCGATCATGCTTTGCACCATCAGAAGGAGGTTATTCGCCACGAAGGTAGGTGGCCGCTCTCTGACAAGTCCGGGTTACGCCGCCACCGACACCACAGCTACAGACGGCAATAAGGAAAAAGTCGGAAAATAGCTGGTCAACCGGTAATTCGCATGAAAGCGCGGTAGAACGGTTGGTGTGCATGTGTCCCATGCATGGGTAGGCAGTGACGCCCGGGAGGAGGTGGCGTGGTCTGGCAGTCCGGCACTCACCCAGTCGTCTGATGTGTTCCATGCAGGGGTAGGCGGTGACGCCCGGACGGAGGTGGCGTGGTCTGGCAGTCCGGCACTCACCCAGTCGTCTGATGTGTTCCATGCAGAGGTAGGCAGTCACGTCCGAGCGGAGGCCTAGTCTTGTAGTCCGGCACCCACCACGTCGGCTGATGTGAGATCGTCCATCCATCGTGTGGGTGGCGCCAATGACGGCCCACTTCGGCTGACGGTTGATTGGGAAGGTCGTGTCGGCTGGCTGAAGCCGAGGGGGACCACCATCGGTGGCGGTACTTACGATCGTATTGTGCCAGCCGGCCAAACAGCATTTGGCAAAGCCTCCGCCGACAGTGTGACCACCTAAAAATAGCACGTGCACTCAGCTACTAAATGAGCGAATTTATATCTGTCTGCATTGAGGCCGTTGTGGACGGAATGTGTGTATTTGCTCGGGTGAATCGTATGTCTGGCTGGGGATGGTGACCACTGTGTATTCTGGTCGGCTGCAATGTTTCGGTGGGGCGGGCAGCTGATGCCAGGTGGCCGGCCGCTGGTCCTGTTGTCCGCCATAGCAGCTGGTCCTGTTGGCCGTCAGACCAGCTGGTGTGGCAGCAGTCTGAGCAGCTGGTCCTGTTGACCGTCAGAGCAGCTGGTGTGGCAGCAGTCTGAGCAGCTGGTCCTGTTGACCGTCAGAGCAGCTGGTATGGCAGCAGTCTGAGCAGCTGGTGGCCTTGTTGACCGTCAGAGTAGCTGGTGCGGCAGCCGTCCGAGCCATGCCGGCCAGGATCGGTAACACCCACCCTGTCGGCCCGACAACTAACACCCGCCGCCGCCTTCCCACAGCGGCCGTCGGCGGCTCAGGGCCATAAGCCAACGCTGATACCGTGGTACGGAGCAGGTGCTGCCACCACCTGACCTAGCCAGTGGCTCAACAACGGTCGCCAACAGTGCGATGCGCTGACGGCAATGCTGTCGTTCTGTCGTTGTCGTTCCGAAATGCTCCGTTTGGTCCGAACGGCCAAGTGGAGAATCACTATTCCACTTTCAACAGCTGCGCGATAATAATCCCAGCAGTGGAGTGACTGGTAGAACGTGTCCAGCGCGGCCAGCTGTCGTGACGGAGGGGCTAGCCCATTACGAGTTAGTCTAGCGACCTGCACTGCATGACATTGGCGGTCGTGATATACATTGCCGCCGACCGCCTGTGACTGGTCTGCAGGATCGCTGGACGCGTGACAGCTTAATCTGTTGCCTTCTCCTGTGCCCATGATGTATCGCATATATCTGTGTCTCTGTCCGCAGCCGTGTTCGTGTCCGTGTACATGTCCGCGCCGGTACCTGCAGTATTTTGCTTCCCGCGTGTTGCGTTGTCGGACAGCACTCAATTGTGACGGATGTTTTTTCCCACGCTCGTGCTTTCCAGTTACGACATGGAACCGGTACCCACATATTAAACCTCGCCTGACGACGACGCCTGCTGCCGTTAGTATCATGGTCCGACTCATGGTCAGGCTCGTGCTCCTGATCCGGTACATGGTCCTACTGCTGGTCCTGCCCATGGTCCGGCTCATGGACCTGACGTGGTGGGATACCTGATCCGGTTCTTGTTCCTGCTTCTGCTCGGGCTCTTGGTTCAGCTCCTGCTCCTGGTCCGGCTTCTGTTTCTGCTCATGGTCCGGCTCCTGGTCCTGTCCATGGTCCGGCCCGTCACACCGCGCCTCGCACCTCTGCCCGGCTCCTGGTCCTGTCCATGGTCGGGCCCGTCACACCGCGCCTCGCACCTCTGCCCGGGTCCTGGTCCGGCTCCTGGTCCGGCTCCTGGTCCTGTCCATGGTCGGGCCCGTCACACCGCGCCTCGCACCTCTGCCCGGCTCAATGGCTATGCAGCTGCTATTGGACTGCACGGCTGGACGAAAAACAACGGCCCTGGATTTTGTCGTCCACATTATGATTTTCTCCAGAAAGTTACCCGCTCTGTTTCCTCCCTGAAAGTTCCCCGCTCTGTTTTCTTCCTGAAAGTTATCCGCTCTGCTTCCTCCCTGGAAGTTACCCGCTCTGTTTTCTCCCTGGAAACTTGCTGTTCACAATTACTGCACGCTCATTGCTCTTTGATAACAGCTCCCAAAGCTGACTGGAAAGTACAGAAGAAAGTTACTGATGTGTAAACAGGAAGATTTTGTTCTCCGAATTTGAACCCCTCCCCAGAACTTTTAAATCCAAGTTATTTATACATCCAGGATTATAAAGTATCCATAATGGTGGCCTGATGAGTGTCTGTCCGCTGCCGTAAGTTTGACGATTGCTTCCCTTTCGTTGTATGTCCCACTTTTTTACCGGAAATAGCAACCAACGCCTACATAGATAATTGAGCTTGGCTTGTGCATATAAAGTTTTGGTTATGTTTGATCACACTATTACACGGCAGTAACTCCCGTAGTAAAACGTGATCGTGCGCATGAAAGTATACGAGAAAGCATATGATGTGAGTTTTAATCACAGCACGAGCCTCGCGCGAAATAGTTCGGATTAATATCAAAGGATGAAAAATGTACTGCCTACCTAGAATTGCCCCTAAAAAAATAATCGAACAGGAACAGAATCTAAGAACGGCGATTTTGCCGGCCCATCCTTCCAAGCCCTTTAGCTGACCAATGTCTCGGCCGGGAACAAACTAGTCCCTCCTGTAGTTGCTGACCTCCCCCCCCCATCCCCCAGCCAGCCAACATATTAGATGTCGGAGTTTGTGTGTGGTGTTTTTCTATATAGCGGCAGTTCTCCACGAGATCGTCGTGCCTTCTAAAACTGACTTCTGCTGGCAGGCGGGAATGCTCACGCACACTCGGGAACGGTCCGTATTCGTGACCACAATGGTGGCCCGACGGGTCTGTGGGCCACCGCTGTGGTGGCCTGGCTGGTTATTTGAGTTTTAGGGCGCATCGACTCGGTTCAGTCATTTAGCGCCCACTGTGGTGTCCTGACGGTGGTCTGTCGGTTGCCGTAATGGTGGCCTGACGAGGGTCCGTCGTCGTAATTGTGGCCTGCTAGGTGCCGTAATAGTGGCCTGACGAGGGTCTGTCGGTTGCCGTAGTGGTGGCCTAACGAGGGTCTGTCTGGTGCCATCATGATGGCCTGACGGGTGTCTGCCGGTTGCCGTAGTGGTGGCCTGACGAGTGTCTGTCGTCGTAACGGTGGCCTGACGAGGGTCTGTCGGGTGTCGTAATGGTGGCCTGACGAGGTCTGTCGACACTGACGAGTTGTTGAGGCAGAGGACCGCCGAGTTGTCTCCGTGTGAGCCGGCGAATGGAGCTGGACACTGAGCAGCTGAGCTGGGGCTGAGCTGACCGGCGAGTCGCGCCGTTCTCTGCCGGCCTATGAGATGGCCGTCGATGGCGACAGGAAATCAATATCGGTTGGAAATGGGCGACCGTGATGGTGTCGGTGGCCGGCGGCGCAGTATCGGTCGCTCCGGCGCTGCTGCCTGCCCTCCTGTGAACTGCTGGCCAGACCACAGGGCAGGCCACAGACTTCCTCAGTCCCTCGACGGCTACTTGGTCGTTAATGTTCCTCGAACACATGAGCTACGGAACTCCAGGCCAGTATGAAAGCTGCTGATGAGATGAAAACTCGCGAAGCGGCAGGTTGCAGTGTATTCAGGTGTTCAAATAACCAGACATTCTCGATAGATATACTGCTTGCGCTGTAATCAGGCGAAGGGCGCTGTAATCAGGTGTTTTATGGCAGCGATGTCAGCATGTGTGTCCATGTCAGCAGGCATAAGCATGTCAGCTCGGCGATGTAGAGCATGTCTCCAGAGTCCGCCCGATCTGGCAGTCAGACCGCCCCTACCGATCCGGCCACCTGGCAGTCAGACCACCGCTACCGATCCGGCCACCTGGCAGTCAGACCACCGCTACCGATCCGGCCACCTGGCAGTCAGACCACCGCTACCGATCCGGCCACCTGGCAGTCAGACCGCCCCTACCGATCCGGCCACCTGGCAGTCAGACCGCCCCTACCGATCCGGCCACCTGGCAGTCAGACCGCCCCTACCGATCCGGCCACCCAGGCTACTCTTTGACTCGTTCATGGGTATTGCTAGGCAACTGAACGACTGGTTTTCCCACCTGAAATACTGACAAGGCGACCTCGGCTACTGATACGGCCACCGTGTTCGGCCAAAAGATGGCTCGTCACCGCCATCCTCAAGGGAGCTACCACGGCCTCCCTCAGCGGGCTCCAACACGGCCTCCCTCAGCAGGCTTCAACACGGCCTCCCTCAGAAGGCCCCAGCATGGCCTCCTCAGGGGACTCCAACACGACTTCCCTCAGCGAGCTCCAACACGGCCTCCCCCCTCCCCCCGAGCAGACCCCAGCATGGCTTCCCTCAGCGAGCTTCAACATGGCCTCCCTCCCCCCGAGCAGACCCCAACACGCCATGGCTTCCCCCCCCCCCCCCCCCACAACCCAACACGGCTCAGCGAGCTTCAACATGGCCTCCCCCCCCCCGAGCAGACCCCAGCATGGCTTCCCTCAGCGAGCTTCAACATGGCCTCCCTCAGCAGCCCTGATACGGCCTCCCTTATTAGGCCCCAACACGGCTCCCTCAGCGGGCCCCAACACGGCCTCCCTCAGCGGGCCCCAACACGGCCTCCCTCAGCGGGCCCCAACACGGCTCCCTCAGCGGGCCCCAACACGGCCTCCCTCAGCGGGCCCCAACACGGCTCCCTCAGCGGGCCCCAACACGGCCTGTGCGATTCCTCAGCTACTGACATTTGCCTGTTGGCTCGTCCACGTCCATGGCCATGTCCATGGCCAATATACAGCGTACTAATAGGACTCACTGGCCGCCTGGGCCGACTGCCTCTGGGCTCGTCCGTGGCCACGTCCAGGCGCGAAGCCACTGCTCAGTGGTGGGTTGGCGGCTTGTCTGTGGTTTCTGCGCGGACATATCCCCTCATTGTTCAGCATTTCACCGCTTTAGTTTAGTGGTTGGTGGCTCCGCCTGTTGCCACCGTGTGTCCATTGCTGTCGTTGCGTCGCGTGACGTTACGTGACGTTACACGGACCGGCTGCTGGAGGCATCAAGACAGCCGGGACGGTACAGCGCCGCAGCGTCCGCATTGTTGTGTGTTGACCACGCCGCCGATGACTCATCCCCGGCGACGATCGATTCCCGGCCGACGCTGGCATCGACGGCCGCTAACGGCACTCTCACACTCCTCCCTGCTGTCCGCTACATCGGCCGGCCTCGCAGCTCGTCACTGCCCGTCACTGCTCATCACTGCTCGACGGAGCTTCAGTGTGACGCTCTATCTCAGTGTGGAACCAGCGACAGGTATGCGGTGAGGCATTCGGTGGCCTATATAATTTGCTGCAATGAGTGAGATCTGGAGTGTGACTCTCCCCGCAGTGGGACTAGCCGTCTTTGTTCGGCTGGTCACGGATCGGGTCACGGATCGGGTCACGGATCGGCGATCCTCCGGTTTACCACAGCCGCCCCGAAAAGTGATGTGGAAACACATGGTGTTTTCAGGGGCTCCTGCAGTCCCCATCCAAACATACGAGGTGTTTCCGGGGGATCTTGTAGTCTCCTTCCATCAGCCATAACTTGTCTGACTCGAGCGCTGTGTAACCGATACAGCCACTGCGCCCCTGGACTTGTCTGATCCCATGTCCCTTAACTCTATGACACGCTTTCCCACGAACATGTAGGACATGACGAACATCCCACGCTTGCCCACGAACATGTAGGTTAAGTGTCCCGGTCCCACTGGTCCACTCCGTTTTATCAGAGACTTTCGGCCGTCCCCGAGGTTCAGGAGGTTAAACGCCCCCGGTGTACGGTACCAGTTTCAGCGGGGCACGGTCAGGTCTTCCGGCTCGTCCCCCGAGGTTCAGGAGGCTGAACATCCCATAGGGATAGGGAGGCCGGGTACCACACCAGCTGCTAGGGAGGCCGGGTACCACACCAGCTGCTGGGGAGGCCGGGTACCACACCAGCTGCTAGGGAGGCCGGGTACCACACCAGCTGCTGGGGAGGCCGGGTACCACACCAGCTGCTAGGGAGGCCGGGTACCACACCAGCTGCTAGGGAGGCCGGGTACCACACCAGCTGCTAGGGAGGCCGGGTACCACACCAGCTGCTGGGGAAGCCGGGTACTACATAAACTGCTAGGGAGGCCGGGCACCGCATAAACTGCTAGGGAGGCCGGGTACCACACCAGCTGCCAGGGAAGCTGGGTACCACATAAACTGCTAGGGAGGCCAGGTACAGCACAAACTGCTCGGGAGGCAGGGTACCACACCAGCTGCTAGGGAAGTCTGGTACCACACCAGCTGATAGGGAGGCCGGGTACCACATAAACTGCTAGGGAGGCCAGGTACAGCACGAACTGCTAGGGAGGCCGGGTACCACACCAGCTGCTAGGGAAGCCGGGTACCACACCAGCTGCTAGGGAGGCCGGGTACCACACCAGCTGCTAGGGAGGCCGGGTACCACACCAGCTGATAGGGAGGCCGGGTACCACACCAGCTGCTAGGGAGGCCGGGTACCACACCAGCTGCTAGGGAGGCCGGGTACCACACCAGCTGCTAGGGAGGCCGGGTATCACACCAGCTGCTAGGGAGGCCGGGTACCACACCAGCTGCTAGGGAAGCCGGGTACCACACCAGCTGCTGGGGAAGCCGTGTACCACATAAACTGTTGAGGAGGCCGGGTACCACACCAGCTGCTGGGGAAGCCGAGTACCACATAAACTGCTAGGGAGGCCGGGTACCGCATAAACTGCTAGGGAGGCCGGGTACCGCATAAACTGTTAGGGAGGCCGGGTACCACACCAGCTGCTAGGGAGGCCGGGTACCACACCAGCTGCTGTGGAAGCCGGGTACCACATAAACTGCTAGGGAGGCCAGGTACAGCACAAACTGCTAGGGAGGCCGGGTACCGCATAAACTGCTAGGGAGGCCGGGTACCGCATAAACTGCTAGGGAGGCCGGGTACCGCATAAACTGCTAGGGAGGCCGGGTACCGCATACACTGTTAGGGAGGCCGGGTACCACACCAGCTGCTGGGGAAGCCGGGTACCACAAACTGCTAGGGAGGCCAGGTACAGCACAAACTGCTAGGGAGGCCGGGTACCGCATAAACTGCTAGGGAGGCCGGGTACCGCATAAACTGTTATGGAGGCCGGGTACCACACCAGCTGCTAGGGAGGCCGGGTACCACACAAACTGCTAGGGAGGCCGGGTACCGCACAAACTGCTAGGGAGGCCGGGTACCACACCAGCTGCTAGGGAAGCCGGGTACCACATAAACTGCTAGGGAGGCCAGGTACAGCACAAACTGCTAGGGAGGCCGGGCACCGCATACACTGCTAGGGAGGCCGGGTACCGCATAAACTGTTAGGGAGGCCGGGTACCACACCAGCTGCTAGGGAGGCCGGGTACCACACAAACTGCTAGGGAGACCGGGTACAGCACAAACTGCTAGGGAGGCCGGGTACCGCATAAACTGCTAGGGAGGCCGGGTACCGCATAAACTGTTAGGGTGTAGCAAGGTACCGCACAAACTGCCAGGGAGGAGCAAGGTACCACATCATCTGCTAATGACGCCGGGTATAGCACAAACTGTTAGGGAGGCCGGGTACCGCACAATCTGTTAGGGAGGAGCCGGAAAGTGGCGCCGATGGGACGGCGGTGGTGGCTGCAAAGCTGCACCCATCAGGTGGAAAGCTATGCCCGTCAGGTGGAGCCCTGCACCCATCAGGTGGAAGGCTGCACCCAGCAGGTGGGTGTCGGCAGCGACTGACTGTAGTGACCATGCGTGGCCGCGCCAACCAGCTAGCAGCCGGCAGTACCACCGGTGGCTGGTCATTGCCTGAGTCGCGTGCTCACCGTTGACTACCAGTCATGACGGCGCAACGGCTCCGACAACGGGTACCACAGCCGGGTACAGGTTAGGCCCCGCCGGCCGGCACAGGGTGGGCCCCGACACCCGGCACAACGGCTCCGACAACGGGTACCACAGCCGGGTACAGGTTAGGCCCCGCCGGCCGGCACAAGTCGGCACCGCCAGCCGACACAGGGTGGGCCCCGACACCCGGCACAACGGCTCCGACAACGGGTACCACAGCCGGGTACAGGTTAGGCCCCGACAGCCGGCACAAGTCAGCCCCGCCAGCCGACACAAGTCGGCACCGCCAGCCGACACAGGGTGGGCCCCGACAGCCGGCACAAGTCAGCCCCGCCAGCCAGCACAAGTCGGCACCGCCAGCCGACACAGGGTGGGCCCCGACAGCCGGCACAAGTCAGCCCCGCCAGCCAGCACAAGTCGGCACCGCCAGCCGACACAGGGTCGGCCCCGACAGCCGGCACAGGGTAGGTCCCGACAGCCAGCACAGGGTGGGTCCCGACAGCCGGCACAGGGTGGGTCCCGACAGCCGACACAGGGTCGGCCCCGCCAGCCGGCACAAGTCGGTCTCGCCAGCCGGCACAACGGCTCCGACGACGGGTGCTCCTGCTGGTGGGCTCCGCTGGTGCATGTGGAGGCGGTAGCGTGTGTTGGCGGCGGCGGCTGTCTGGCGTGTGGTGACGCTTCCGCAGTGTTCGTTGGGGCGGCTGTAGTTGGCAGCGGCGTACGACAGAGCGGACGTGCTGCACCTCTACACTCGTGGGCAGCTGCCGGTGAGGCGGCTGTAGTTGGCAGTGTGCCAGCACCACGGCTCCACGGGACACGGTGCGCAGTCTGCCGCACAGCTAGTGATCGGTCCTGGGCACGGACGACCACAGGTGGCCCAGTCGCACCCTGCTCCCCCACTGATTGGCGCCCTCCCCCCCCCCCCTTCTGGGAGGGATGGTGTCCGACTCAGGCCACCTCCCCGGAGGGATGGTGTCCGATTCTGTGTATTGTGTAGTGTGCACTATGTATTGTGTAATGTGTACCATGTACTGTGTATTATGTACTGTGTATTGTATACTGTGTACAGTGCGTTGTGTGCTGTGTATTGTGTACTGTATACTATGTACTGTGCATTATTTATTGTGTACTGTGTATTATGTAGTGTGTACTGTGTATTATGTGCGGTGTATTGTGTACTGTTTATTGTGTATTGTGCACTATGTACTGCGTACTGTGTGATGTGTACTGTGTATTGTTGTGTATTGTTTAATGTGTATTGTGTACTGCTCATCGTGTAATGTACATTGTGTGCTGTGTACGGTATTGTGTACTGTGTATTGTGTACTGTATATTGTGCATTGTGTACTGTGTATTGTGTATTGTATACTGTACATTATGCACTGTTTATTGTGTACTGTGCATTGTGTACCGTGTATTGTGTATTATGCACTGTGTATTGTGTACTTGTATTGTGTATTGTGTACTGTGTACTGTGCATTATGTGCTGTGTATTGTGTACTGTGTATTGTGTATTGGTTGTTATTGGTTTTACGACACTTCGACCGTTGAGTCATGTAGCGTCGCCAATCTCTCACGTTGATTGGTCGCGTGTGAAGAGTAGCGACAGGTGAGACTCGAACCCACAACCTCTCGATTGTGAGACGGGCAACTTACCTGTAGACTACTCGTCCCCTGCATATGGGCGCTAGATAACCACTAGCAGTTCAGGCGCCCTTAAGCCCAAATAAACAAACAGCACTGTTTATTATGCACTGTGTATCGTGTGCTGTGTACTGTGTATTGAGTATTGTGCACTGTGTATTGTGTACTGTGTATTATGTATTGTGTACTGTATATTATGTATTGTGTACTGTGTATTGTGTACTATGTATTGCGCGTGTGCATGAGGCAGACGATACCGTCACGGCCGACCCACACAGGATTGCGTGCGGGTCGTCCCGACAAGATATTGCCACCGTCGACACTGTGACGTGACCAAGTATAATCGTCGCTGCCGACGATCGACGGTAGCGATGTGGCTGGCATCGTGCCACGACGTAGCCGGGTCAGCGGCCACGCTGTCGTCTCCCTGCCTGGATCGCGGCACATGTGCTACCCATCTGGTATGGGTCAGATCAGGCTGGGCTTGTGCGGGTCAGACCGGCCTGCGGAGTGTCGGACAGTGATAAATTATTCGTGAAATAGAGTGGAATGTACCAATTTCTGAGCGCTGAATAGGCATCCTTTCCAAAAGTAGTATCGACATCGTGCTTGTTGATGTGCACATATGAAGTTTTGATGTGTCTTCATGACTCGTTCCTGAGTACTTCGTGTGTAAATATCATGCTAATGCTCACCATTTCGGGTTGTGATACACAAGCATCTCGTTACACAATTCAATGTACAGAGATTATATATGATGTAGTCTGATGAGCAATGCAATCTGCTGATACCATGGTATTGCAGTCGTTATCTTTAGTATAGGTATCCCTATATTAGTTGTCCCACAAGTTAAACAGAAAACATGCACTTATGAGTGCACTATTGGCTGAAAATTGAGCTTCAAGAACGGAAACTATATTTTAATTGGCATGCTTCCATGACAACATTTCGCAATCCTACCTAACTCGTTTCGACATCTTATACCGAACGAGAAACCTAAAGCCCAAATAACTAACTAACTAACCGAACGAGAAAAAAACATTATTTTTACGCTGTTGTCAGATCAGTCTCGTGTGTGTCAAACCAGCCTGGTGTGGGTCAGACTGATCTGGTGCGCGCCAGACAGGCCTGGCATAGGTCAGACAGGCCAGCATTGGTCAGACTGACCTGAGCTGGGCCAGACGGACCTGCTGTGGGCCAGACGGATCTGTTGTGGGTGAGACCGATCTGGTGTGGGTCAGACTGGCCTGTTGTGGGTCAGGCTGGCTCGGTGTGTCAGATCGGCCTATTGTGGGTCAGACCGGCCTGTTGTGGGTCAGACCGGCCTGTTCACGCTTGGGGTGGGTCAGACGGGCTGTGTGCTGTAAGCGGGGGCAGCCGGCTGGCGGCTGAGATGGCAGGGAAGCTGTGTGTCGTGAGCGGGGGCAGCAGGCTGGTACAGCGGCACCTGTGAATCAGTGTGGGCCGTCGGCTGCCAGCCCTGTACCGTGCGTTGGAATTTCCGGAGTCGGCGGGTATTCCGGCTGGCGTGGCGCCAGCGCCTGCCGCGCCGGAGCTACCGCGGCCAGCGAGCTACACGGGTTGTCTGACGAAGACCCGGGCCGGCTACACGGCTGTGGCGGGTATTGCCGGCTGGACAGGCTACACGGCTGTGGCGGGTATTGCCGGCTGGACAGGCTACACGGCTGTGGCGGGTATTGCTGGCTGGATAGGCTACACGGCTGTGGCGGGTATTGCCGGCTGGACAGGCTACACGGCTGTGGCGGGTATTGCCGGCTGGATAAGCTACACGGCTGTGGCGGGTATTGCCGGCTGGATAAGCTACACGGCTGTGGCGGGTATTGCCGGCTGAATAGCCTACACGGCTGTGGCAGGTATTGCCAGCTGGACAGGCTACACGGCTGTGGGGGGTATTGCCGGCTGGACAGGCTACACGGCTGTGGCGGGTATTGCCGGCTGGACCGACGGGATTCGTGATTTTTCAGAATCCGTAAATCTAGCCTCGTTTTCCGTATATCCGGCCGATTTGCCGGGCTTTTACTTTATCCTTGTCTTATGGTAACATTGGCTTGATTTACAGGCAAATTCAGACCCACCTCCTAAGTGATGCTATTGGAAATCTGAGCGTGAGCTTGAGAGAGCTCCTTGCCTTGCTTAGTTGAATCGTCTCTATCCACCCGAAGGCCGGTTGTTATACCCTCAAGGGCTCATCCCGTCGGTGTTAGACCTCCAAGACGACAAGGGGTAGGAATTGGCAGCTACAATCATCACGGTCAGCCGCCACCATCCCCCCTCCCGCACTCCGCATCGTCTCGTGTGCCTGGCATCGAGGGGAGGGGAGGGGCGCTTGGGGGTAGCTGAGGCCTGGCTCAGGGCCGTTTGACGACGTTCTAATTACGATGACCAATGCCGTGTGGGTACTCATAACTTTTCGCAGCTGATTCTAGCAGTATCTAATATGAGTTGGGAAGTGAGATATTGCTCATTTTAACTTCTGGTTGATCATGTTTCACACGTCAATTTTTTATTACGTACATTTTAAGATGCTAAGTCCAGTATGCTCTCAATGTGTATGTAAGCTTCTAGGTAGCACAACATTGGGTTTCCTCACCCAGTGCTCAATTTATCGTGAGGTGATAATAATTTTGGGAAACCCCGTTTAATTGGTGCATTTTCATAGTCAGAAAAAGATAATAAACCTATATTTTCAGAACCATTCATAAGGTGGGCCTAATGATTTTGGAATATAATTAAAGGCTACAAAAGTCCTATGTCAATTCACGACCAATTAAGAGTTCCTACATCTCTTGGTCTTTTTTAAAGTGAACGCTTTTCGAAATTCGAAAAATATATGATTATTCGATACATGATGCAGCATTTTATAGATTATTGGACATTGGATGAATCAAAACATCATAGTATAAATGTTGCTGCTTCTTTTCATTGAGAATGTAATGGATAGTAAAGTACATTAATCTATACATTTTAAGAAGTGTTGGTTATGATTGTTTTGAAAATGAGAAAATGAGGATGTATTGAAAAGGCTGGTATCGTCAATTCGTATTTCCGGAGTGAGCAAGGCCTTCATAGATGATGTCAACCGCCTATGTGACAGAAAATTAAACCTGGGCGCTAAATGACCAATGCAGTCGATGCGCCCTAAAGCCCAAACAACAAACTAACAGAAAATTCAACCTAGTCATAAAAACAAGGGTACTACTTCATGCGAAAAGCATGCATTACCAAACTGATCTTTCGACCGAGCTTCGGTGCATGTTGGCCGGATCCCAGCCGGACTGGATGATATCAGACTGGCGGGCCTGGGTTCCGGTCCCAACATGTTGGCCATTTGCCGTCTGTGGTTGGCCAGTGCCGACTAATTCGCCTCATCAGCGTACGTCTGGCTAAATCTCACAAACTGATTTGTGCAGAAAAACTGGTGTTGGCCGGCGGCTCAAGGAAGCCCGCTCCGCTGGACTGAAAAACTCGCAGCTCAGAGGTTGTGAGAGCAAAAGGCGATGGTGACCATGGCTACCGTGGTGGGCAGTGAAGCGCGGCGATTGCTAAGGGCCATCCACTGTTAGCTGGTGCGATATTATGCTGAACATATCGATTCGTTCGATAACGAGTTGGGCCGTGCCAACCGCTGACCTCGGAGAAAGGCTGCCAAGTGAGGCACATGTTGTGGCGGCCGTGCAGCGTACCCACCCGGACCAGGACTTGAACACCGGACCACCACAGGGCGGCCGCTGGCACTGGCACGTGCCCGACACAGGGCGGCCGCTGGGCTGCCGACGGTGGCCACCGTCTGACTGGATTTGTTCAGTCGCTGTCGGTTCCGCTTTGGGGAGGCTCCAGCCAGTGAGGTTCAGACGCTAACACTGCGCAGGTCGGCGGGCCCTCGCGGTTTGTCTTCGGCTGGCCGACCCGCACATGTTCACCCAACCTTTCTGATGTGGATTTGGGGCACTCCTGACATCTCATGCATGGAGAGTCTGTGTGTATGACCTTGATTGTGGCTGCAGTGTTCTGTGCACCATGGGTGGACTCGTTACCTGGTGGTGGTCTGACATAGCCTAACATGGACTGGTTGTTGCAGGGCCTGGACTCGGCGACGTCGTCAGCTTCCACAGAACGTCCCGGCTCGAGCAGCTCTATCGGGAAGCACAGCCATGCTCCACGTACGGACTCATACCGGCTATCGATGGCCGTGCTCGAAGGTCAGTACCAAACGTCACCAACATAGCCGCAGCCATGCTCCACGTGTGGACTCATACCGGCTATCGATGGCCGTGCTCGAAGGTCAGTACCAAACGTCACCAACATAGCCACAGCCATGCTCCACGTACGGACTCATACCGGCTATCGATGGCCGTGCTCGAAGGTCAGTACCAAACGTCACCAACATAGCCACAGCCATGCTCCACGTACGGACTCATACCGGCTATCGATGGCCGTGCTCGAAGGTCAGTACCAAACGTCGCCAACATAGCCACAGCCATGCTCCACGTACGGACTCAATCGGGTCATCAATGGCAGTGCTCGAAGGTATATATGGGTAGTACCTACTCGGGGTATTTATTTTCCTGTTGCATTGTGGGTATGGCGTACATATTGTAGGTATCATATTTTGGACCAAGGCATTTATTTTTGTGATCGGTTCCTGACATGTTTTAGATGGAATGCAATACCGACTTCGGGAAGCAATATGGGAGACTGAATTAGCTGACGACACGTACTTTCCAAACCGAAATATTGTTTGACATCCGTAGTTTTTGGAGTACATAGTTTCACAAAACCCGTAATTTCAGCAGTACAATATTATATAGAGCCCGTAATTATATGAATCGAATGTTTTCTTTCGCTTACCAAGAAGGGACAGGGTGAATGCCACCACTAACCCTCCCCCATACCCAGTCAATTTGTTTTCAATGTGGGCGCCAAGCCGTTTGCGATAGCGTACGGTTTGACGCTGTACAATTTTGGATAGCTGATGAAACATTTTTCGTGCATATTTTGGTGCAAGGCAAAGGACCAGGTCATGTCAGGACACCTAGTATGCCGTCATTCTTGAGGGAATGTCAGGCGATTGTGTGCTAAAATGGGGATGATATTGCGCACACACCAGTATGAGTGAAATATGCTCGACATTCTGATATATGCAAATGGATGTTTGATTGCTCAAATATAACAAAATTCGTCTTTGGCCTTTTTCCACTTGACAGGTCAAGTCATTGATCTTTTCAAGGTCACACAATGTCATTGACACATGTCGCTAGTTTAGTCTTGATGCACGTACCTTTTTGTTAAGTAGCCTCCAGAAAATACGCATATATTTCGTGTATGTTCACGAGGATCCATCACAGAGTCCTGGTCATGTAAGGCCACTAACACTCGCCGGCATTTGGCAGTTTGTCGCCTTCAAATGACACGGGAGAAGGCTGATGCGAAACCTCTGACAATTCAAGACAGATTAGAAAAGCAAAACAAACCAGCGTGCAGCTTGCTAGAGGATGTCGCGACTGGCGCCAAGCATGACCCTGTTTGGACATTGATTATCCTCAGATGTGACGTCAAGGTTCAGGTTTTGTCATAGGTGGAGAGGTTTGGGGAGCTGGTTTTTCTCGCAAATTATGACAATTCTGCTGCTCAAGTGCGAACGACATACAGTGGAATCTACGATCACGTTGGGCGATGGCTTGATCGTACATCCGCTGATCGTTACATCCATCGGCACACAATCAGAATTATAGAAGGTTGTGAAACATAGTAAATCAACTATCGAAGATACATAAGGTACTGTGCAGCATACTGAAACGAAGGATGGCACTTAATCATTCTTGGTTGTCATCTTGAAGAAACGATCGATGCGAGACTGAGTACACGTTTGAACAATTGTGTCATGAACAGCAGCCTCAAACTCATTAAGCATAGCAAAACGATTGAAGCCACGGTGAAGCAATCCTTTCTAAGGGTGTTGAGCGCCTTCCCCATGTCACTGCTCGACGGAGGGGCTTCTTCTTACACTTGTTCATGATCTTCCTCTTCTTCCTCTCCGCCATCGCCAACACCATCGAGGCCCATTTCCTCTCGAACTTCGGCGGCAATGTCTTCGTCAGAAACCGGGCGACAAGGGGCAGGTTTGCATCAACATCTGCCATTGCTCCTGAAGGAAAACGTCGATGCTGTCGTCACTGCTTCCATCGCGATTTTCGTTGCCCTCAATCGGTCCAAGAGCACACTTGACCCAGCAGTTCTTAATGGACGCCGCAGTGAGATCGCCCCAGGAAGCACGAAGCATGAACATTTCTTCCGCGATACTGATTTTCTTGCGACGTCCATTGCAGAAGCTCTGTCCTCCTTCTCGAGACAGTGGAGAGTCGTTGACATATCCGTCGCCTGTAGTGGGCCTTCACGGCATTTATTATCCCTTGGTCGCAGGGCTGGAGTACAGCTGTTGTGTTCGGCGGCAAGAACGCCAACTTGATGTTCGTCAACTCCTCCACCCCAGGATGCGCCGGACAATTATCCACGAGGAGGAGAATCTTGCGCTTGGCACTGCGGAGCTCTCTGTCCCACTTGTGTACCCACTCGGAGAAGATCTTGAGGTCATCCACGCCGACTTGTTGGCCTCTTAGTCGACGGGGAGTGCCAAGCCCTTGAAACAGCGTGGAGCCTTGGACTTTCCGATGATGAGGATCTTCTTCTTCTCTCCCATCATGTTGCACGTCAGAGTGCAGTGACTCGGTCCTTGGATCTTTCCCTCCCTTGGAGAAGTCGTCCTTGAACGTGACAGTTCCATCCGGCAGTGCGCGGTAGTAAAGACCGGTTTCATCTGCATTCCACACATCCTCATCAGCGTATCCTTGGCGAAGCTGAGGCCAGACCTCCTGAAGCCATTGGTCACGAGATGGAAGATCGGCGGACTTCCCTCGCCGTGCAGCTTCTGTGACAAGCCCCCTCGCTTCTGAGACGATTGAACCACCCCTCGTTGGCTTTGAAGTCCGCACAGTTGAGCATCGCAGCGAATTCATCAGCCTTGGCCATCACCAAAGGTCCCGAGAGCATGGCACTTTTCTCCCGGCAAGCACGAATCCACTTTATCACTGCAGAATCGACCTCAGGAAAATGTCCCGTTTTGGCTCCCTTTCTCCCCCGATGTTGACATTTGAGCCTTCAATGTCGACCCTCTTTTCAAAATCTAATTGAGCGTCGATTGGGGGATGTTCAGCTTGGTCGCCTTCTCCCTCTGGCTCATCTTGGGCAAGCTATGGAATGAGGCCAGGAGAGTCTTCTTGTCTGCAAGGACAGAACTTTCCTCTTCGAAGCCATCAGAGATTGGTTCCTACAGAAAATGGAAAGAACATCTTTCGTCACAATTCGATTAAGAACCGCGCACGCTAGTGATCGTTATATACGTCGGATATGATCATTACACCCGTCGGAATGTATGTAGCAAAATGGCTATTTGATTTGGTTCTGGCATATTGATCGTTACATCCGTCTGATCGTTACATCCAGTGATCGTTACATCAGTATTCCACTGTACTTCCCGAAACGTTCATTCGGATATTGTCAGTCTAGTGATATGTCGCACGTGGCGTGATGACCCGTGCTGACGTGTCCCATGTGGCGTGATGACCCGTGATGACGTGTCCCATGTGATGTGATGACGTGTCCCATGTGGCGTGATGACGTGTCCCATGTGGCGTGATAACCCGTGCTGACGTGTCCCATGTGGTGTGATGACGTGACCCATGTGGCGTGATGACCCGTGGTGACGTGTCCCATGTGGTGTGATGACGTGACCCATGTGGTGTGATGACCCGTGGTGACGTGTCCCATATGGTGTGATGACGTAACCCATGTGGCGTGATGACGTGCCCCATGTGATGTGATGACGTGACCCATGTGGCGTGATGACGTGTCCCATGTGGCGTGATGACCCGTGCTGATGTGTCCCATGTGGTGTGATGACGTGACCCATGTGGCGTGATGACCCGTGGTGACGTGTCCCATGTGGTGTGATGACGTGACCCATGTGGCGTGGTGACCCGTGATGACGTGTCCCATATAGCGTGCTGACGTGCCCCATATGGCGTGATGACCCGTGATGACGTGTCCCATGTGGTGTGATGACGTGACCCATGTGGCGTGATGACCCGTGTTGACGTGTCCCATATAGCGTGCTGACGTGCCCCATATGGCGTGATGACCCGTGATGACGTGTCCCATATGGCGTGATGACCCGTGATGATGTGTCCCATGTGATGTGTCCCATGTGGTGTGATGATGTGTCCCATATAGGGTGATGACGCGTGATGACTTGTCCCATATAGGGTGATGACCCGTGATGACGTGTCCCATATGGGGTGATGGCCCGTGATGACGTGTCCCATGTGGCGTGATGACCCGTGCTGACGTGTCCCATGTGGTGTGATGACGTGACCCATGTGGCGTGGTGGCCCGTGATGACGTGTCCCATATGGCGTGATGACCCGTGCTGATGTGTCCAATATGGCGTGATGACCCGTGATGACGTGCCCAAATGGGGTGATGACGCGTGATGGCGTGTCCCATGTGGCGTGATGACGTGTCCCATGTGGCGTGATGACCCGTGTTGGCGTGTCCCATGTGGCGTGATGACCCGTGATGACGTGTCCCATGTGGTGTGATGACGTGACCCATGTGGCGTGATGACCCGTGTTGACGTGTCCCATGTGGCGTGATGACCCGTGATGACGTGTCCCATGTGGTGCGATGACGTGACCCATGTGGCGTGGTGGCCCGTGATGACGTGTCCCATATGGCGTGATGACCCGTGCTGACGTGTCCCATATGGCGTGATGACCCGTGATGACGTGTCCCATATGGCGTGATGACCCGTGATGACGTGTCCCATATGGCGTGATGACCCGTGATGACGTGTCCCATATGGCGTGATGACCCGTGATGACGTGTCCCATATGGGGTGATGACGCGTGATGACGTGTCCCACGTAGCGTGATGACGTGTCCCATGTGGCGTGATGACCCGTGATGACGTGTCCCATGTGGCGTGATGACCCGTGATGACGTGTCCCATGTGGCGTGATGACCCGTGATGACGTGTCCCAGATGACGTGTCCCATGTGGCGTGATGACCCGTGATGACGTGTCCCATGTGGCGTGATGACCCGTGATGACGTGTCCCATGTGGCGTGATGACCGTGATGACGTGTCCCACGTAGCGTGATGACCGGATGTCTCAGCGGACGGCGATCGACTCGAGAACGAATGATGTGAAAGACAGACAGACAAAGAACCAAAGACAGACTGCCGTATCAGGTCAAGGCCTTGACCATGCTTTCGAAATTGTGTTCGAAGTTTGCATTTGCACTGTTTTGCGATATAAATGCTCGCCAATTTCGAATTCCACACCCAAAACCATCCCAGAGTGCTCCCAAATTCGTAAACGAAGTTATCCGAAGTCATGTTAAGTCGATGACAATGGATGACCACGATCCTTGAATACCTCGGAAAGTTCCTTACACCAGGAATTTGAGTTTACCGTCCACTTGTATCCCTGAGCCATCTGGAATTTCGTTTGGTCGCACTTCCTTTCGGAATGCTCAAAATATATATGGTAAGGAATACCTTTGGATCGACTTAGGAGCTTGTCTAGAATTCCTACCAGGATGTGGGGCGTTAGATGATCACAATTTTGGTCGAGGCGCCCTAAAACCCAAATAACTAACTAACTAACTAACTTCCAGGATGTGCGTGGTGCCAGCTGGTGCGTTCCACGACAGATCGACCAATGCACTTCGCCTCATAATTTATTATTGAGACCAAAATTTGCTCACAGGGTAGTCTTTGGCTCTGAATACGGCTGTGCAAATTTGAGCCCAATCCGACCAACAGTTTTTAGCTATGGCCTCCGGCATTATTTTTAGGTCAAATAACATGGGTTGGTTTGACGATGGATATCTCGTGAATAAGAAGCAGAAAGGGTGGCAAAAGATATATACTTCAGAAGGAAAAGGATCAGCTGCTACATTCCCGAAATACAATATCAATATTTCCAACATTTGGCCTCATGACCTCGTGACCTCCCAACCTCCCGTGACCCCTAGACCATCGAAATTATCAGTTTGACGGCGGAAATGAAAGTGTGCATGATTTCGCTCAAATAAACAACTTTTTTATGCGTTCTTATGAATATCCGGCATGGCCGTCAGCTCTTCATGACTTTTTGCAATTTTGCGTTTTCCGGGTAGGACGGATTTCGTGTAAACTTTCTTGCATTGCAGAGCTACATGAGGTAGAACAATGACATACAGACACATGATTGGAAAACTTTTTCCTAAGACAAAACATCCATGTCTGTTTAATATCGATCTTATAGTTTCTCTTAAAAACCATCACGAATTTCAAGGTAACCAATTACCGATAGGCAATTGGTTATCTATGGCTTATCTAAGCCTAGCGACGCTATTGTACTTCGGAACAACTTACATGCATTGTATATATAGCATCAAGCATGGGAACATCGCAACCGGACCCTATTTAATAAAGTTATATTACCTACGTATTAAATCTGACGCCGTAGGCAGGCACCTATAGCAAACATGAGGATCACTGTGTGTCAGCGATCAAGTGTTAGGCAGGTTTATCATTTTGTGCTGATGAAAAAGTATTACGTCTCTCTGGACTGCTGATGACTACTTGTTAAAGGCAAATAAAAGCCCAGGTGTTTGTCTCGCGTATGCCTTCCCTCCCACCCCATCCGTACTACGTACATACACCCGTGCATAGCTCAATACTCTCTATCCTGTCTCTATCCTGGTGGCGGTTCCGAGGGAGATAAAGGCGCCGGCGTTGATACGGCGGACAACAGAGGGGTTGACATGGGGGAGGAAACGATAGCAGGCTTAGCAGAGTTGGAACAGTGTACGACTCAGTTTTGGAAACGTGGCGAAAGTTTTTTTTTCACATGCATAAAGCAATGATGATAGTCACTGCGTCTATCTTTATCGTCACCATACAAAGCCAATAACAACAAATGTTGCTGAAGTATCGGCAAGTCTCATTCAAAACGTGAGCGCTCCCCACATTACCAGAGGTATGGTTTTGTGTGTGAAATTGCCAATTTGTATTTTGTTTCTAAATATTTTTTTTAATGTCTCCGATTTTTTAATAACAAAATCAGTGTCAGAAATAAAAAGGATGCAACGAAGGAAAATTTGACGCAAACATAATTCAGAACTCTAGCATGCTTATGAAAACAAGACATGTCAAAATCTACAAATATATCAAATTCATCTTGCGGAAATGCTTGAACTCAAAATTGACTTTTCATCAAAGAAAATACGTTCCGTTGGCTGCTGGCTATCTGTATGTGTTGAAAAGTCTCCGAAATATGCCACATTGAGAGCCCTATAATTTTCTGAATGCACATGCAATATCAAAATTAACTTGTTAAAAAAAAAATTTACAGATTAAAAAAAAAAGAATATATATATATTGATATATATATGTATGTATATATATGTATGTAGACCAAAGCGATGCGCCAGAACGAGTTCTTTCAGATGCTGTCTTAAAATCATCTGTGAATTGATATTTACTGTCTCAAAAAGCCTTTTCCGGGAAATTCGAGCTGATTGACCCGCTTTCATTATCAGATTTGATGCCCTGCTAGGCGTTGCAGTCACCAAAAGTAACAGAATATAGCCTAAAACGTGGTCTTTTACCCTTCGCGCAAAAATACGAGGTTGAAAATTTCCTATTTTTTTCGGAATTACCTTTTTTTTGTTGACAATTCCTAAGATGCCCACGACCCCAGATTCCATGTTCACCTTCAAAATTCAGTTCGGGCGAACTTCGAAATAGACGGTATGTATCGATTTGGTTATGAAAGCCAAATCAACGCCGTTTGAACTGCTTCACCTGACATATGTACCATTGTGCAGTACAATGTCCCGTGCCCAAGAACGTGAATAATGAAGTCACATGAAGTTTGTGAAAAGATGTTTCCGGGCACAGTATACTTGCACCCTGACAGCAAGGGGTAGCTAGCAATGGGTGTTCGACTTTACGGCCATGTAAATGATGTTCTGCAGATGGAAAGAAAGCATAAGTGTACTTCTTGTTGTGATGTTAGTATGGTCGAATATGCTCAGACTGCATCGTTGTCATGTTTCATGGCGTTTAATACATGTTGTAGGACACCACCAGATGTTCTGAATTAAGATTATGCCGTTACACGGAAATAAATTACAACATTAAGGTGATCGTAAAATGTTCAACCCTTGTTAAGGAAACTGCAAGAACTACATTGGAAAAGCTACATATGTGTAGGTTGGAAAAACAAGTTTTCGTCATCTGACCTTTATTTCGTTGCTCTGTCCCATCGTTGTTTTATTGTGCACAACTTAGTGCAGTGCAATAATGTGCAATGATTTGCAATACGCAGGGAATGACAAAAACATGAACAATGAAACCACAGGAAGCTTGTGAAAATGTTCATGTTTTCATTGACACGCTATGTATGCAGTAACAATAACGCGCGTGTTTGCATTACGATAGGGATTCGACTGTACGTCCATGTAAATGCTGCCTACAGGTAGAATGAAGGCATTCGTGTACTTCTTGTTCTGAGGCCAACAAGGTTGAACATGGTCAGATATTTCGACCACCAGGCCACCAGATGTTCCGAAATAAAATTAACTCGTCACACGTAGATTATCCTATGGATGACCTATCGGCAATGGGTGACCTTACAATTTGTAAAGGTTATTTAGGCAAACTATGAGACTTACATCAATAAGTTTTTAAAAAAGTTGTTTGTTAAGCAAACTCTTTTAAATCACCTGGTTTGATTTCATTGTTCGATCCCCCGTGGTTGTCCAATGGAAGAAAACTTACTCGAAATCCGCCCGTTCCGAAAATCGCAAAATCATAAAAAGCCAAGAGAAACGAACGTCTATATGGGATAATTAAAAGCAAATCCCATTAAAAAAGGTTATTTGGTTTCAAATTCATGCCCGTTTGTATTTCTGCCGTCAAATTTATCAATTTCCATGGGCTACGGGTCACAGAAGGTCACGAGGTCATGGGGTACGTGGTCAAACGTAAGAAATGCTGATATTTTGTCACGGATGTTTTATTTCATCATTTTTCTTCTCAAAAATGCATAACATGTCTCACTTCCTCTTCATTATCGATGAGATATCTATCACCAAAAATAACCTTGCTGTATGACCTCAAAACACTGCCGGATGCTATAACTCCGAACCGATGGTCGGATCGGGCTGAAACTTGTTCAGGCATGTTCAGAGCCTATTAATACTCGGTACACAAATTGTGGTCCAAATACAAATTTAGTGGGTGTAAAATGTGACAAAAAAAATTGATCGATCATGGAGCGCACCAGATCGGTCGTGTCATGGTCTACACTTGCACGCGTATGTTTTGTTCTTTTGCTCGAGTTTCTGGACGTGATAATGTATTTAATCTGAAACAATTCGATTGTCTGGAATCTTTATCATTAGCCTCATCTTGGGGACGATCGGTCGACCTCCATGGTCAGGTTGACTGGCATTGAATACAACTTATGGCAAACAATGCCGCGCCTTTTTCGTTTCATGTCGGTGGTTCAATATGGGGCGCGATGACGATGCAAAGTGGCAACGCCACCTCCCCGCCTTCCCCTACCCTGGTTAGGGGAAGATGGCGAAATGCTGTTAGGCGATAGTTATACCGAATCCGCAATGTCAGCACTATAATATTACATAGACCAATAATTTAAACAATGGCATATTACATCGAGTCGATAATTTCAGCATACCAGTGTGTGCCTGCAAAACGTATGGTCACACGTTCGTGACGGGGACGGTCCATTACCGCCTCTCCCTTCACGTACATGACGAACACTCTGGTTATGCGGCTGCCGCACCGTCCGCTGTGCGGGCCCACCCTCCTCATTACACCACAGTCGTACGTCACCGTAACGTCGGTGGTACGTCGGTCTGTGGAGAGGCGTCACAGCAGGTAAACTGGTCCGTGGAGTGGCGCCACAGCAGGTGAACTGGTCCGTGGAGAGGCGCCACGGCAGGTAAACTGGTCCGTGGAGAGGCGCCACGGCAGGTGAACTGGTCCGTGGAGAGGCGTCACAGCAGGTAGACCGGTCCGTGGAGAGGCTTCACAGCAATTAGATCGGTCCGTGGAGGAACCCTGGCGGCTCTGTTACTTTTGCCTGTGCTGGATGGGAACCAGGTAAAGCGTTACAACCGAAACCAGTTGGTGCCGTGGAAACATCATGTGACACGAAGCAGACGTAGACAGGACAGCAGTTAGCGGCGTGAGCAGGGAGAGAGGCCCAGGCCAGCGTCACCAGCACCAGTTGGTGTGTGATGACCTCACCACCCCGGTGACGACTGCCAGCGCAGCTCGAGCTGCAGTTGCAATCTGTGCTGTGCACGCCGTGACGCTGCGTCACGGCGACGGCACAGTATTTTGGTTGGGATGTGAAAGACGGCAGGACGCCACACCATGGAGCCGTGCTGTGCCGACTCGCCACACAGCAGGTGACCTGACCTGACCTCAAGCCGCTGGCTTGTCGCAACCAGTCGGCTGCGACAAGCGTGGCCGGGTCAGCCGGTGCCGCCCGACCGACTCTTCCCATCACCAGCTGGCCCGACTCTGACGGAATGTTAGCGTGTTTGTGAAATTGTTGGTGTTGAAATATGTGGCACAGCGTTACCACTTGATCTGTACCCACACCGGCCAGTCGTCACTTTTCAAATAGGAAAGATGGCCGCTCTGCGTTAGCTGGCTACGTTCAGGTCATCTTTGCTACCTGGCTACGGTTAGATGATCTTTGTTACCTGGCTACGGCTAGATGAGCTTTGTTACCTGGCTACGGTTAGATTGTCTTTGCTACCTGGGTACGGTTAGGTGGTATTTGCTACCTGGCTACGGTTAGATGGCCTTTGCTACCTGGCTACGGCCAGGTGACCTTTGCTGCTCCATACCATGTGTACTAAGTTGCAGTCGCAATTTTCAGGTTCACAAGATGTAGAACTAGACGCCATCCTTGGCGAGTTATGTGCCTTGGAAACGCAGTTCGATAAGGAGATCAAGGACAAGCCAACCGCGCCAGGGACTCGCAAGGCAGGTGAGTACTGGTGGTGATGCTGCAGTAGCGGCAGGCGAGTACTGGTGGTGGTGCTGCAGTAGCGGAAGGCGAGTACTGGTGGTGGCGCTGCAGTAGCGGCAGGCGAGTACTGGTGGTGCTGCTACGGTACCTTATCGCCCGCTGTGTGCCATATCGCCCACTATGTGCCGTGTCCCCGCTGTGTGCCATATCGCCCGCTATGTGCCATGTCCCCGCTATGTGCCGTGTCCCCGCTGTGTGCCATATCGCCCGCTATGTGCCATGTCTCCACTATGTGCCGTGTTCCCGCTATGTGCCGTGTCCCCGCTGTGTGCCATATCGCCCGCTTTGTGCCGTGTCCCCGCTGTGGGCCGTGTCCCCGCTGTGTGCCATATCGCCCGCTATGTGCCATGTCCCCGCTATGTGCCATGTCCCCGCTATGTGCCGTGTCCCCGTTATGTGCCATATCGCCCGCTATGTGCCATGTTCCTGCTATGTGCCGTGTCCCCGCTGTGTGCCGTGTCCCCGCTATGTGCCATGTCCCCGCTGTGTGCCGTGTCCCCGCTATGTGCCGTGTCCCCTCTGTGGTCCGTATCGCCCGCTATGCGCCGTGTCCCCGCTGTGGGCCGTATCGCCCGCTGTGTGCCGTGTCCCCGCTATGTGCCGTGTCCCCGCTATGTGCCGTGTCCCCGCTGTGTGCCATATCGCCCGCTGTGTGCCGTGTCCCCGCTGTGTGCCGTGTCCCCGCTGTGGGCCGTATCGCCCGCTGTGTGCCGTGTCCCCGCTATGTGCCGTGTCCCCGCTGTGGGCCGTATCGCCCGCTATGTGCCGTGTCCCCGCTGTGGGCCGTATCGCCCGCTATGTGCCGTGTCCCCGCTATGTGCCGTGTCCCCGCTATGGGCCGTCCCGCTATGTGCCGTGTCCCCGCTATGTGCCGTGTCCCCGCTGTGTGCCATATCGCCCGCTATGTGCCGTGTCCCCGCTATGTGCCGTGTCCCCGCTGTGTGCCATATCGCCCGCTATGTGCCGTGTCCCCGCTGTGGCCGTGTCCCCGCTGTGGGCCGTGTCCCCGCTATGGGCCGTGTCCCCGCTGTGGGCCGTATCGCCCGCTATGTGCCGTGTCCCCGTTATGTGCCGTGTCCCCGCTGTGTGCCATATCGCCCGCTATGTGCCGTGTCCCCGCTGTGGGCCGTGTCCCCGCTATGTGCCCTGTCCCCGCTATGTTCCGTGTCCCCGTTATGTGCCGTGTCCCCGTTATGTTCCGTGTCCCCGCTGTGTGCCATATCGCCCGCTATGTGCCGTGTCCCCGCTATGTGCCGTGTCCCCGTTATGTGCCGTGTCCCCGTTATGTGCCGTGTCCCCGCTGTGTGCCATATCGCCCGCTATGTGCCGTGTTCCCACTGTGGGCCGTGTCCCCCTATGTGCCGTGTTCCCGCTATGTGCCGTGTCCCCGCTGTGTGCCATATCGCCCGCTATGTGCCGTGTCCCCGCTGTGGGCCGTGTCCCCGCTGTGGGCCGTGTCCCCGCTATGTGCCGTGTCCCCACTGTGGGCCGTATCGCCCGCTGTGGGCCGTGTCCCCGCTGTAGGCCGTGTCCCCGCTATGTGCCCTGTCCCCGCTGTGTGCCGTATCGCCCGCTATGTGCCGTGTCCCCGCTGTGTGCCGTATCGCCCGCTATGTGCCCTGTCCCCGCTATGTGCCGTGTCCCCGCTGTGTGCCGTATCGCCCGCTATGTGCCGTGTCCCCGCTATGTGCCGTGTCCCCGCTATGTGCCGTGTCCCCGCTGTGTGCCGTATCGCCCGCTATGTGCCGTGTCCCCGCTGTGGGCCGTGTCCCCGCTATGTGCCGTGTCCCCACTGTGGGCCGTATCGCCCGCTGTGGGCCGTGTCCCCGCTGTAGGCCGTGTCCCCGCTATGTGCCCTGTCCCCGCTGTGTGCCGTATCGCCCGCTATGTGCCCTGTCCCCGCTGTGGGCCGTATCGCCCGTTGTGGGCCGTGTCCCCGCTGTAGGCCGTGTCCCCGCTATGTGCCCTGTCCCCGCTGTGTGCCGTATCGCCCGCTATGTGCCCTGTCCCCGCTATGTGCCGTGTCCCCGCTGTGGGCCGTATCTCCGCTTTATGTCGTGCCCCCGCTGATGGCCGTGTCCCCGCTGTGTGCCATATCGCCCGCTATGTGCCGTGTCCCCGCTGTGTGCCCTGTCCCCGCTGTGTGCCGTATCGCCCGCTATGTGCCCTGTCCCCGCTATGTGCCTGCCCCCGCTGTGGGCCTGTTCCCTCGATGTGGTAATCGCTGGACAGTCCGCCATCACCTGTCGCTATGGGGCGTTATTTGGGCGATGCGAAGTACAAGGAACTGCGAGGCTTCCGCAGTCTGGTGGCCAAAATGACGTGGTCGATGAAGCACCAGAATTGTGCATGCCTGAATAGCTTCGGAAGCTCTTTTATTGCGTCTCAATTTCATCTGTACTTAACATGCTGCATTGTGTTTCTGTTGTCTCTGTAAGTGCATGGTGTTGCGCCTCTGCTGTATCTATACTTAGTATGCTCCATCAAGTCTCTGTTGTATATGCGCTGAGCACGCTACATGGCGTCTCTGTCTCTGTACTAGATATTCTACATCACAACTCCGTTGTCGGTGATGAGCACATTACATTGCGTCTTTGTTGTCTGTGCTGAATACGCTACATTGCGTCTCTGTTGTGTCAATGCTCAGTACGCAACATTGCGTCTCTGTTATCTCTGTGATGAGTATACTTCATATATTTTGATGTGTTTTGTTCCCCAGCGAAAGTCTGCTGTTTCGTCTTGAATCCACGTGTGTTGTTGGAGGGGGGGGGGGGTGAGCAGACCATGGATAGGATACTTGTCTCCCGCCGAATTGTTGTGGGTTCAAGTCCCACCTGTCGCTGCTCTTCTTCCTCTACCAATGGGCGTGGAAGATTTGAGACACTGTATGGCCAAAACGGTCGATGCGTCGTAAAAACCAATGACCAACCAACCAGGTGTGCTGTTCTCCACTTGATATGTGCCTAAGTGTGTGCGTGTGAGCGTGCGCGTGTGCGTGTGCGTGTGCGTGTGCGTGACAGGCATGCTTGTATTGGCAGACCGTGGTCGCGAAGACGGCCTGGCACCCCTGCAGCCGGCGACACAACGGCGAACGACGCTCAGCATGGGTGGTGGCGCGCGCTCCAAGTTCGAGGTCAACTACGCCTCTGATGTCGACTGGACACAGCGTCCTGACAAAGGTGCTGAGCCGGCCGGCCGACACCAGCCAGCCAGGGGTGGCAGCCGCCGTGTGGTGACGTGGCCAGTGCGCTACGTGCTGATATCTCTCGTCTCATTGGCCAATTACTCACTCATCGAGTCGACATGCATGACCCACGTCCGCCTCTGCCAATTGCAGCTGGATCCCTGCTGGATTATTGACCATCGCGAGCGATACTTGAAATCAGGTGTAAATGGCGTGATGTGAGTAACCATAGGTACAACTTGAGGCTTCGATATTCAGCAATGACAGCGCGAAATAGATGGTGTTCTTTTCCGTCGTTGGTGTATCCGTTGTAGCAGTACGCCTGAGGTCTCCTGTCTGCATGGACGGCCAAAACCCTGTATGACTCCACCTTCACCTGACCTTGCCCTCGTCCCTTGGCTGACCCCACCTCTGTCTGACCTTCCTGACCTCGCTCCCCGCCTGACTCCACCCTTGCCTGACCTCACTCCTGAACTCTTCTTCTGTGTGACGCTACAAATAGCGCCGGTTGTGTAGTGATTAGCACGTCCTGTCTCGTAACCGAAGGATTGCAGGTTCTAGGCTCACCGAATACTCGCTCGCCCCTCGCGGCCATTCGGCGGCATAGTGGCAACATAGTGGCAAAATAGGGGCGCCATAGTGGCAACCATATGTGACAAACTAGCTGAGTGTGTCGCCAAAAGAGCCCAAGGCTGTTCTTCTGTTGTGTGAACCAATTTTTGGTGTCAGGGCCGCGCACCGAGAGCCCCGACAACGACTCGGCCTTCTCCGATAACCTGTCGATGCTGTCGAGCGAGTCATCGGCATCGTCGGGCGGCAGCGGCGGCAGCGGCGCCCGCACCGAGGTCTCCAAGTCATCTAGCGGTGTGGGGTCATCGGCCAGCCCCACCTCACAGGTGCGTTATCGGGGCGCTGGTGTGCACCTCTCACGGGTAGACCACGGAGGCGCCGGTGTGAAGAGTGGCTGCAGTGCAGCGCTCCAGCTTGAGCCCCGTGTCTATCAGCAGCGGGGCTCGTCACCCCCTCGCCACCTGGTCACCTGTCGGTGCTGGGCATGTTTCTGTGGAGAGTGCGTGGGCGTATTTGTACGGAGTGATGCTGCCATGGTTCTGTGTATGCTGGTTGGTGGGTATTATTCTCTGGAGTGCCGGTGGGCCTATTTTTGCAGAGTGCTGGTGGGCGTGGCCATCCGGAGTGCCTCACCGTTTTTGCCATCCATCTGCAATCACAAAGGTTGTGGTGGAGTCGGGCTGGCCCGGCCTCGTCTGATGGTGCCCGCGGTCCGTGCCTGTGTCGTGTGCTCTGTATCGGTGTCGTGTGCTCCGTGTCGGCGTCGTGTGCGCTGTGTCAGCGTCGTGTGCTCCGTGTCGGTGTCGTGTGCTCTGTGTCAGCGTCGTGTGCGCTGTGTCGGTGTCGTGTGCTTCGTGTCGGCGTCGTGTGCTCTGTATCGGTGTCGTGTGCTCCGTGTCGGTGTCGTGTGCTCTGTGTCAGCGTCGTGTGCGCTGTGTCGGTGTCGTGTGCTCCGTGTCGGCGTCGTGTGCTCTGTATCGGTGTCGTGTGCTCCGTGTCGGCGTCGTGTGCGCTGTGTCAGCGTCGTGTGCGCTGTGTCGGCGTCGTGTGCTCTGTATCGGTGTCGTGTGCTCCGTGTCGGCGTCGTGTGCGCTGTGTCCGCCTGTCGGTCGCCACAGTTTCAGCATATGGCGGACGTTATGCGGTCCTGTAGTGCCTATGGCGGACGTTATGCGTCCCTGTAGTGCCTATGGCGGACGTTATGCGGTCCTGCAGCGCTTATGGCGGACGTTATGCGGTCCTGTAGTTCCCATGGCGGACGTTATGCGGTCCTGCAGTGCATATGGCGGACGTTATGCGGTCCTGCAGTGCTTATGGCGGACGTTATGCGTCCTGCATCTTCGACGTTATGCGGTCCTGCGGTGCCTATGGCGGACGTTATGCGGTCCTGCAGTGCCTATGGCGGACGTTATGCGGTCCTGCGGTGCCTATGGCGGACGTTATGCGGTCCTGCAGTGCCTATGGCGGACGTTCGGTCCTGCAGTGCCTATGGCGACGTTATGCGGTCCTGCAGTGCCTATGGCGGACGTTATGCGGTCCTGCAGTGCCTATGGCGGACGTTATGCGGTCCTGCAGTGCCTATGTCGGACGTTATGCGGTCCTGCAGTGCCTATGGCGGACGTTATGCGGTCCTGCAGTGCCTATGGCGGACGTTATGCGGTCCTGCAGTGCCTATGGCGGACGTTATGCGGTCCTGCAGTGCCTATGGCGGACGTTATGCGGTCCTGCAGTGCCTATGTCGGACGTTATGCGGTCCTGCAGTGCCTATGGCGGACGTTATGCGGTCCTGCAGTGCCTATGGCGGACGTTATGCGGTCCTGCAGTGCCTATGGCGGCGTTATGTCTGCGTGCTTTCGGACGTTATGCGGTCCTGCAGTGCCTATGGCGGACGTTATGCGGTCCTGCAGTGCCTATGTCGGACGTTATGCGGTCCTGCAGTGCCTATGTCGGACGTTATGCGGTCCTGCAGTGCCTATGTCGGACGTTATGCGGTCCTGCAGTGCCTATGTCGGACGTTATGCGGTCCTGCAGTGCCTATGTCGGACGTTATGCGGTCCTGCAGTGCCTATGTCGGACGTTATGCGGTCCTGCAGTGCCTATGTCGGACGTTATGCGGTCCTGCAGTGCCTATGTCGGACGTTATGCGGTCCTGCAGTGCCTATGTCGGACGTTATGCGGTCTGCAGTGCCTATGTCGGACGTTATGCGGTCCTGCAGTGCCTATGTCGGACGTTATGCGGTCCTGCAGTGCCTATGTCGGACGTTATGCGGTCCTGCAGTGCCTATGTCGGACGTTATGCGGTCCTGCAGTGCCTATGTCGGACGTTATGCGGTCCTGCAGTGCCTATGTCGGACGTTATGCGGTCCTGCAGTGCCTATGTCGGACGTTATGCGGTCCTGCGTGCCTATGCGGACTTATGCGGTCCTGCAGTGCCTATGTCGGACGTTATGCGGTCCTGCAGTGCCTATGTCGGACGTTATGCGGTCCTGCAGTGCCTATGTCGGACGTTATGCGGTCCTGCAGTGCCTATGGCGGACGTTATGCGGTCCTGCAGTGCCTATGGCGGACGTTATGCGGTCCTGCAGTGCCTATGTCGGACGTTATGCGGTCCTGCAGTGCCTATTGGCGGACGTTATGCGGTCCTGCAGTGCCTATGTCGGACGTTATGCGGTCCTGCAGTGCCTATGTCGACGTTATGCGGTCCTGCAGTGCCTATGTCGGACGTTATGCGGTCCTGCAGTGCCTATGTCGGACGTTATGCGGTCCTGCAGTGCCTATGTCGGACGTTATGCGGTCCTGCGTGCCTATGTCGGACGTTATGCGGTCCTGCAGTGCCTATGTCGGACGTTATGCGGCCTCGTGCCTATGGACGTTATGCGGTCCTGCAGTGCCTATGGCGGACGTTATGCGGTCCTGCAGTGCCTATGTCGGACGTTATGCGGTCCTGCAGTGCCTATGTCGGACGTTATGCGGTCTGCGTGCCTATGTCGGACGTTATGCGGTCCTGCAGTGCCTATGTCGGACGTTATGCGGTCCTGCAGTGCCTATGGCGGACGTTATGCGGTCCTGCAGTGCCTATGGCGGACGTTATGCGGTCCTGCAGTGCCTATGGCGGACGTTATGCGGTCCTGCAGTGCCTATGTCGGACGTTATGCGGTCCTGCAGTGCCTATGTCGGACGTTATGCGGTCCTGCAGTGCCTATGTCGGACGTTATGCGGTCCTGCAGTGCCTATGTCGGACGTTATGCGGTCCTGCAGTGCCTGGCCGGCAGCTCACTGGGCCGGCGGCGCCGCCACGGCGCCGGCGCCGGCGCCGGCGCCGTACACAGCGACAAACATGGCGTCCAGCCCGACCCGGCCCAGTCGGGCGCAGATGAATGAGCGGGTGACTGCTAGGGGAGGGGCTGTGGCGTCCTTGAGTAGCGGCCGGTTGATGTCAGCTCTACCGTCCGATGGCAGCCAGCCATAACCAGACGCCCACTTTTGCCAACTGTACAAACACAGCCGACCAGCGGGTGCACGACTGAGAGGTGCATCGCACTGAGGTGTGACGATCAGAAGGGGCCTCCCTCAGGGTGTATAGACTTACCACAGTGGCGGCGGTGGCCGACAAGTGGCAGTTAATCGAGGCCAACACGCGCTGCTGCGGGCCGTCCGACCCCGTCAGATCCCATCATAAGCCGGTCATGAGGCGTCCCGACCTAGCTGAACAGAGTCTCGTATGTGTACGCCGAGCCGGAAAACAAGGCTGGCCGATGCCCGGCAGCAAGCACTTCTATGGGCACACTCGGCTGTCCTGATGGCCGCAGAGCTGTGTGCGCCACCCCACCCAGAGCCTCACCTCCCACCGACAGCTGCAGCTTCGAGGGAGGGAGGGGGAGGGGAGGTGGCGGATGCAGACTAACGGCGGGCGTCGCCGGCACGGTATCCATGGCGACGGACTGTGGACCGGTCTGGAGCGGCAGAGCGGCGGCGCCGGTACTCTGTTGCCGTGTCAGATATCACCGTTCGATGCTGGACCGGTGTCGACTGGGGTCCGCCGTAGACACTGAACACTGACTGGCTGCTGCTGCTGCTGCTGCTGCTCTCCCGTGATGTTCACTGCCACAGAGCTGCTCCCGTGGCGTTCACTGCCAGAGCTCCCCGTGGTGTACATTGCCACAGACATGTGTCGTGACGTTCACTGCCATAAAGTTTCTCCCCTGCCGTGTTCACTGTCACGGGGTGTTCCGTGCTGTGCACATTCACCGTGCTGTGCACATTCACCGCGCTGTGTACATTCACCGTGCTGTGCACATTCACCGCGCTGTGCACATTCACCGTGCTGTGCACATTCACCGCGCTGTGTACATTCACCGTGCTGTGCACATTCACCGCGCTGTTCACATTCACCGTGCTGTGCACATTCACCGTGCTGTGCACATTCACCGTGCTGTGCACATTCACCGTGCTGTGCACATTCACCGTGCTGTGCACATTCACCGCGCTGTGCACATTCACCGTGCTGTGCACATTCACCGTGCTGTGCACATTCACCGTGCTTTGCACATTCACCGTGCTGTGCACATTCACCGTGCTGTGCACATTCACCGTGCTGTGCACATTCACCGTGCTGTGCACATTCACCGTGCTGTGCACATTCACCGTGCTGTTTTCCGGTGCTTTACACAGCACTGGTGCGTCATGTTGATGACGTATTGTCGGTACACTGGCCAGCTGCTTTAGCCTAGTTGCGGTAATACGTCCGGGGGCTGGCGGGTGGTGGCATATTTTCGGTGCACCAGCCGACGACCTCAGCCCAGTTACAGTATGGTGTCCTGGGACTGACGGGTGTTGCTGTGGACCTCCTGCTACTGTTGATGGTGATGGTGGTGCGGTGGGGGAGGGACGTCACGAGGAAGGGTAGCTCCGCGCACTGCTGCGTCCAACAACGTATCACCGCCGTATGTGCTCCATGTGCACAGGTCACAGCTGTGGAGACAGCCCGTGCAGAGGCTGTGTAGGTAGCCTGTGCAGAGACTGTGGAGACAGCCCTAGTGGAGGTGGAGGCAGCCTGTGTAAGAAGATGTGGTGGCAGCCTGTGTAGAGGTTGTGGAGGCAGCCTGTGCAGAGGCTGTGAAGGCAGCCTGTGCAGAGGCTGTGTAGGTTTGTTTGCTTATTGATTGGGTGGTTCACGACACACTGTATGCACATTCACGGCTAATGGCGCCGCCCACTGTTTCGCCGGTGGGCCGTGGGATTGGGAAATGTCCTTAGCGGTGAAAGTGTTGAACCAGGGACCTTCGTATCCAGAGCTCAACACCTCAACCACCCGGCCATCCCCGCCCCAGGCTGTGTAGGTCGCCCGTGCATAGGCTGTGAATGAAGTATGTAGACAGGCTGAGGAAGCAGCCTGTGCAGAGGCTGTGGAGAAAGCCCGTAAGAGGTTTCGCCACAGCTACGGTGGTTGGTAGCCAGCTACCTGGCTTCCTGCCGACATATAGCCGTTGCCCGGATGGGAGGATGTGGGTGGCATTGAGCGGGGACTTTGCGTGCCTCTTGGTGAGCTTAGTCGGCCTCATGTTACTCAGTTATCAGCACCGCCTTAGGGGGTGGTGATATTTCACTGGTATGTCACTTCTCACTGGTATGTCTGACAATATATGATAGAATGGATACTGACCGTATATTAGATGAGGTCCGTATTTCTGATGGTGTGACCAGGATGCGATAGTGCTATATATGTGCTTGTGCCTATCATCCGATAGGCTGGAATAGGCTGGAATAGACGTGTGCGGGACATCACCATGTAGCTGGCCATCTACTGAGATGTGTTTCAGCGCGATTGACTGGCTCGTCTACGTCGACGCATCTCATTGAGCTTCGTCACCATATTTGTGATACTTTGTTGCATTGAGTCTGGCCGCCATATCTGTCATGCTTATTACATTGAGCCTCTACGATATCTACATTAAGCCTCGCCACCGCGTATGTGCTCCTTTATTACATTGGGCCTCATCACCATATATGTGATAATTTATGACATTGAGCCTCTACGATATCTGTGATACTGTATTGCATTGATCCTCGCCGCCATATTTGTGATGCTTTATTAAATTGAAGCTCGCCACGATGTATGTGCTCCTTTATTACATTGAGCCTCGCCAACATATCTGTGATGCTGTATGACATTGAGCCTCGCCACCATGTATGTGCTCCTTCATTACATTGAGTCTCACCACCATAGTTGTGCTACTTTATGACATTGAGCCTCTCCATATATGTGCTCCTTTATTGCATTGAGCCTCGCCATCATATCCGTGCTACTTTATTGCATTGAGCCTCACCACCATATATGTGATACTTTATGATATTGAGGAGCATCTCTACGATATGTCTGATTATGTATTACATTGAGCCTCGTCACCATATCTGTGATACTTTATGACATTGAGCCTCGCTACCATATCTGTGATACTTTATGACATTGAGCCTCGCTACCATATCTGTGATAGTGTATTACATTGAGCCTCGCCACCATATCTGTGATACTTTATGACATTGAGCCTCGCTACCATATCTGTGATAGTGTATTACATTGAGCCTCGTCACCATATCTGTGATGACATTGAGCCTCGCTGCCATATCTGTGATGCTCTGCTACGTTGACTGGAGCTTCCTGAGCTTCTTCTGTTTCTGCACCGAAGGATGTTGTAGTTGTAGTTCGTATTCATAGTTCGACTAGTTTACGCTCAGTCTCCGACTGATTATGAGAATCATTTGGTCTTCACGCAGTGTTGCTCTTTTTCCCTCGCCAGGCGGATCACGCGGCGCGCATCAAGGCCGAGAAGATCAAACTGGCGCTGGAGAAGATCAAGGAAGCGAATGTGAAGAAACTCTTCATCAAGGCGTTCACCGGTGACGGCAGCACCAAGAGCCTGCTGGTGGACGAAAAGATGAGGTGCGGACATGTCACCCGTCTGCTGGCCGACAAAAACCACGTGCGCATGGAGCCGCGCTGGGCCATCGTCGAGTACCTGCCCGACCTTCTCATGGGTGAGGTGCACCACAGTACACCCCTCATCTGACCCACCGTGTGTGAGGAACACCACAGATGATGATGATGTGTTGTGACACGTCAGTGTCACATCTACCAGCTGCCGGCTACCAGCTGCCACCGCAACCTTCGCCTCATCAGCGAACAGGCTGTGCGGTGGCCCAGGAAGCCATCACGTGTTACATTTCTTGAACCAAAACGAATTATCCCTGAGGGACAGATGTCATGCGAAACATGTTTTGCTGTCGCCAGCGGAGTACTCATTTATCTCGGCGACTGTTTGAGCTATTCCTTTTTACCCGTCACATACTATTTTGTAAGCGAATGATGGTAAATCCCACCCTAAAGCCCTAATGACTGCCTATGATAAATCCCAGGCAGCTTGTTAGCCATTGGACTATTAACCTCAACTAAGACACTGGATTGCCCTGTCATAAGAAGGCACACAGATGAGACCAACGTTGTTCGAAACGGCACTGAAGATGGAAGATGTTTGACTTACGGTGAGTCACGCTGTCTGAACTGGTCCGCTGAATGTGTGGGTGAGATGTTGTTTTGTGAATGTGTGGGTGAGATGGTGTTTTGTTCTTGTCGTGGAGAATCGTTGCTGATACCCATGGTGTCGTTGGTTTATTTGCTTCAGCAATTGTGTCCCTGTGGCATCTACTTCCCTTCCCTCCCCTCTACTTGCTCACCTGTGAACTGCTGTTTTTATGTTCACCAATGATGGCAGACCAAGCTATTCGCACACAATGACTGTGTTGACAATGTTCACAGAAGTCTGTGTCCAGTCTGATCACATCGCCTTGTCGCGGACCCTTTTATTTTGTGTGGTATTTCTGGTTTATTGGCCTTCGATAACGACAATACGACCGATCACCTCCGTTTCACGCACACAATTGCATCTCACTATACGCATGTGAGTACGTTTCATGTACTCAGGTGCATGCCTTGCATCTCGCTGTGGAGCGATTCCGGGACAAATCACCAAGGCATGTTCACCACACACCCTCAGATTTTGACTTAAATGGGCTCATGGGACTATCGATGGCCCAGATTACGATTCTGAGATTGTTAGTTTTCTAGGTCTCAAGGATCATGAGTTACAGGCCATCGGTAAATGTTTAGGTCACAGAAAGAGGTCACGAAGGTCAGAGATCGCATCTTGGTCTGTAACCTGGCCTCGGACTAGTGGCTGTATGTGGATCGCGGATTGTGCAGACATGGGTCTCATTGTAAAGCACCATACTCATAGACCAAAATAGTCGCACATGTAAGTGCATCAGAGGTCACCAGAAGTCATGAGGTCATCAGAGATCACAAATGGATCAGTGACCTGAATTCAAGGTGAAGGTAGTATGTGCATTATAGAAGGTATTTGGTATGGGTGTCATTAAAAAGTTTGTTCAGAGAGCAGGACAGCTCCAAAACTCGTTATGTGAAGTCGCAGAGGTCACATAGGTATGCATGCTGATCTAACCTTGAAATGAAGATTTGCTTCCAGTGAAACCCCCTTCGCCTACTAAGAAATTTATGAAGTCGAATCTTCTTCCATGTCCTAGGGATTACCTTCATATTGCACAACACGTTTATGTTACAAGCACATTTAGCCAAAAGCGAATCATGGACATGGACAGTAGATGCATATGTACATTATGTGCGTGATCCTCCGAGGGTGCACACAGCGCTATTTGAGGCAGGGCCATGCATGACAGTTACGGACGCAGCGTACACAGTGGTCGACATCAGTAGATATATCATTATCTCTACCATCATGTTCTCTTCCCATCTAACGGCACAAAGCGTTGAAGTTTTGTTATGCTCTTTAACCCTCGCACGGCTGGTGGTCTGAGCCACCTTCGCCAGGCTGGGGGGGGGGGTAGATACATACCCCCCCCAGGTATCTCACGAACCAAGCAAGATAGAACGAATCTGAAAATTGCTTCGGATAGCTCGAACAAATTCCAGTCGAAAGTACTTCGGTAGTTTTTACGTTAGGATTTGAACTTAACCCTCGCACAGCTGAGGGGGGTAGATACCTACCCCACCAAAGTTTTCCCGCGACAGCGGGAAAACGGCGCGCGGCAGGACGCTGACATTTGACATACCTTACAATTAGCTATTTTACAATTACAATTAGCCCAAAACTCGAAATTAAAATTTTTACAATTTTGGATTTTCAAAATTTGGGATTTTTATAATTTTTGAATTTTGAATTTTGAATTTTTGAAATAGGTTTACGAATCAAAAATATGACGTTCTAAGTCAACTTAGCATTATACAAAAGTCCATAGTTTGTCTGCAATGTTGATGTTAGTTTAGATAAAACTACAAAGTGCGACGTCATCAAAAAATCAAAATTCGCAAATTCTGAAATTGTACGTTTTGGCGCTCAGTCAAGATAAGTAAACCCTGAAAATGTCATTGTAATATCTTTATTATTGCAGGCGTGGCGACTGCTTAAATATTTTTGGAGGTGACCTCACTTGACCCGCGATAACTCGGTGACCTTTGATGACCCGACCAAATTTTTTTTTTAGAACCTGTAAAAATAGCAATGGTAAGGTATACCAAATTTCAGCGCGCTGCCGCGCGCCATTTTCCCGCTATTGCGGGAAAGCCTTAGGGGGGGGTAGGTATCTACCCCCCCCCCAGCCGTGCGAGGGTTAAGAGAAGCGATTCACGTAACCGAGCTGCAGGTTTATCGTCCACACTACACATTTCGGACGCTGAGACAAAGAAAAACTGAATCGTAGTGCTGAGGAACGACCCACGGTTTTCACGGCATTATGAAGGATTGCGATTTTCCCATATAATGGCCGTTAAAGGCTGACACGATATACCGCACGCTTAGCCAAACCACCAATACCATCGCATGCATTTTTACCATCCCGGTGGCCAAAACAAAATCACTCGCATCTGATATTCCAATCTGATTCCAATCCAAACTGACAACTGACATTGGCAGTGAGGTGGACTGATGACTGATGACTGACGCTGGCCTCCTATGATTGGCAAAGCGGTTGTATGAGGACCACGAGAACCTGGTGGACAACCTCATGACATTGGCAGTGAGGTGGACTGATGACCTGATGCTGGCCTCCTGTGATTGACAGAGCGGTTGTATGAGGACCACGAGAACCTGGTGGACAACCTCATAACTGACGCTGGCCTCCTATGATTGGCAGAGCGGTTGTATGAGGACCACGATAACCTGGTGGACAACCTCATGACATTGCCAGTGAGGTGGACGGATGACTGACGCTGGCCTCCTATGATTGACAGAGCGGTTGTATGAGGACCACGAGAACCTGGTGGACAACCTCATGCTGTGGACGCGCGACTCCAAGAACCAGCTGCTGTTCCAGGAGCGTGCCGACAAGTACGACCTGTTCTGGCGGCCCGAGCAGTACCTACTGCCAGCGGTCGGCACGGCCGGCGTTGCCGGCGCTGCCGCCCCCATGGACGACGACTCCAGACTGCAGCTCATCGACGTTAGTATTGGTCACTGCCACGGTGATCGCGCAGTGGCCAGATCATGGTGACCCAGTTATGGTGTGGCGCTGATGCTCAGGCAGTGGTGCGGTGGTGGTGGTTAGGTCATGGTGTGGCAGTGATAGGGCAGTGGTGTGGTGGTGGTGGTGGTTAGGTCTTGGTGTGGCAGTGATGTGGTGGTGGTGGTTAGGTCATGGTGTGGCAGTGATAGGGCAGTGGTGTGGTGGTGGTGGTTAGGTCTTGGTGTGGCAGTGATGTGGTGGTGGTGGTGGTTAGGTCATGGTGTGGCAGTGATAGGGCAGTGGTGTGGTGGTGGTGGTTAGGTCTTGGTGTGGCAGTGATGTGGTGGTGGTGGTGGTTAGGTCTTGGTGTGGCAGTGATGTGGTGGTGGTGGTGGTTAGGTCATGGTGTGGCAGTGATAGGGCAGTGGTTTGGTGGTGGTCGCCAGGTTATGGTGTGGCAGTGGCGTGGTGGTGGTGGTCAGGTCATGGTGTGGCAGTGATAGGGCAGTGGTGTGGTGGTGGTGGTCAGGTCATGGTGTGGCAGTGATAGGGCAGTGATGTGGTGGTGGCCGCCAGATCATGGTGTGGCAGTGATAGGGCAGTGATGTGGTGGTGGTGGTTAGGTCATGGTGTGGCAGTGATAGGGCAGTGGTTTAGTGGTGGTCGCCAGGTCATGGTGTGGCAGTGATAGGGCAGTGGTTTAGTGGTGGTCGCCAGGTCATGGTGTGGCAGTGATAGGGCAGTGGCGTGGTAGTGGTGGTGGTCAGGTCATGGTGTGGCAGTGATAGGGCAGTGGCGTGGTGGTGGTGGTCAGGTCATGGTGTGGCAGTGATAGGGCAGTGATGTGGTGGTGGTGGTGGTTAGGCCATGGTGTGGCAGTGGTTTAGTGGTGGTCGCCAGGTCATGGTGTGGCAGTGATAGGGCAGTGATTTAGTGGTGGTCGCCAGGTCATGGTGTGGCAGTGATAGGGCAGTGGCGTGGTAGTGGTGGTGGTCAGGTCATGGTGTGGCAGTGATAGGGCAGTGGCGTGGTGATGGTGGTCAGGTTATGGTGTGGCAGTGATAGGGCAGTGATGTGGTGGTGGCCGCCAGATCATGGTATGGCAGTGATAGGGCAGTGATGTGACGGTGGTAACAAGACAGTGGTGTGATGGTGGTGGAAAATAAAAGCTGAGATTGTAATGTCACAGATTTGAAGAAAAATATCCTGTCCGTATTCGATCACCGTCGATCACTGTCCGTATTCGATTTTTTCCTTTCTCCGCCAAGATTGCAAAGTACAAATCCAACTCTGGTCATGTGTGTGCCTCTATGTACGATCTCTAGGCAGGGTTGTTTGACAAGCCATTCATTGGCGTAGGCTTTAACCACTTTCCATTCAATCTGCGTCGAATGTAGGTTGTGAGCTATGTCCGTGGTGGTCGGGTAGCAGTTCTGGTCAGTGTGTCGAGACATCCTGGCAGCGATAGCTGGGTAGCAGTTCTGGTCAGTGTGTAGGGACACCCAGGCAGCGGTAGCTGGGTAGCAGTTCTGGTCAGTGTGTAGGGACACCCAGGCAGCGGTAGCTGGGTAGCAGTTCTGGTCAGTGTGTAGGGACACCCAGGCAGCGGCAGCTGGGTAGCAGTTCTGGTCAGTGTGTAGGGACACCCTGGCAGTGACAGCTGGATAGCAGGTACACTGACTAGAAAGTCCGTGTACCGGGACACCCTGGTAGCGATAACTAGGTAGTAGTTTTGTTCAGTGTGTCGGGACACCCAGACAGCGATAGTTTGGTAGCAGTTCTGATCAGTGTGTCGGGACACCCTGGCTGTGGTGGTTGGGTAACAGTTCTGTTCAGTGTGTCAGGACGCCCAAGCAGTGCCAGCTGGGTAGCAGTTCTGGTCAGTGTGTCAGGAAACCCTGGCAGTGGTGGTTATGTAACAGTTTGTCCTGATCAGTGTGTCGGGAAGCACTCCGGCAAGTCGACGCCGTTATCCTGTCTGTCGAGCCGCTGGCCACCCGTGTGCCGTTGGATGTTGGTCGTCAGCGCATCACCAGTGGTCTGCTGCCGATAGCGTTGAGGTCCGGTCGGTAATGGCCGCACTCACATGGAAGGGTGGGTGGCCGTTTGGCGTTCGTAAAGTCGCTCCTTGTCCGGATGCAGTACTGGGGGGGGGGGCAGAGGCAATGCCTGTGCATCGGACGATCCGCACGTGGAGTCAGTCGGTGCCGTGGCGTACTGGTGGGGATGCCACATGGTGCTGGCAGTGTGTCGTTTGGTCATAGCCACCTACCTCCGCGATCAATACAGCTGGCAAGGCGGCTCGCCTCGTCAGCTGTATTGCCTCGCCTCGCAGCAGACCACTGGTGATGCGCTGACGACCAACATCCAACGGCACACGGGTGGCCAGCGACTCGACAGACAGGATAACGGCGTCGACTTGCCGGAGGGCTGCCCGACACACTGATCAGGACAAAACTGTTACATAACCACCACTGCCAGGGTGTCCTGACACACTGACCAGAACTGCTACCCAGCTATCGCTGCCAGGGTGTCCCGACACACTGACCAGAACTGCTACCCAGCTATCACCGCCAGGGTGTCCCGACACACTGACCAGAACTGCTACCCAGCTATCGCTGCCAGGGTGTCCCGACACACTGGCCAGAACTGCTACCAAACTATCACCGCCAGGGTGTTGCGACACACTAACCAGACCTTTTTCTCACTCTATCTCTATCTATCGCTCTCGCTCTCGCTCTCGCTCTCTTGCTCGCGCCAGTCAGTTCGTCCGTCCGTCTGGCCGTTAATGACATGGCCGACCTAAGCTAACATGTGTGCGTTGCAGGAGTTCTTCTCGTCGTCGGGCTCCCTGGTGCCAGAGGTCGAGAGTGATTTATGGCTCAAGACCGAAGGCAAGAAGGCATGGAAGCGACACCACTTTGTGCTGCGCGGCTCCGGCATCTACTACTCGCTCAAGGGCAAGGTCAAGAGCAGCAAGGACCTCGTATGCATGACCAAGTTTGATATCAACCAGGTGAGCTAACTGTTGAGACGGGTGAGACGAGAGCGCATACTGAGATCGTGGTAGCTGCTCGCCACCTTGCTGTTCAGTGGCAGACCCCGAGCGTCAGGGCTCGGTCGTACACACCGGGTGGGTGCTGATGTCTGATGGCTAGTGTTGAACGTTGGGGACGAGTGGTCTAGGGGTAAGATGCTCGTCTCACAATCGAAAGATTGTGGGTTCGAGTCTCACCTGTTGCTACTCTTCGCCCGCGACCAATCGGCGTGAGAGATTGGCGACGCTATATGACAACGGTCGACGTGTCGTAAAACCAATAACCAGCCAGTGTGTTGAACGTTGGATACGAAGGTACCGGGTTCAATACTCTCACCATTTAGAACACTTTAATCCCTCCGCCCACCGGCAATGCAGTATGGGCGACGCATTAGCAGTCATCGTGTATAATGTGCGTCGTGAACCAGCTAATAAACAAACAAACCATGTCAGTTCTTGAGGAACGGTACTTGGGCTCGTCATTGGCGCCTCCCGTGAAACAAAGCTACAGTACTCCCGTACATTTTCTATGAATTGGTGATTTGTACACCGTGGTCGTCTTCCATAGATTCGTAAATCTGGTCGCTTTTTAAACTGTAATATACGCTAGCACGGCGAATTCGCCGTACAATCGTAGACTTAGGCTTGTCAAGTGTGTAAGACTGGATTTTGGTGAGGGGGCGGAGAGAGGAACATTTTGCCCACTCGTATCGACATCCATTCGGCCAATTTGAACGGAATATGGCAAGAATGTCCACAGCGGTGAGCTCTCACAATCCAACAGCTCCACGGTTTTGGGTCAGGTCAATTCAATTCAGTGGTAAAACAGAGCGCTCTGTATGGTTCGGATTCTTCGCAGCCCCTCTGTCAAAAATTGTGTGACAAGTCTCGACAAAGGTCTCCGGAAAGATCGTTAACACAGCTTGCATGTCTTACACGATGTGACCTATGTGAAGTCAATCTAGGTCAAGGGTGGCCAGCAATTTAACATTTCAGTGAAAAACGGAGAATTTTTACGTTTCTGCCGCCGTTTCTCAGAGCATGCTGATGTGTGGTTTTCTTTGTCTCAACAATGCCTGATGAAATATGTGATCGTCTGGAGTATGCTGTGCTCATAAGTGAATGATGTCATGAAGGTTAAGCTGCTGCTGCTGCCCAATCCACCATAGAGTGGCCGCCCACCGCCCAGCATATGTCCCTGCCTGTCATGAAATCAGTCCCCCCCCCGTATTGACGGACCGTCAAGGTCAAACCAGCCTCCCGGCTTTGGCGGATCGTCAATGGCAACCGCAACAGTCGATTGTCAAATATCAGGCGGCAAAAGGTGTGCCTGGTGCCCCTTTCAAAATAGCTGAAGGTGTAGTGTTGGCGGCTCTGCCGTCGGTGGGGTGCGGTGGTTTGGTGGTGTGGTGGGTTTGGGCTGGTATGGGAGCTGTGCGAGGTGTGTTGCCGGGGTGCTCGGGGTGTGTGAAAGATAATCCTTAGGGGGACGAGTAGCCTAGGGGTAAGTTTCCCGTCTCACAATCGAAAGATTGTGGGTTCGAGTCTCACCTGTCGCTACTCTTCGCCCGCGACCAATCGACGTGAGAGATTGGCGACGCTACATGACTCAACGGTCGACGTGTCGTAAAACCAATAACCACCAAAAATAATCCTTACCAAACCCAACTTAACTGAAACTGACTGAGCTTATTAAGGGCTTGATCTTAACTAAGGCGAACCTTAACACGGCTGAACCTCGGCTGGCTCTAGACTTAGACCGGGCTAATTAAGACTGAGCTAAATCTCTCTTTTGCTGCTTGTGCCTATGTCGGTGGTGTGTTGTGTTGTGTTGTGTTGTGTTGTGTTTCCCAGCCACCTCCACCACACATTCCCCTCAACCACAGCCGGCTTCGTGTTGTATGAACTACCGTCCCTCGCACGAATTTATATGTTGTGCGAGGTCAAAGTTTTTGGAACACCATATTGGTAAATGAGTGCCTCCAGCCAAATTAGAATGAATTCGTTGTATTAGAAAATTTATGAGTATGTAATTTGTCCGTGGTTTGAATGACTTGTCCAGAGTTCGGACCTTTTGGATGCTAATAGTATTGTAATTGTGTGCAATGTACCGCACGAAATAGGTGCCTGTGTTTTTAGCTCCAAGCGGCTTCCGCTGGTCCTTAAGCTACCTAACACACATTCGTTCTCCTCATTCACTCACATTCGCTCGTCCTATTCATTCTCTCCTTATTAATTAATGAATTGCATGGTCACAAAAATTGGCTCCCGTCCCCCCCCCCTCAGCGGTACACAAGCACATATATCGACAGACCATTGCTCTATTTTTGATGGTACGTTGGCGGAATATGTAACCTTTCACTGCCAATCATAGCTGGCCTCGCCATTATTGGCAGCGTTCCTCGCCTGGATAAAGTCTTAACTGCAACGAGGGGCTCATCGTATTTGCTCCGAGGGCTCATATAGGTGCTCTGGTTTCTTTGACCGACCTACCTAACCTTAAGATAGTCGATGCCGCGCCAGGTCTTATTTACCGTAGACGTGCGACCAGGCCTATGTATCCCACGGGTGGGCACGGATCCCTACCACGTTGGGTACGTCCCCTGGCCGTCTATATAACCTAGCCGGCCTTACCTTTACAGCCCCGGGGCTTACGGCATACCAAACCTGTCCGTGCGTCCCCCGAACCACTACACCAACCGTGCCCTGCATGCAGTGTCCAGGGGCGGACTAACGACCGTGCAGTGTTTTGCAATATCCTAACTTACGGCGAACGCAATGTGGGGCCTCCCTCGACGGCGCAAACATGCATGCTATGCTCGCCTCCCATCTGCGCCCCTGGGTCACAGAGGCCAGCGGGATTTTGCGGTCAAAGAACCAGAGCAGGTGAGCTAATGCCTCTGAAGTGTCCCCCTCTCGCAATTAGACATTATCCAAACGCAGATCATATACAACATTAATATTCTAGACAATTTAGACGGGCTTAAACACTCGCTACCATTACCCGAGAACGTTCAGTACATAGGAGGACGGCTCGCTGGTCGGCTGCCTCGCTGATAAATTTACTTCATATAACAAATTAATCTCAGGCACCTACCCAAACATCATGTGTGAATCATCCCTTGTCGTGGGGAGAGTACACACGGTTCTATTCTCGTCTATCCGAGGGGAAAACGTGACACGTACCCCTCAGCCCCCGAGGCACGGCATTTCAGTTCTGGACGTAAATATCCTCCCTTCCGTCCACCTGGTCGCCGAGGTATTTACTACGCTATCGTTGGTCTGGGAGGGTCGTACCCTGTCGTCATCGAGTTGCGTTAATCCCCACGGAGGGTCACTGACTGCTGTCGGTACTCGCCCATCGGAATTTGACCTAAATGTTATTTGTTGTCAGAATAGTTACACCACTGAACGCAAAGCGGAAGGGTGTCCCTAGAGTTTTGGATTTTTAATTAGTCTGCACCACGGAGGGTAGTTTGGCTATAATGCTATTGCTTTAACTCCTGTTAATGTAAGGGTCGAGCGCATTGGACGAGGAGGGGAAGACATGGATATTGCACGCACAGTTATCAACATGCGTGCTCTAGGACCGAGCGATTGCCGTTTTCACGGCCGCTCTACCCTAGTGTCCTACGAGGCGGATGTTGCACGCACAGCGCTCAACATGCGTGCTACCAGACCGAGCGATGGTCATTCTGCACGAACCGCTCCGGCCCGGGGTCCCTCGTGAAGGATGTTAGGAACCGATTTGCGCCTATTATCCCTGAGCGTTAGCCCAAGCTATGCTCCTTTTTTCTCACCAAGATTCCTTTTCACGGACAATTTTGTCCGTCAAAGGCTGAACAGCTGCTCCGTGTTTCTGCTGGCGCGCTCGAACATTTATATCCTCAAGGGCAATATATTTACATGTATATACACCGTACGCCAACAGGACCGGTAAACGCCACGGGTACTCGCATTCTCTGTTCACCCCTCACATACCTACCCTACCCTTCTTTACGAGGCGTGCGACGCCGGCGCCCCCGGCCGTTTCACCCATATCGCCCCCACACATCATCTATAATTTATCTTATTGTCCCCCCCCCCCCCCCCACACCCCGATAAGACTGGTCGCTCCCTTCAGCAGAGTGAATTAGGTTGAGGAGGCAATATCTGTCCTAGAAATGAGGTCGGTTCGGAAACGTTTGGAAGAAAGAAGAAGGCATGGCAGACCGACGGCACTCACATTTTGCTGGTGGTTCAGCGCGTATGTTCTACGGCTAGCCTCTTCGTCCGTCTCGTCTTTCCCTCCTGGACTCTTCTTGAGACTGCCCGTCCGTGAGTGTGAGAGCGTCCTTCCTTCAGTCTGCTCGTTTTCTTGATTCCCTCTTGCCCTCTCGTTTCTGGGCACTCCCAGGGCTTCGGATTGAGTGTTGGCCCTTGATTGGCGGGAGTGCGTTTTTTTCTGAGGCCATGTGGTTCTTGAAGCCACCTGGGGCCTTCATGGCGTTCTGCTGGAGTAAGAATTTCCCACTGGGCTGTCGGCGTTCTAGACCTTTCACCTGGGTCACTGATCTCACGGTTGACCGGCGACCTTTCTGTTGTTGTTTTGTCCAGACGCGCAGCTGGTGTTCCAGATTATCTGGCTGCCGCCTTTGATCTGGACGCGGCGGTCGGGTTCTGGTGGGTTTATTCCTAACAAACAGATCATGGAAATGGCTTGGATCTGGCTCAACGTCTTGCCGCTTGCGGCCCTGTCCAGTAGGAATATATCGAAAATTTCGTGCCGGAAGAATGTAAGCCTCCTTACAAAGGCACATTTCCAAACCGCGTTTTTTTTCTCTGAAGGCAAGAGGGCTGGCCAATCGCCCCGCACCAATGCGCAAGGCATCACGTCATTTGAAATTATCTCTACTGTTTATATGATAGAAAATTATCAACAGCGTTCAGCTCTCCGCTCACCTGCTGGATGCTCCTACTGGCCGGTCCTGCTCAGTTCTAACCACTCGATTGTGGTGAAAATGTACAAATATGAAAACTCATGCAAAAGCCATGTCGGTGACCACTCCCGACCTAGTCTTCATCGTCCAGACTGTCTTGCCCGACCTCGTCTTCGTCTTTGTCTTCGGACACCCTCTTGCCGATTTCTTGGTCATCGCCTGTACTATCGCTTACCGTTTTTTGTCATTTTAGGCGTGGTTAACACCTATCGATAATCAATACCTGTCAGTTGCACGGAGGTGTGTCGAGTTCTCAGGAAGCCCTGGACGTCAGTGATGTTTCAGATAATGATTTGGAGAGGTAATTCATGTGGAGTGAGTGGGGGGGGGGGGCTGCTTGGAAATGCATTGTGCCATGCACATATGTTTGTACTTGTATAGTTGTCCTTCTTGAGTCTGGAAGCGCTTATCAAGTCGTTGTAGGTCAGGTATTGCATTGATAGTTATCGTGGGTTAAACAGAAACACCTTGCAATGAATTTATGCCTTTGAGGTTGAGAGTAAAACCTCAAAGTGTGGAGGGGAATATTTTCGAGTTTGTCGGTCGGAAAGCTCTCTGAAGCTAATTTTTTTGTTTAACATGCAGAGCGTCGGGCAACCCAGCGAAAGGTTTCACGTATCGCATACCTACATATCTATCGCTGGCGTGCCACGTCGTCTCAACACTAGCAATTCCGTTCCCTGCCACTAGGTATACTACGGCGTTGGCTGGAAGAAAAAGTACAAGGCGCCGACCGACTTCTGTTTCGCCGTGAAGCACCCACAGATCCAGGTGAAGGCGGCCAAACACATCCGCTACCTATGTGCGGACGACTCCCGCACCCTCTGCCGGTGGATGGTGGGCGTCCGCGTGGCCAAGGTGGGTGTGCTACATGGCCAAGGTGACAGTCGATGCGCCTTAAAGCCCAATGTGGGTGTACTGTGCCGCCATCAGCAGGGTGCGTCCTCTGCCAGTGGGGGAAGTTGCGAATTTTGAGTTTGTGACATTTAAATTTGTGTTAAGAATTTGTGAGGTTTAATTGGCCGTCTGTAAAATTTTCGTCATGGCAATCCTCGCCGATTAAAAGCAGTACTATCCATTCTACTGGGCAGATGGCGAGCTTTGTTTCACCACCATATCCAACAGTATGCATTATGTGTATGTCAGTGCAGTGTTCCAACTGAGACGTGGCGTGCATGTCGTGCTGACCTGAGCCGTCCTGTCATTGTGTGTACGCCAGTGCAGTGTGCCAACTGAGACGTGGCGTGCATGTCGTGCTGACCTGAGCCGTCCTGCCAGCATGGGCGCCAGCTGCAGGACAACTACCGCCAGCTGGTGGATGACCTGGCGCAGGACGACATTGACCGGCTGGCGCACCTGCGCAGCTTCAGTGTGGCATCGGTCGCGCCGTCGGCCGGCACGCCAGCCTGTCGCGACGAGAACACCTCCATCCAGGCCAGCCTGACCGCCCTCGCCGAACAGGCCGACCGGCTCAGCCAAGGTACGTGGTCGCAGTCTGATTAATGGCTGCCCGACTTGATGTTCCAGCGAATTATTGTACAGTCCCATGCTTCATTATGGATCTCATTGGTCGATTTTTCTTTCTGAGAAAACGCTTACTAGGGGAATATATATATATATATATATATATATATATATATATATATATATATATATATATATATATATCTCTCTCTCTCTCTCTCTCTCTCTCTCTCTCTCTCTCTCTCTCTCTCTCTCTCTCTCTCTCTCTCTCTCTCTCTCTCTCTCTCTCTCTCTCTCTCTCTCTCTCTCTCTCTCTCTCTCTCTCTCTCTCTATTCTCTCTGTCTCTCTGTCTCTGTCTCTGTCTCTCTCTCTCTCTGTCTCTCTATGTCTCTCTATGTCTCTCTGTCTCTCTCTCTATCTCTCTATGTCTCTCTATGTCTCTCTCTCTCTCTCTATGTCTCTCTGTCTCTATGTCTCTATGTCTCTCTATGTCTCTCTATCTCTCTCTCTCTATGTCTCTCTATGTCTCTATGTCTCTCTATGTCTCTCTGTCTCTCTATGTCTCTCTATGTCTCTCTATGTCTCTCTCTGTCTCTCTATGTCTCTCTCTCTCTATGTCTCTCTATGTCTCTCTGTCTCTCTATGTCTCTCTGTTATGTCTCTCTATGTCTCTCTGTCTCTCTATGTCTCTCTATGTCTCTCTATGTCTCTCTATGTCTCTCTATGTCTCTCTATGTCTCTCTATGTCTCTCTATGTCTCTCTATGTCTCTCTATGTCTCTCTATGTCTCTCTATGTCTCTCTATGTCTCTCTATGTCTCTCTATGTCTCTCTATGTCTCTCTATGTCTCTCTATGTCTCTCTATGTCTCTATGTCTCTATGTCTCTATGTCTCTATGTCTCTATGTCTCTCTATGTCTCTCTATGTCTCTCTATGTCTCTCTATGTCTCTCTATGTCTCTCTATGTCTCTCTATGTCTCTCTATGTCTCTCTATGTCTCTCTATGTCTCTCTATGTCTCTCTATGTCTCTCTATGTCTCTCTATGTCTCTCTATGTCTCTCTATGTCTCTCTATGTCTCTCTATGTCTCTCTTGTCTCTCTATGTCTCTCTATGTCTCTCTATGTCTCTCTTCTATGTCTCTCTATGTCTCTCTATGTCTCTCTATGTCTCTCTATGTCTCTCTATGTCTCTCTATGTCTCTCTATGTCTCTCTATGTCTCTCTATGTCTCTCTATGTCTCTCTATGTCTCTCTATGTCTCTCTCTATGTCTCTCTATGTCTCTCTATGTCTCTCTATGTCTCTCTATGTCTCTCTATGTCTCTCTCTGTCTCTCTATGTCTCTCTGTCTCTCTGTCTCTCTATGTCTCTCTGTCTCTCTATGTCTCTCTATGTCTCTCTATGTCTCTCTATGTCTTCTATGTCTCTCTATGTCTCTCTATGTCTCTCTATGTCTCTCTATGTCTCTCTAGTCTCTATGTCTCTCTATGTCTCTCTATGTCTCTCTATGTCTCTCTATGTCTCTCTATGTCTCTCTATGTCTCTCTATGTCTCTCTGTCTCTCTATGTCTCTCTGTCTCTGTCTATGTCTCTCTGTCTCTCTATGTCTCTCTATGTCTCTCTCTCTGTCTCTCTATGTCTCTCTGTCTCTCTATGTCTCTCTATGTCTCTCTGTCTCTCTATGTCTCTCTATGTCTCTCTATGTCTCTCTAGTC
>JAOTOM010005150.1:595000-652500 GCA_034440615.1 Ashinkailepas kermadecensis | reverse complement strand
CTGGGCGATAGGTGCCCATCGGTGATCGAACCTCTTCCATTCACTCTCCGAACGTATCTGGGCGATAGGTACCCATCGGTGACCGAACCTCTTCCATTCACTCTCCGAACGTGTCTGGGCGATAGGTACCCATCGGTGCTCGAACCTCTTCCGTTCACTCTCCGAACGTGTCTGGGCGATAGGTGCCCATCGGTGATCGAACCTCTTCCATTCACTCTCCGAACGTGTCTGGGCGATAGGTACCCATCGGTGATCGAACCTCTTCCATTCACTCTCCGAACGTGTCTGGGCGATAGGTGCCCATCGGTGATCGAACCTCTTCCATTCACTCTCCGAACGTGTCTGGGCGATGAGCACACATCGGTGCTCGAGCCCATCTCGAATTTCCTCCACAAAACAAGGCAAGAAGCAGTCGAATGGCGATCTTTCCCCCTGTACTGATGCTGACCGCTCCATGTGTCAAGTGCTCCGTCGTGATAGCGTACATGCTCTTCAGCTTCCTCGTTTCTCCGCCAGGCAGCTCGATCAAAAAGTTTTAGAAACGCGTAGCATTCAAATAATTATATATTTGGGAGCTATGGATAATTTGGTAGAGCGTGGGATTTTTTCCGAACATACCTGTTGCAATTTGTTGGTATAGCTTAATACGTTTGTACTCCTGGTATCTTTATCTCCCAGGTTGTCCAGGAGTGTAGCTCAACACACACAAAACACAAGATCTGGTTCGTTTTAACGATTTGCGTGATGATTTCCCTCTCGGCAACATCCCTCAACGACTTCTGCATCCGCTGAGCTTTAATGTGCCTCATCTTTTGTTGAAATACGTTTCCAGATTGGCTTCCGAACCAAGGCGCTGGTTCGGAGCATAATATTTGTATCTTTCGGCCCGCCGTAAATTAATAGTGCAATACAGTAACAAAACTAAAACGGGGTGGGCCTGCACTCGGCGGACTCTTGGCTCGCGGCGCGGGGTGCGCGAGGTCTACGGGGCTTGATTTGGTGATGGGTGGTGTGGCAGTATCGGGGCGGGGTATGTGTCGTTCAGTATTGTCCAGTCGTGTTCCCGTTATCGTGCCGTCGTGTTGCTCGTCGTCGAGCCGGATCCTGAATTCTGCTCCGGGTTTGGTGGTGGCAGGTTGGGGTCCGCTGCGTGGAGGCCCAAGTGGCGTACTTAGCATTTACGTCAGGAGGGCAAGCAGATTTGTCGGGGGCCAACTAATCCTCATTTCTTCAAATGTCCCCGGATTTCGAGCACTATTTTTCAACTGGTCCCATTTTAGTTATATATATGTGAATGATTATTGACAACTTAGTTTTTCCCTGGAAGAGACCCAAGTTTCCACCATTGTTTCCAAGTCATCGGATTTCAAACCCTCCCCCTGTCCAGATGTTACGGAAAGTATAGAAATTTCCCGAGCTCAGCTTGAATTTTCCGGGCTTCTTTTACCAAGGCCACGGGTTTACTTTGTTGTGTCCCAGTGCGACGTTCGGGGCCCCGGTGCGATTATTTTGGTCCCCAACGTGATTTGTTCGTGTGTATATATATATATATATATATATATATATATATATATATATATATATATATATATATATATTATATATATATATATATACACAGTGGTGGCGATTTTTGAAAAGCATTGCAGGGGCCGAAGTGTCTGCGTACTTGGCCCGCACCCTCGAGCGATACACCGATCATGTATTGGAAGCAAATTTTCTGCGCGTTATCGACGAGGGCTTCTACATGCTGAAAAGTAGCCACCACCAGAAGATATCCAGGTACTGCGCCGGGGTAATATATATATATATATATATATATATATATATATATATATATATATATATAATATATAATTTGCATGTGCCTAGTCGGTATTTTCTTACCATCATCTACTATGCCCAAACAACTTCGTTCTTCAGCCACACAGTTGGTGGGAAAATATCTTGAGGACACTGAGGGCAGGCAGCACAAGAGGCGACTCTGACAGCCATGATGGACGAGATGTAGGGACGACGTGTGTGGGACTCGCGCCACTTGTACCCGTTTCAGAACGGCCTCTTAGTGGCAGTGCGGTCGGTGCGAGGCCTCTTCCAAGACGTACGGTGGAAATATGGAGACAGCACGTTCCTCCTAACGCATCATCTAACACAGGACCGCCTTGAGGGGTTCTTCGCGCTGGTGCGAGGTGGTCCAGGATGGTGTAGCCGTAACCGCACGCCACCTGAAGCCAAATCTCGTCTCTGACTTCTGAGCATTCTGATGCTGATATGCCGCGGTGTACGTCCACTGGGCTGTGACAGCACTGCCACCACCACCGCTGTCCCGGCCCCTCGTATGGCTGCTGCGGCCACCGAAGCCGCCACCCCAATAGCTGCCTCCGCCGTGGCTGACGGCGACGAGGCCATCTCCACCACAGACATCATGGGCGGATCCAGGAATGTTAGTTATGGGGGCACATTTCCTCGGAGGGGCGCACTCGGCGTCCATTCATGGGACGAATCCGCTGAGCGTGGAGGAGCCTGCAGAGCACTTGAACGTACCTAGGGGGTCTTTTTTTGTTTCAGAGTGTCACTTTTCCCCGACAGGCCTTCATCCAACTCGGAGTACTGGGGAAACGCGTCCCCTTTCTAAATAGTCGAGTACCTCGGATAAACCATGTTTCCCAATTGCAGTTAGCATTACGCCTATCCGGGGCGGGTCCAGGAATTATCATGAGGACACTTTGTCTCTGGAGGGGCGCCATTTCTTCGGAGGGGCATCTTTGGCTGAAAAATTGGTGCGGGGTGGGGGTGCACTCGAGCACACTAAAGGGTCGCATTTTCTCTCAGAAGGATGTTCTTAGTTTGGAAAACGAGGCCCCCAGGGTGAAAGAGGAGGCCTCTGCAATAGAAAATAAGGAATTATAGGAGATATTTCTCCGGACGCAAGAGGGAACCCCAAGATGGGTAAGAAGATCTCCGCAGGAATGAGAGAAGGCCACTGAGACCAGCCAAATGATGCCCATATTTTGGAAGAGGAGGACCCTGGGAGAGAAGATTTGGGACTATGACACAAAGGCACCCTGCTAAGAGGATAATGAGGCTCCAAACACAGGTGAGGATGCCTCCAAGACGTGAGAGGAGGCCCCTAATTTGAAAAAGGAGTCACCTAGGAGAGGATAGGAGGCCCCAGAAATCAAGAGAGTGCCAACAATTGGCACGGAGGCCCCCAGGATTGCAAAGGAGGCCCCAGGATTGCAAAGGAAGCCCCAGGATTGCAAAGGAGGCCCCAATACGGGAAGGGAGGCCCTATAAAATGAGAGGACGCCCCAAGACGGAAGAAAAATCCAGTGGATATGAAATGAGGTTTCGGAGACGCAAAAACAGGCCCCAAAACGGGTAAGGTTCCACCAAGATAGAAAAGGATGATCCAGAAACGTGGCAGGTGGCACCTAATTCGGAAGGCTCCAAGACGAGAAAGAAGGCTCCAAGACGGGTAAGAAGATCCCCAGAAAATGACAAGGCAACTGAGATAGGAAAGGTTGCTTGTAACTTGGAAGAGGAGGAACCTGGGAGAGAAGAGGAGTCCACCAAGAGATAAGAGGCCACCCTTAAAATGGGAAAAGATCGAATCAAAACGCAGAGCAGGAGGCACCCAAGACGTGGGAGGAGTCCCCTAATTTGAAAAAAGAAAGCCTCTCGAAGAGAAAATGAGGCCTCTGCCGCCTGGGATATAGGAGATCTCCAGGGCCGAATGAGACCCCGAAGACCGGAAGGAGTTCCCAGAAAATGAGAGGAGGCCCTTAAGATGGGAGTGGTAGCAGGTATGGAAGGAGGTGAGGTTTCCAAAATTAATGATGCCCTCAAGACGAGTAGGCTTTGCCAGGACAAAGGAGGAGGCCCACGAGGCGTGGCAGGAGGCCCATAATTTGGCAGAGAATGCCCCTGGAAACATGAGAGGAAGCCCCATGCCATGTTAAAGGGGCCCCAGGATGTAGGAGAAGGCCCTCCAAGACGGGAGAGGAGGGCCATTGAATATGGAGGAGGGTAGGACACACGAGGAGACATCCAAAACCGGCAAAGAGGCTCCAGGAAATGAGACGAAACCCCTAAGACGCGAGAGGAGACCTATAATTTGCAAGAGGCCCGTAAGAAATTGTAGGAGTCGTGCCGGGGTACCTGAAAATCACGACATGGGCCCAAGAAGAGCCGGCCGGCGCCCCTGAAAATCACGCTGAGCCTGGGGGTACCAAAAAGTCACGCCCGGACCATGAAAATCACGCTAGGGGCACGACAGGTCGTATCGTTCCCCAACAGTCTCATTGGGACTCAATTGAAGCCGGGGAAACGAGAAACAATCCGGACATGGATAATCACTCCGGGGCCCCAACAATGACGCCAAAAGCCTCCAAAACGTATTGGACGCCCAAAGTGTCCAGGTCACTAAAACTCGCGCTATGGATCCAAGCAAATGACGTCGGGACACCAAAGATTACATTGCACTCAAAGAAGTCGCGTCGCAGCCCTTAAAAGTCACACTGGGGGCCCAAAAGGTCGCACCGGGGCCCCAAAAGTTGCAGGTACCCTAACAAATCAATTCTCAACCGGAATGTCACTCTGCAGCCTAAAAAAATCATGTCAGTCCCCCAGAAACCCGTTGGGCACCGGACAAAAATGTGTCGGGGCATCGATAAAAAATCACACCGGGAGACCGAAGAATTGTACCGGGACCCAAACATATCACATCAAGACCTTTAAAAAGATAGAACTCGATGTCCAAAAAGTTCACACCGAGACTCGATCGAATCGACCCCAGCACCGGAAAATTAAGAACAGGTCCTGAAAATATTACCCGGAGGGCTTTTACACTCCGAAAGGTGCCATCGGCTGAAGAAAGAAAAACTCCTTCGGTGGCCGCAGTGGCATATCCATGGGGCAAATTCCCCCTCCCTCCTAAGAGGGATAAGCTCCCAACAATCGCGCCGAGGCCCCAAAAAGTCGCGCTGGTGACGCCAAAATTCGCGTCGGTCCACCAGAATTCGCGCAGGGGGCTCTAAATAAATACGGCGGGCCCAGAAAACTCGCTCCGGGGCCCGAAAATCTGCAACAGGAACTGCCAAGATCGCGTTGGGGTCACAACTAAGTACAACGCGCCCCGCAAACTAGAACCGGTTCCACAATTATCGCGCTCGGGACCCACAATTCCCATCGGTAGTCCCACAAATTTGGTCTGGGCATCAAACATTCACGTCGGGGCTCCCAAAAATTGGCGTCTAGGGCCCCACATAAGCACAGTGTGACCCCAAAAATCGCATCGGTATCCCAGAAAAAAATGAAGCCGGAGCCTTCCAAAATAAGGAGGGATTCCAAAAAATAACCGTCCGGGTCAGGAAAATGGCTCTGGAGCACCGAACATATCCTCAGATTCCTTCACAAATCGCGTACGGTCCAGAAAAACATACCGGATCTTAAAAAAAAAATCGAGGTGAGATACAAAAACATGGCGCCAAGGGCTAAAAAAATCAGGCCGGGATTCGGACTTTAAAGAAAATTCAGAAGAGATCCACAAAAATCGCGTTGAGCCCAGGAAACTGGCGTTGGGTCCCCGGAACCACGAGCCTGGGCGCGATAAGTTGCGCTGGGACCCAGAGAAATCGCTCCGAAGCCCCAAAATTGTACTGGGACCCCACAAATGTGCGTCAGAAGCCTCAAATAAACACAACGGGACCCTAAGAGCACAACGGGGGCCGAAAGTGCAACTGGCTCTCAAAAGCGCACAGTCTCGCAAAAAGCGACAGGGCCTTAAAACATGCGTTGCAGCCCTATATAAACATACCGGGAGCTCTAAAAAAAATACACCGGAAGCTCTCAAGGCACACAGGGGCCATGCGACCGCACAAGGGCCTGAAAAATGGGCTGGAGCCGCAAAAAGCATCATGGTCCCAAAACGAACAAAAAGACCGAGCACTAAATAAACCCATCAGGATCTTTGAAAGCGCCCCGACACCTAAAAAAAATCGTCGGTGCTCAAAAAAGCAACAAAACCCTAAAAAGAGCATGGGTTTCGAGAATATGTTGGCCCCTAACAAAAATGGATTGGAGCCCTAAGACACATCCGTAGACGAAGAGAGACGATGCGGGTCCAAAAAAGAACACTGAGGCAGGGCCTGAGTTCGGTAGCCAATCTGGGAGCATATTTAATCAAAGATTTTAGGTGCATCAAACTCAGCGGGTATACGCATTTCTTAACTACCATAAAATGTTCGAAGTAGGGAAGTAATGATCTAATTTAATTAATCGTATTTTCGCAGCGAACGTCCATACGAAGCATTCCATCACGTCAAATATGGCGGAAGTCTATCATGTGGCAGTGTAGCGCCTGGGTGCGTGTGTAGGTGTAGGATCTGGGAAAGCCACCAGGGAGGAAAGGTACCATGGTAACGGCAGGTAATGGATGAAAGGTACCGTGGTAGTGGTCAGGTAACGGAGCAGAGGTACCGTGGTAGTGGTCGGCGTGGGTTCGGATCCCACTGCTGAATGTTGAATTATCATACGTTATATTACTGCAAAGAACCGAAAGCACGATGCAAATAAATGAATCACAGCCACGAAGGCTCACGCGACCTAACCCACGGACAGTCGGGAGAAGAAGAGGGCGCTCTGGCGGACAGCTCTCTAACCACGTGCGACGCAGGCGCAGAAGCGACCGGTGACACGTCCGCGACACACTTCGGGCCAACAGGCACGTTGGCTGACCATAACATTCGGCGAGCACGATGGTGCGCTCCGCTACAGTACCCTCTCCCCAGACACGTCATTCGCCAGAGGTGATGTGGGAAAAACTTTCCGGGGGCACCGCTACGCGACCGGAGCGGGTGCGCAGAGCGGAGCGCAGCGGACGGCACTGTAGGTCGGCTGGCACGGTGAAGGGCACTCGGATTGCACTCACGCGGCGGGGCTGTGCAGTAGCGCGTACACTGCAGGCTGCGAAGACGCGAGTTGCAGCACCGAGCCGGTAGCATCGGTGGGTGGCGGATGGGTTGTTGCAGCAGCCATCGGGCCGGACGGTAACGGCTATGTGCCGCCATAGGGCACGGCCGTTTCCGTGGTTTGCTGATGCTGCGATGACAGGCGAAAACTTGCTGATGTTGCTGAATCAGCCAGTAGGTCGGCTGATGTTGAAGTCAGCTAGTGGGTCGACTGATGTTGAGAAGTCAGCCAGTGAGTCTGCTGATGTGATGTCGGCTGCACGCGGTCTTCGGGCACTGCCGTTTCGGTGACGTCAGTCGGCGAGTCGACTGATGCGGTGGCGTCAACTAGTGGATCAGCTGATGCTTCGTTTGGTGAGCCGGCAGATACCATTACGTCAGCCAGGACGTTAGACGGCGTGCCGGCGGATGATGTGACGTCAGCCAGTGGGTCGGCTGATGTTTCGACGATTGGTGAGCCGGCAGATGCCATTACGTCAGCCAGGACGTTAGACGGCGTGCCGGCGGATGATGTGACGTCAGCCAGTGGGTCGGCTGATGTTTCGACGATTGGTGAGCCGGCAGATACCGTTACGTCAGCCAGGACGTTAGACGGCGTGCCGGCGGATGATGTGACGGCAGCCAGTGGGTCGGCTGACGCTACGACGTCGACCTCGGTGAGCGGGCTGATGTGACGTCAGCCATTGAATCGGCTGACGCAGCGACGTCGACCTTGGTGACCAGGCTGATGTGACGTCAGCCATTGAGTCGGCTGACGCGGCGACGTCGGACCTTGATGAGCAGGTTGACGTGACGTCAGCCAGTGGGTTCGCTGACACTGCGACGTCAGTCGGCGAGCCGGCCGATGCCGTGACGCCAGCCAGCGGCTGATGTGACGTCAGACGGTGTGCCGGCTGATACCGTGACGTCGACATCAGTGAGCCGCAGTAGAGATGTCGGCTGGAATTCCGCCAACAGAGGCCTCACCGGACGTGGGGTTGCTGACGGAGCGTCGGTGTCCAGCGGTCGGCGACGGCCGGCGGGGCGTTGGGGTTTAGGGGCGCATCGACTGCAGAGGTCATGCAGCTCCGGCGGGGCGTGGGCCGATGCGGCGACGCAGTGGCGACACGAGCGTCGGTCCCTCGGTGCACGGGCGGCGCCATCGGGCCTCCGGCGAGAGGGAAAGAGGGGCAGGGCGGAGCAAGGCGCGCAGAGAGAGTGGCGAGTGGCTCCCCAGATCACGTCGGGGTCACCAATGTAGCGCCTAGGTGCGTGGGTAGGCGTTGGATCTGGGAAATCCACTAAGGAGAAAAGGTACCATGTTAATGGCAGGTAATGGAGGGAAGGTACCGTGTTAACGGTCAGGTAACGGAGCAGAGGTACCGTGGTAGTGGTCGGCGTCGGTTCGGATCCCACCGTAGAATGTTGAATTCAGATACGTTATATTACTGCAAAGAACTGAAAGCACGATGAAAATCAATGAATCACAGCCACGAAGGCTCACGCGACCTAACTCACGGACAGTCGGTAGAAGAAGAGGGCTCTCTGGCGGACAGCTCTCTAACCACGTGCGATGCAGGCGCAGAAGCGACCGGTGACACGTCCGCGACACACTTCGGGCCAACAGGCACGTTGGCTGACCATAACATTCGGCGAGCACGATGGTGCGCTCCGCTACAGCAGCAATTAACAAAACGTAGGACGCCTAGCAGGAACCGTAGCATCGCACGAAGTGTGGCGAATGCGCCGAGTGCGCAAGATGGGTGTGCATGTGCACGAACGTTGGCGTCGTGGCGACCGGGCGCTATGAACTGGAATGTCGGAAATTGGGAGATTTTACATTTTAAAGTGATTTGTATAGGTGTAATTTCAGCAGTGTGAGGTGACTTACCGAGGGATACCAAAAGAAAACACTCGAACAGGGTGGGGGAGTTACGGCTGAAATTCGACGAATCAGAAACGATAGTGGTAGATTAGACACCTCCATAGGATAATTCAGTTGGTCACTAATTACTTTATTTGAATAGGTCCCCTTTGACAAAATAGTGGTCGAAATCCGAGGACTTTTTATGGGGTAGGTGGACCCCCTAAAAATACGTTTCCCCTCCCCCTTGACGAAAATATAGGTACGCCACTGGTCCCCCAATAATTTTCAGAAACATACGCCCATGGGGCAAATCCAATATTGAGGGGGCAAATTCCCCTCACCAGCATACAAAACAACACTGATGCCCCATACAACATGGGAGGAATGATGTTTGTAAATGCATTTTCTTCCTACAAACTTGTCTTCTGTGATTACAGCCTGCATGATTAGAGCTTCCCAGCTTCAATACCTTCTCAACGACGTCATTTACAAAACGGTGCAGCACAGCGAACACCATGGGCGTGACGTCGTGGAATTTGAAGGTTTTGCATTATTTATGCATTGCCATTGTTGCATTGTTGTATTGTCATTTATGCACTGTTGTTCAACAATGCTTGTTCTTGCCGTGAATATATTCGCTGAGGTTTTATTATTTAACTTGTGTGCCGGGGTCTTGCAGCCAGCACCAAATGTTATATAAATAAATAAATCCCTAAGATGGCGATCAGAAAACCAATTCAATCCACTTCTCGTGGTCACCTTCGCGAAATTGTCGTCCTACGACTGATAAATGATCATTTAAGCTTGCTTATGACATCAAGCTGGTGGGAATGACTAACAGTAGTGATGAATCTAGCTATATTCAGTTAGACTTGGTGGACATAGAAGTGGGTTGATCAATGGGAGATATCTTTAAGATGTGTTCAGCACCAGCCCCGCCAGCTCGCTGGAATCTAGAGACCAGCGAGAATATTCTTCTGGCCGAGAAAGCATTGCGACATTGGTTTGTTTTGGCACTTAGGTATTTATCCATATTTACTTATTTATACCCTGGTATGGCTCAGTTCTCAAAAAAGAGTATTGCTATTGCGTTTTGCGTAAGTGATGAACCATGCCAAGAACAAACAAGACATCAATATGAAATCATGTTTCCCATTTTTGAACCATACCAAGAGCCTAAAAAAACAATATAGGAGGCCCCATTTCGGAAAGCAGGAGGCCCCTTTTCAACATTTCCTCCTTGGAAGTATTTCGTGGCGACGCCACTGGTTGCTATTATGAAATACACGGCAACTTATGTGTATGTTTCGGAAAATTATTGGAAGGGCACAATAAATGAAGGCATGGGTGTTGATTTCTGAAAATTATCGGGGCGGGGCACAATTCATAGCAATGGGAGAACCAAAATGGATGGGGGGGGGCACTATCCATAGGGTCCCATGTTAAAAGTTGAAATTATTGAGGGGGCAAAGCCAGCATTGAGGGGCACTTGCCCCCTCAAAGGTATATCAAACAACACCCCTGCATGAAGCAATGGGTGGGCCAAAATATTGATTGGAGGGCATACCACATAGGGTCTTGGGTCCGATGTTAAAAGTTGAAATTATTGTGAGGGCACAGCCAACATTGGGGGGGGCGAGAGTTGCGTTCCCAAAAGCATACAAAGCGCATGCACAGGAAGTCCCCTGTGAGACCTACCGGAAGACCCCTGCATAGGAAGTCGCCTGAAGCTCCATTTTAACCCGCGCACGTCCGGGGGGCAGATATCTGCCCCCCCCCTGCGGTTTTTCCTACTTTGCCGCCATACTAATCGGGTTAGCAAGGCCAAACCTCGCATGGCTGCTCATTGGTCTTTTCCGCATATCCTCAGAAATTTTTGACCCTGGGTCATCTCAAGTCAGGTCACCAGGTCAGGCGAAGTGACCTAATGTCCCTCCGAGTTATAAGTGGCATCACTCCCACAATAATTGGGCGATTGATTTCAAACTTATATCACGTCATGATCTTATCAGGGTTTATAATATGTATATCACGGTTTTTCGTAGCGTTGACCTGAGGTCAGGTCGTGGCCATGGCTTACACATTATAGGCCTATGGAAAAATATACAAATGTTTCCTGGTTACATATTTGCTCTCGGAATGACCTCCAACCGTTATGGCGTGTAGTTGGAAGCTATTCGCAATGCTATCGCTGACATTTTTGCTCAGTGGCCCCACCAAGGTCAGCTGAGGTCACCTGAAATCACTAGCACATTTCTGCGCATTATATCGCAATGCATTGAGCTAGAAGACTGAAATTACCGTCATTGTGCTTGTATCGCCAAGACGTGTCGATTGATATATTACATGACCTCCCTACTCTACCCCATGACCTTGACCTGAGGTCATTGTTTCGGTGACCCATCTGTTGACCTGACCTTAAATTACACAGCGTATGTCGATAGCACATTTCAAGGGCTGTCGAATAGCATCCGCAGTTTGTTTCTATCTGTTACAGGTCCTAAGATATGTGCCAATATCTGAGGGTCCCACCCGATCTGGTCTAATTTGACATATGATGACCCAGTGACCTAAATATTGACCTGAGCGAGAAAATGACCGACATACTTTCGATAGAGCATGTCACCAGCTATCCAAAGCCGTTTTCCGTTTGTCGCTACCTAGCATAGTTCTCGAGATCGTAGGGGGGGGGCAGACATCTGCCCCCCCCCGGACATGCGAAGTTGGCGCGGACCGCCGGACGTGCGAGTGTTAAAACCTTTTTAAAAAATGGCGCCTATAGTGCACGGCGCGCCCGCAGAATGGTCCACCACTTTTCTTATCGGCTCCTACGGCCCTGCATAATGGAACCCATATCTTCAAGGTAGAGCCCTGTAAATCATCACTACGACCCCACACCTTGTCGTGGCGCCCCTAAAAATTGTCACAGCAACCTAGCTTGTTGTGCGGCTTTCCTGCGGTTAGTGGCGCATTTTCCCACTCTAGGAAGACGGCCCTTGCAGGCCTGCAGCCAACTCAGGAAACTGGGGACAAGTGCCCCCCCCCCCCTAAAGAGTTGTACGTACCCACCTCCCCATCTCCCCAAAAATATGTACCCCAATTGCATTTAGCATTACGCCTATGGGTGTAGGTACATTGTGTAAAGCCCGGAAAGAAGAGCTGGTGCCGTACCCGGATGATTTCGAATAGCTACTGGCCTGGCTCCCTGACAACAAGTAGGTACCCCCTTGGGTACCCCTTCAAAGTTGACTCCTTCCACCTTAGCGATATTCCAGATTCGTGGCACGGATTATAACCCTATTACTCATTGGTGCCGTACTTCGGCGTACCTTCAAAGTAATGGTATCTTGATACGCCTCCTACCATTTTTCCTTCATAGGCGCTGTGCGGAAGGTTCAAGTTTATGTTTGTGGACAGATATACAATATTTATAAGCAAGTAAAAACGAAATAGGTTGCATTTCTGCATAGTAACGAAACGTGTCATTGACACGAAGGATGGTTTTATTCCAAAACTCCTTCATTTTGGCGCTTAGCTTCCTCAAACATTGACCTTCCCCGATTGCGTTAACCTAATGAAGAAAAAAACTTCATGCCGCTGTGACGTTCGCTGCTGATAATCTTTGGTGGGGCCTGCGGTAATATCGCCTTGATTGTTCCCAGTCACTGCTCAGGGAGTAGCAGGCCAATATTGCGAGTTGTATCAGTAAGTATGAGGCAGATAAATGGTGAAAGACTGGTTTGCATGGTTCTTTGACATTACAAATAGGTATCCATCTACTGCAAATCAAAATAGACATGTACTTTCCCAATGAGTAGGTGGACAGATTGGTATTATTGGAGATCAAGGCAAATTTTGATTCTTTTGATTTTTTTTAATGCGGTGTTTTTTAACGTGAAAACGACGATGCGATCACTCATTTTCCAGCAAATGATTACTTTTCAGTTGGCAAAGAAATACACCATCATAATCTTCACTACAAATATACGGTAAAGTTGGAGATGAAAGTAAATTTTGATTTTTGTGAATTTTTTAATGTAGTATGCTTTCTGACGTGATGAAGATGATGCGATAACTTATTGTCACCACAAATGATTACTTTTAAGTCAATGGCGGTCGATACAATTGATGACGTCATAGGCACAAGTAACCTAACCTAACCTAGGCTAAGATAATGTAGCATAATATATAAAATGTATCATAGCATAATATAATCTAACCTAACCTAACCTAACCTAACCAGAAAACCAGAATCCTCGGAAGCAAATTTTTCGGCCATGGCGTCCTCAAATGTTTTCGACATTGTATAGGCAACTTTAGTAACAATACCTACTAAACTTTCAGAAATTTAGTAAATATTCTTACTAAACACACTTCCCCTCTTAGTAAATATGCATACTAAACCTTTGAGGATGTGTTGGACAGCACTGCCCTTAACGATTACAGCATCGCATGGAATTTCAGGCCCTGGTTGATCAGTTTGGGAGTATGAATTCTCTGAAATAAATGTTGAATTAAGGCAGAAACATCAGGTTTTCAATGTCAAAGAGTATTCAAACGAGTGCATGAAGTGTTGAACTTCTTCTTTATCACGTTTATGACACACCAGGTACAGATAATTACATGTGATGTGCTATATTTGTAGTGAAGATTTTGATCATTTATTTCTTTGCCAACTGAGAAGTAATCATTTGCGGAGAAAATCAGTGGTCGCATTGTCATTTTTACATTAAAATACGATGTATTCAAAATAGAAATTCCAAAGAATCAAAATTTACCTTGATCTCCAATTATACCAAATATAGCCCATCACTTATAATTATCCATACCTGGTGCATCACAGATGTGATAGAGAAGAAATTCAACAATTCATGCAGTTGATTCAATACTCATTGACATTGAAAATCTTATGTTTCTGGCTTAATTCCATATTAATTCCTGACAACAAATATTTCCAGCCAGATGTGTCTGAAACCTTAGATCAATGTCAGATGTTCCTTGCAATGCTGTTAATGTTAACTGCACAGCAAGCAATGTCTGCAAGCTTTGATGACATCATGGTGGAAAAGTTTGTTTAGGAGGATTCTGGTTTTCTGATTAGGTTAGGTTAGATTATATTATGCTATAATATATTTTATATATTATGCTACATTATCTTAGTCTAGGGTAGGTTAGGTTATATGATGTATTCTATTATTTATTTATTTAGTAGTCAGTATAAAAATCACACACAGCCTGGGGTGGGCAGGGGTGAGTCCTGGAACATTTGGGCAGCTGCACCAGACATTGAAAACATTGTGCAAGGCTATTGAGGCACTGACTGCTCAGGTGCAGGCATTGATGGCTGGGGGGGGGTCTGGTGTGGCAACTCAGGCTCATATATCTGAACCTAGCCCTGAGAAGCTCAGAGTAGAAATAAGAGAGGAGTTGAGAGAGATGGAGGAGTGGGAAAAATAAAAGACTATAATTATCCGTGGCTCTGGAGCTGGATCCCTGCCGGAAGTTCAACAAAAAGTAAAGGCAGCAGCACAGAGGATCATGAGCACTGAGGTTGTCCTGACATATATTATCTGCATTAGTCAGGAAAAGGATATTTATATGGCTAAGATAGATGATAGTGATAAACGAAAATTGCTTCCAGAAAAGGCTTGAGAAATGGCAAACATGATGATTTAAAGACCCTTTACATTCATAGGGATCTAACATATGGTATTCTTCAAGTATTCAAGTATACCCCTCAGACTTCCTTTATCTCAACAATGTATCCAAGCCATCATCAGCTGACTGCCAGTCAGCTGTTGGTGACGTCACTCAAACGTCCCGAGACACACCCCCAGTTGGGTGCACAGAATGACCCAAGGGTGTCACCAGGAGCTTTTCTAAGGGTTGGGTTAGTTTAGGTTAGTGTTAGGTTAGGTTAGGTTAGGTTTTCACCATCATGAAATAGAATCTGCACACCCTCCCCCTAGCAGGAATTTCCTTGTGCTGTATCTAAAGTGCCATCTCAACCACCACCCATCAAAGGAAAATGTTCTGTGAAGCCCTGAATATATACCTCCACAACTGCTTCGTAGACATAAATTGGTCCTGATGCCCATGGATTAGCACCACATCAACCCCTTAAAAATATTACTGGTGACATCCTGCGGCCCTGGGGTCATTCAGTGCACTCAGCTGGAAGTGTTGTTTCTGTACGTTTGAGTGACATAATCAACAGCTGACTGGCAGTCAGCTGATGGTGACTCAGATGCATTGTTGCTATAAAGAAAGCGTGAGGGGTAATACTTGAAGATTACACTAACATACACCCAATGACAAGAGTTTTACAGACTCAGGCATGGAAGCACTGGGGAGCAAAAACCTTTAAACTAACATGTAGGGCTCCCCTGAATACTATCAGGCAAGTGTTGTGCTTCTCCAGACTTTGCATATCCTTAGTGAACCTTAATTGCATACAAAATAAAGTTATGTGTGCATCTGCCTTTCTCTCAGATATAAAAATCGACATACTGGCAGTTAATGAAACTTGGTTGTTGCCAACAGTTCCTAACTCACTTGTAGATATAGCAGGTTATGAAATAGTGAGAACTGATACAACTGGTCCCATTCCCAAGCATGGTGTTTGTTTATATGTGAAACATGGAATTAAGTTTGAATCAATTAAGGTCTCCACTCCCAATGTTCATGTTATTTTTCTGAATGATTTCTGCCTATACATAGTGTGTGTTTACCACCATCCCTCAAACTCTGATTGCCAGAACCAGGCACTTGTAACTTTTTTGACTGATTTTGTGATGGTAAAGAGATAATTATTCTAGGAGATTTTAATTTATCATCAGTGCACTGGCCAGATGGTGTTGCTGACACAGTGGGTATTCCTCCCACAGATAGATATTTTGTTGACTGTTTTCATATGCTTGGCCTAACTCAATGGATTCACCAGCCTACCTTTGTAAATTCTGGAAACATGCTGGACTTAATTTTAACATCTGAAGTAGACAGGGTTGGACTGGTAGATATCTTGTCCCCCTTTCTGCAATGCCAGCACTGTCCTGCTCTAATTGACTATTATTTCCAGGCAAGCAAATCAACCATATCTAGCAACACATCACTGAAAAGGTGTTGGTACAAAGGGAATTACACAGCTATTAAGGAACGTCTGTCTGAATATGACTGGAGCCTTGAGTTTCAGTATTTGGACACTAGTGGTATGTACAAAAGGTTCCTATAAATATTATCAGCTCTTACAAATTTATACATGCCCAAAGTTGTGCCAAAGGTGCATCCTCCATGGCCAACCAGACCTCAAAGTCTATTGGGGACGAGTGGTCTAGGGGTAAGATGCTCGTCTCACGATCGAAAAGGTTGTGGGTTCGAGTCTCACCTGTCGCTACTCTTCGCCCGCGACCAATCGGCGTGAGAGATTGGCGACGCTACATGACTCAACGGTCGACGTGTCGTAAAACCAATAACCAACCAGCCTCAAAGTATATTTAGCAGGCGAAAGGATGCATGGATAAAGTACAAACAAGACAGAAACCAATTTGGGAGACAGTCTTCACAGTCAGATCTTTCATTGAGATCATTCCAAGATTTAAACAGACAGTATAGACACTTTAGTATTCACTCCCAGACCAAGTATGAATTGTCATTAATTCACAAACCATCTTCCAAGGAATTTCATTCTTACATACGACATCAGAAAATTGGCAGAACATTCTTGGGGCCATTGAGGGGGAAACCAACTGATGGACTAACAAGTGACTGCCAGGAAATGGCTGAGATATTTGCAGGGGATTTTCCTCAGTATACTGCAAAGGTAGACTAGCAAACCCAGCCCCACACCAAACTACCGAAACAGTGCTGCAGAACATTGATATTACTGAAGCTGATGTCCTCAGAATTTTGAGTCAGGTTGATGGATCCTCCAGCATGGGCTCTGATGGGACCACCCTCAGTTAATTGTATCTTGCTGTGAGGAGCTTGTAAAACCATTTTTCATAATTTTTAACTCATCTCTTTCTACTGGAAGTCTTCCTGAGAGTTGGAAAACTTCACAAGTTATTCCCATTTTTAAAAAGGGTTCAAGGCATGATCAACTAAATTATCGCCCAGTGAGTCTTACTTCTGTCCCATGTAAAATTCTGGAACGTGTAATTGTTGAGAAGCTCACAGAATATTTGGAGGTCCATCACTTGCTGGACCAAGGACAATTTGGCTTCCGTTGTGAACGTTCCGTAGAGGATCAACTACTGCTAACATATGAGACTGTCTCTACCTGGCTAGATGAGGGCTATATGGTGGATGTAATTTTCTTTGATTTTTCAAAGGCATTTGATGTTGTTAATCATGTGCTGCTACTAACAAAACTGAGAGCTCTGGAAATTTCAGAAATAATCCTCACCTGGATCCAAAGTTTTATCTGTGGGAGGGAAATGAAAGTGCTTGTCTCTGGCTCTTCCAGCAAACCAAAGAATGTTCTAAGTGGAGTACCTCAGGGCTCTGTACTAGGTCCTGTGTTATTCTTGATTGATGTGAATTATGTACCTCATGGTATACACTCCCAGTTCAAGGTTTTTGCAGATGACCTAAATATATACATGAAACTGAAGTACAAATCTGTCACAGACCTGCTGGCTGGCATTTCACAGGGCCAAAAAGACATTGATACACTGGTTAGTACTGCCAAGTCATGGGGACTAGCAATGAACTCCAAGAAATGTGCAGTTCTCAAAGCACACCATAGCTCATATGACTGGAAAAATCTTGGCCCTTATGCACATTATTACCTAGATGGATTTCAGGTAAGCTTTGTTGAGATGCATACTGACCTAGGCATCACATTAGATAAATATTTGTGTTTCCATCAACACATTGCTGGTATAGTACAGAAAGCTGGAAGTCTGGCCAGCAACCTACTAAGTTCTACTTTATGTTGTGCTGAATTTATGAAAACCCTATACATTACTCATGTCAGGCCTCTTTTGGAGTTTGCATCATGTGTTTGGAATACAGGTTACATAGGTGATTTAAGGCGACTAGAATCAGTACAGAGAAGGTGGACATGAAACAGAGGGGATGGAAGGTCTAGATTATGGTGCCAGATTACAGAAACTAGGTTTGTACTCGGTGAAAGGTAGACTGATTTGAGCAGACCTTATCAAATGTTGGAAGATTTTTCATGGCCATTCTGTCATTAAGATCACTGACATGTTTGTGCTGGCACCATTGGTGAACACACGTTGACACTCGCTGAAATTGGCTCACAGGCGTGCAGCAGTGGATTGTAGGAAGATATTGTTTAGCCTCAGATGCTGTGCCACCTGGAACTCATTGCCTGATGATGTAGTAGCCTTAACAGACTGGGTGCATTTAAAGCTGCACTGCACTCAAATCTCTGCGCATTATTGTACGAATATACTGAATAGATTAACCATGATAATATATTAATCATACTTGAAGAGTAGCTTTACTTCTCTATATTCAGAATATAGAGATCTCTATACATCTCTATTCAATCTCTGTATTCAATCTCTATATTCAATCTCTATATTCTCTATTTCAGAAATCTTGACTGACAACATATTAGCAGATGTAGTGGCTACTCCAAGTGTACAAATTCTGCTTACTGTACGCTTTCCAGTTCCGGTGTCTTGCCCTGTCTATCTGATAACCATATTTTTCTTTAATCTAGGGGCCTGGCATACCTGCAGATACGGGCTCCCCTCGATCGGGCACGGAACTCATCTCTGGGTGAGTGATGCTTGAGTATATGGGGAGCCAACCAGGTGAGAGAACCAGGTGAGAGCCATGCACACCACTTGTATCAGTATAAGCTTAGCCTTGTAGTGTACCGGTTGTGCTCCGGTATCTCAGGTAGTTATTTTGCTTTCTTTTGAGGACAAACACAAGTATATATAATAAAGGAATTTCACTGCCACTAGATTCAAAATTTCCTTCTCAAACCATGTAGGCTATAAGCTGCAGACCTGTGCCTATGGCATCATCATTTGTATCAACCGCTGTTGACTTAAAAGTTGTCATCTGTGGAGAAAATCAGTGGTCACGTCGTCTTAATCACGTGAAAAAGTATCGTATTAAAAAGTTATTCCAAAAAGTCAAAAGTTGCCTTGATCTCCAATTTTTCAGAGAGATTAGGCTAGGTATGTTTATTTGTTTATTTGTTTATTGTCCACAATCTCCAACAGCATATTGTGCCCTTTACAGGAGAAGTCATTAGCTAAAAAAAAGCTAATGTTGATGTTGGGTTAAGTTTAGCTATTTTAATTTTTTTGAATATTTTTTTTGGTGGGTGGGGGAATGTTCTTTTCTTGCAGAAAGAAAGTTATTGTGCTTTAAGGTGGTAATAAGACAAATTTTTACCCACATCTGCCTCCATGAAGCAAACAAATGAATTAGGTTTGGTTACATTAGGTTAAGTTAACATTTCTTTTTATGCTGGCCCACTCCACTACAAATCGAGGGCATAACATGCAATATTTTATATTTTGATTAAAATATTTGTGTGGGGTTATCTGATGTGCCGAATCCAGCTGTGCCATGATTTTTTTAGAAAGATCAAGTCAACAGTCAAGGAGTTATAACCTTGGGAATTTCTGGGATGTCACCAAACAAGGTTTTTTGTTAGGTTCTTAATACAATGAAGAACAATTCAAATTGTGCAAAATTATAGTATCAGTCAACTCACACTAATCCTCTGCATCTTTTGGCTATTGCAGAATTTTTGTTTACAGGCTATTTGAAAGTGTGACATTGTGACCTAAGGCCACATGACCAGTATTATTGCAGTTTATGGTAACCACAAGACAAGTTTTGCTCGCATTTTACCTCCATGAAGCATGTAAAGGAGCTAGGTTTGGTTAAATTAGGATGGGTTAGGCATTTGTTGTAAGTTAGAGAGAAAAAAGTGAATCTTAAAAAATATTCAATCTTTTCTTTGAAAACAGTTCAGGCTAGCTTAGGTTATGTTAGGCTAGGTTAGGCTTTTAATTTTAAGAATAAAATTGTTTGCCAATTTTCCATTAAAAAAAGGAATTTCCTTTCTTGCATGGAAGGTTGGGCTAGGTTAGGTAAGGTTATGTTACATCTTTTTTCTTTATTTTCAACATTGCTTTTTATGATATACCTATTACCCAATTCCAAGTCCATTTTGGGTGTTATTTATCCTCCCAACTGAAAAGCATTCATTTGCAGAGAAAATGAGTGGTTGCATCATGCTCAGCACATTCATATACATGGCATTAAAAAAGAAATTGTAAGAAATGAGAAATTACCTTAAACTGCAAATTTACCACATGACCTACTTTAACTATCAGGACAGTTACAATGAGATTCGAAAAGGTGCAGAAATGAAGTTCATTATCTTATCTTTTGAAGCAAAAATAATATTTTGAAGCAAAAAGTGTTCATGGCACATGATGGGATGATAATGTTAGTCATCTGATCTTGAGTGTTGTGTTGCACAAGTGTTCTAACTCGTTGTGAGGTCAAGGGTTAAACAGATAGCAGAAGTGTCTCCAAATTTTGGTAGGTAGCCAATTCCATGATAAATCGACAAGTGAATGGGCCAAATTACACTCTATATCTCGATGAAAACACTCATATAGGGTTAGTTTGTCTCCAGCTGTGCAATTTTGGGAAGGATTGGAGCAAAGGTTAAGGAGTTATAGCATCAGACATTTTTGAGAGGTCTCCTAAGTCTTTGGAGACCTGGAACTCATTGATGAGTAACACGAATTGCAAGAAGCTATATATCGCTGAAATCGTCATCATCCTCTGCATCTTGTGTCAATTTCGAATTTTTTGTTCATACGTTTTTTTGAGATCGTGAGCTTGTGACCTAAGATGAGGTGACCTAGTTTGACCTTCAAGACAGTCACAATGCTATTTGGGAAATTCAGATGTGACTAAGGATGATTTGTGAAATCCTAGATCATCACTTGTAAGGAGAAAATTAATATAAATGTTTTCACCTGATGCAATATAATTATACCTCAATGTCAGCATATCAGAAATGTACGATCATATTTCACTGACAACACTGAAGGGTTTTTATCACTGCCAATCACTGTAGTATCAACCTTCTGGCGTTTCAAACCCCACCTTCTGGAAATGAAAAGATGAACTTCATTGACTGAGTAATCACATTCATCTTGAACTGCTTGAGAACAAATTTCTTGCAGACACATCCTTTGACATGCTTAGCCTGAAATAAGTCTCATTGGACCATGAGCCATCTACATTGGTGTAGTAAAATAAAGTAACAATTACACAATGCAATGCAATACAATAATGTGTTGCAGTATAGTATTATAATGCAATGCATTGTAATGATCTGCAGATCATCATAATCATCAGATTGTCAGAATCTCAGTTCAGACTGATGATCTGTCACTGCAATAATATTAATCAACACAATCTGTATCAACATGCACACTAACATATCTCACTTCACCTAACTACCATTAACACACTCATCAGTAAGCCACATCAGTAAAAACCCGCATCAGTAAGCAGTTCATGAACTATCACTGTGCTGTGGGTCACTGGTGCGAATTTGTGTTACCCTTGTGTTCCCTTCACTGTGATGGCTTTTGAGAAGTGCTCGATGAGGTGGGTCGTGACGTCCAGTACCTCCTGCTTTGACACAAATATGAATTTGATGCAGCTGGCTAGCTTGTGCGACAGATACTCAAACATGTCCTCTGCTGTCAGTTTCTGGTTGTTAAGCTGGTGTTTGAGGCTCTCTTGAGCCACAGCACGCTTGACTGTGCCCCTGATGCCATCGCAAGTGCCCTTGCCATGAGATGTGACAAAAAAGCCACCCACAGATACCCCAAAATCTGTCTGATGGTGACACACATTGACAAAGTCATGCTTATTCGTATACTGCCTTCTGTGAAATATTTTTTTTGTTCAGCTCAGGTATTGCGGTCTAAATTTCTGGGATAAGCAGTTTCAGGAATTCATGCACCATGTCAGTGTTGTGCTTTGTGCTGTCAGAGATACAGCAGTAGCTCTGATGGCACAGTACCTCATCCTGATGCTGGTACACTACAAACGTGTGCATGGTAGACGGGGATAAATCCCAGTGGAAGCCTTGAGCTGCATCCTGCACCACAAATGAATAATTTTCAGTGAAATTATACTAGACAATCACTTCGCCCTCATTGGAAGTAGCCTTTGCATAGGTGAAGTGCTGCCTTGTATGTCAGCAACAAAGTGGTGTCTGGTCAGCTTCACGGTTTGCTGGTTCAAATATTGCATGCTTTCCTCTTTGGTCTAGACTGCTGCGAATGTACAGCGATGCGGGAAGGAGGCCGGGAAGAACGAGAGGCAGCGAGTGGATATGAGCAGTTTTGGGTTTTGATGATAAACGTCATGCACACCAAGTGCGTCCCACTGCTGCCTGCTAAGACGCAATGCTTCGGACGAAGGCCAGCAAAGGTTCAGAAGCTGGTGCGAGGATTTTCAGAGTTCTGGTTGTATAGGTCATATATCTCGCACAAACTTCCCAAAGCAAGCCTTTTCTGAACTCTACTTTTGGTTCCATCGACATGTCGCACCATGACGCGGTCGGTCTTGCCGAGACACCCCTGAACGTGTTGTTCGTGCAGCGGTTCTATGCCAGTTTAAAAAGCTGCTGGGATGACTATTCCTGACATGCTGTATGCATTTGCTGATTGAATAACTTGAAACATGATACAAGATTAACTTAGATACCTGAAGATGGTGTTAATTATATTTTCCCAACAATGCCACCTTTGAACTATGCCAACTATCCTCACAGCCACAGAACTATTATTTACAACATGTATTATACCAGAACGGATACGATACTGAAGCATCTTTGTAAAGCACCCAGATTCTGACCTCATGACCTGACCTTAGGTCATGCTGATGAAAATGTATACATGTATAAAGCAATCACGTCAACCATCGCCTAAGTGTAGAGACACTGTTTTGGAAGTAATTTCATAAAAAGGTGAAATAAGTTCATTGGTTAGCTAACCAATGTCATGCTGCACGACTTAGGAAGCACTGAAGCCGAATTCAAATGCTTCACGATGAACGACTACATTCTGGATCAGAGGGCATTGTGTTTAATTTACATGTTATTTGACCCGACCTTATGTCATTGATCTTTGACATACTTCAAACCAGAATGCTCATGGCTGCATTTTTGCATGATAAATTAGAAAAAATTAAGTTTATCCCACTCAATAGGGGGAAAAACGCCAACCTCAAGTTGGTAACCTTGAGCTTAATTAAAATTTCGAGATAGCAGAATTGTTTGTCTTGATCAAGGAAGAGCATGATGTAAGTTTGGCGTTGATATGCTGAAACTACTGGGATTGGCGCAACTTCGAAGATTTTGGACCATTGCTCTCTGTTCATCACGTTCCAGGGCCATGACCTTTGATAACATGGACCTGAAATTTGTGCGATATAGGTAGAACCAATGTATCAGAAGATTCCAGAAGAGCCGGCAATATTCGGAACGATATTTACATGCAGTATCTAGTTCGCTAACAATTCGCGAACAAGGCTGTTGAAAGGCTGGGTACAAGGCAGGAAGGTACGTATGCTGGCAGTGTTGAACGTTCTTGAGGGTTGAGAGTAGCCTGGTAACGTTTCCGAGATATTGGATGGGATTCGAAGGTGACATTCGTCATATCAGATACAGCTTGTAACGGAAGTCAAATTCGGATAATTTTGAATCCGAAGTTGTCTGACTACACATCGCACCAATGTGTGTAGACATGTTTAATCTGGCCCCTTGCAGTTGTGTAAGCCACTAATTGTTCGGCAGGTGCTGTATGAGTTAGTCATGACTCCGGTGGACGATATTAAGTACCTGATCAACTCGGTGATACTTGGAGAGGAGCCAGTAAGTACCTGATCAACTCGGTGATACTTGGAGAGGAGCCAGTAAGTACCTGATCAACTCGGTGATACTTGGAGAGGAGCCAGTAAGTACCTGATCAACTCGGTGATACTTGGAGAGGAGCCAGTAAGTACCTGATCAACTCGGTGATAAAGAAAAAAAAAAAAATATTTAAAAAACTGGGAAATTGGGGGAGAGCCAGTAAGTACCTGATCAACTCGGTGATACTTGGAGAGGAGCCAGTAAGTACCTGATCAACTCGGTGATACTTGGAGAGGAGCCAGTAAGTACCTGATCAACTCGGTGATACTTGGAGAGGAGCCAGTAAGTACCTGATCAACTCGGTGATACTTGGAGAGGAGCCAGTAAGTACCTGATCAACTCGGTGATACTTGGAGAGGAACAGTAAGTACCTGATCAACTCGGTGATACTTGGAGAGGAGCCAGTAAGTACCTGATCAACTCGGTGATACTTGGAAAAGCCAGTAAGTACCTGATCAACTCGGTGATACTGAGCCAGAATAAGTACCTGATCAACTCGGTGATACTTGGAGAGGAGCCAGTAAGTACCTGATCAACTCGGTGATACTTGGAGAGGAGCCAGTAAGTACCTGATCAACTCGGTGATACTTGGAGAGGAGCCAGTAAGTACCTGATCAACTCGGTGATACTTGGAGAGGAGCCAGCACAACTCGGTAATATGAGAAAAGCCAGTAAGTACCTGATCAACTCGGTTATACTTGGAGAGGAGCCAGTAAGTACCTGATCAACTCGGTGATACTTGGAGAGGAGCCAGTAAGTACCTGATCAACTCGGTTATACTTGGAGAAGAACCAGTAAGTACCTGATCAACTCGGTTATACTTGGAGAAGAGCCAGTAAGTACCTGATCAACTCGGTGATACTTGGAGAATAATTACCTATAACTCGGTGATACTTGGAGAGGAGCCAGTAAGTACCTGATCAACTCGGTTATACTTGGAGAAGAACCAGTAAGTACCTGATCAACTCGGTTATACTTGGAGAAGAGCCAGTAAGTACCTGATCAACTCGGTTATGCTTGAAGAAGAGCCTAAATGTCTGTTCAACTCGGTCATATTTGGAGAAGAGCCATTAAATGCCTGTTCAACATTAGGCGTGGAGAAGAGCCAGTAAGTGCCTGATCAACTCGGCCATACTTGGAGAAGAGCCTGTAAGTGTCTGATGGACTTGGTTATTCTTGGAGAAAGAATCGGTAAGTACCTGATCAACTCGGCCATACTCGGAGAAGAAGCAGTAAATACCCGATCTGGCGCTGGAATTCACCAATCAAATGTAGCGCTGGAATTCACTAACTACACCTTGTGGTGCTGAAGTTCACTGACAAAATTTGGCGCCAGAAATATATAAACTAATCGTTGTGGCGCTGGAATTCCCGAACCAAACGTTGTTGCACCCTCAGCATTTCAATGCGATTCCAGCCGTCGGTTTTGCACGTTGTTTCAACGAACATCTAAGGACATCGTACTGCTGTTCTGCTGAGACTCCAGGCAGAAGACCATGTTGTTTGTTTCGTTGCCCTTCTTTGTATATTCCAGCGGTGTTTCTTAGATACAAGTGCATCATTATGTACACCAACGATTAGGTCAAAGCGGTGGAAGGGATGTGGACGGCTACTGACTTCGTGTCAGACCATTTTGGGTAAATCGTTGTGAATATGAATCGTTCGTATAGCACAATTCGGTTCAAATTATGCATGGAGGATGTCTTGACGCGAACTATAATTTACCTATCACAAATTGCGATGCAAGTACATCCCCTATGTGTCAAAATGTCAGCAAAGAAGTGCAAACCTCCTGTAGGTCACATGGTCATCATAGGTAAAAGTTTTGATCCAAGTCATAGGTGCCAGTGTTAAATGATCTTTCAAATACAGAAACAAGTAAGGCGAAAGGCTAGAATTACTGACTGAGTCACCATAGGCTATATTATATATTTGCATTATTTTGTTCTCATAATGCGTTTCAGTAGGAACTGAAGGTTTTCTCCTTCAAGGTCTTAAATCAAAATAACGCCTCAGAAGTTTTATTATTTATAGAAGTTAGAAGTTAAAATTACACATAAATATGTTATTTTGTCAAGTGAAGCAAAATCGAAAACTCTTTGACGAAAACCATAACCTAGGATGGTCATTGCTGGCTACCTAGCACAGATGGAAACGATGTATTACATTAAACCACTTTCACGTCTGAGTTCTTTCCCGGTTGCTCGCTGTTTCGAAAGTCATCACATTTCCACCGAACGGACCTGTATATCACCCATAACCTACAAACGGACCTGTATATCATCCATAACATACAAACGGACCTGTATATCATCCATAACCTACAAACGGACCTGTATATCATCCATAACCTACAGACGGACCTGTATATCATCCATAACCTACAAACGGACCTGTATATCATCCATAACCTACAAACGGACCTGCATATCATCCATAACCTACAAACGGACCTGTATATCATTCATAACCTACAAACGGACCTGTATATCATCCATAACCTACAAACATACCCCTTTGTACTCAATACATTTGCAAGGCCCGGGGCCACGCGCAATTGACTAATTCAACTCAACCGTCGTCTTGTTGTTGGGATAAATAGCTATGTTGTGATTCTCGCAGAATTCCATATCCTTTCTGAATTCGTGTTTCTCTTGAGCTCCATGCTGTGTCAATCGACCCGTAATTGTATACGGTACGTACAGTGGTGACACTGAGACGTCACCACGGCTGGTTACTCCGTGACCGCCATCGGCTGACTGCACCACTGGTCCGATAACGGCCGGCTGGTTGGGGCTTACCCGCTGGCTTTATTTTTACTTGTGTGCTACTCTGGCCTCTAGATGAGACCACAGTGCGTGGATGGAGCACAAGTAAGTGGACCACCGTTGGTCCGATCCGCCGGAGATCCATTGGACGAATAAAGTTGACGATCGTTTGGGCATTGTGTCCGTAGCCCATGGTGGGGATGGGCTGTTCCGCCGTCGACCCGTCTCCGCCACTGCTCTCCACCGTCGGCCTCGATGAGTGCTTCTTCCAGAGTTGTTCACCGGTGTCGACGTGTCCGCAATTCTGGCGGTGGACACTCTTACCAGCACAATGTGCAGCGTCGTCATAGTCAGGGACGACGTCCCCACCCAGAGCAGGAACATAGCTGTGCGACTTACATGGTGCAGTTCCATGCAGGCTGTTGGTGTGGCCACTCGGTCCCGGCAGGCTGCTGGTGTGGCCGCTCGGTCCCGGCAGGCTGTTGGTGTGGCCACTCGGTCCCGGCAGGCTGCTGGTGTGGCCACTCGGTCCCAGCAGGCTGTTGGTGTGGCCACTCGGTCCCGGCAGGCTGCTGGTGTGGCCACTCGGTCCCAGCAGGCTGCTGGTGTGGCCACTGGGTCCCGGCAGGCTGCTGGTGTAGCCACTCGGTCCCAGCAGGCTGTTGGTGTGGCCGCTCGGTCCCGGCAGGCTGCTGGTGTGGCCGCTCGGTCCCAGCAGGCTGCTGGTGTGGCCACTCGGTCCCAGCAGGCTGTTGGTGTGGCCCTCGGTCCCGGCAGGCTGCTGGTGTGGCCGCTCGGTCCCAGCAGGCTGCTGGTGTGGCCACTCGGTCCCAGCAGGCTGTTGGTGTGGCCGCTCGGTCCCGGCAGGCTGCTGGTGTGGCCGCTCGGTCCCGGCAGGCTGTTGGTGTGGCCGCTCGGTCCCGGCAGGCTGCTGGTGTGGCCGCTCGGTCCCAGCAGGCTGTTGGTGTGGCCGCTCGGTCCCGGCAGGCTGTTGGTGTGGCCGCTCGGTCCCAGCAGGTTGGTGTGGCCGCTCGGTCCCGGCAGGCTGCTGGTGTGGCCGCTCGGTCCCAGCAGGCTGTTGGTGTGGCCGCTCGGTCCCAGCAGGCTGCTGGTGTGGCCACTCGGTCCCGGCAGGCTGTTGGTGTGGCCGCTCGGTCCCAGCAGGCTGTTGGTGTGGCCGCTCGGTCCCGGCAGGCTGCTGGTGTGGCCGCTCGGTCCCAGCAGGCTGTTGGTGTGGCCGCTCGGTCCCAGCAGGCTGTTGGTGTGGCCGCTCGGTCCCAGCAGGCTGCTGGTGTGGCCGCTCGGTCCCAGCAGGCTGTTGGTGTGGCCGCTCGGTCCCAGCAGGCTGCTGGTGTGGCCGCTCGGTCCCAGCAGGCTGCTGGTGTGGCCGCTCGGTCCCAGCAGGCTGTTGGTGTGGCCGCTCGGTCCCAGCAGGCTGCTGGTGTGGCCCTCGTCCCCCCTGGTGTGGCCGCTCGGTCCCAGCAGGCTGTTGGTGTGGCCGCTGCGCTCGGTCCCGGCAGGCTGTTGGTGTGGCCGCTCGGTCCCAGCAGGCTGTTGGTGTGGCCGGCCCAGCAGGCTGCTGGTGTGGCCGCTCGGTCCCGGCAGGCTGTTGGTGTGGCCGCTCGGTCCCGGCAGGCTGCTGGTGTGGCCGCTCGGTCCCGGCAGGCTGCTGGTGTGGCCGCTCGGTCCCGGCAGGCTGTTGGTGTGGCCGCTCGGTCCCGGCAGGCTGCTGGTGTGGCCGCTCGGTCCCGGCAGGCTGTTGGTGTGGCCGCTCGGTCCCGGCAGGCTGCTGGTGTGGCCGCTCGGTCCCGGCAGGCTGCTGGTGTGGCCGCTCGGTCCCGGCAGGCTGCTGGTGTGGCCGCTCGGTCCCGGCAGGCTGTTGGTGTGGCCGCTCGGTCCCGGCAGGCTGCTGGTGTGGCCGCTCGGTCCCGGCAGGCTGTTGGTGTGGCCGCTCGGTCCCGGCAGGCTGCTGGTGTGGCCGCTCGGTCCCGGCAGGCTGTTGGTGTGGCCGCTCGGTCCCGGCAGGCTGTTGGTGTGGCCGCTCGGTCCCGGCAGGCTGTTGGTGTGGCCGCTCGGTCCCGGCAGGCTGTTGGTGTGGCCGCTCGGTCCCGGCAGGCTGTTGGTGTGGCCGCTCGGTCCCGGCAGGCTGTTGGTGTGGCCGCTCGGTCCCGGCAGGCTGTTGGTGTGGCCGCTCGGTCCCGGCAGGCTGTTGGTGTGGCCGCTCGGTCCCGGCAGGCTGTTGGTGTGGCCGCTCGGTCCCGGCAGGTTGGCCGTGGTCCCGGCAGGCTGTGCTGTGGTGGGCCGCTCGGTCCCGGCAGGCTGCTGGTGTGGCCGCTCGGTCCCGGCAGGCTGTTGGTGTGACCGCTCGGTCCCGGCAGGCTGCTGGTGTGGCCGCTCGGTCCCGGCAGGCTGTTGGTGTGGCCGCTCGGTCCCGGCAGGCTGCTGGTGTGGCCACTCGGTCCCAGCAGGCTGCTGGTGTGGCCGCTCGGTCCCAGCAGGCTGCTGGTGTGGCCCTCGGTCCCGGCAGGCTGCTGGTGTGGCCGCTCGGTCCCGGCAGTCTGTTGGTGTGGCCACTCGGTCCCGGCAGGCTGTTGGTGTGGCCGCTCGGTCCCGGCAGGCTGTTGGTGTGGCCGCTCGGTCCCAGCAGGCTGCTGGTGTGGCCACTCGGTCCCGGCAGGCTGTTGGTGTGGCCGCTCGGTCCCAGCAGGCTGCTGGTGTGGCCGCTCGGTCCCGGCAGGCTGCTGGTGTGGCCGCTCGGTCCCGGCAGGCTGTTGGTGTGGCCACTCGGTCCCAACAGGCTGCTGGTGTGGCCGCTCGGTCCCGGCAGGCTATTGGTGTGGCCGCTCGGTCCCGGCAGGCTGTTGGTGTGGCCGCTCGGTCCCAGCAGGCTGCTGGTGTGGCCGCTCGGTCCCAGCAGGCTGTTGGTGTGGCCGCTCGGTCCCAGCAGGCTGCTGGTGTGGCCACTCGGTCCCAGCAGGCTGCTGGTGTGGCCGCTCGGTCCCGGCAGGCTGTTGGTGTGGCCACTCGGTCCCAGCAGGCTGTTGGTGTGGCCGCTCGGTCCCGGCGGGCTATTGGTGTGGCCGCTCGGTCCCGGCAGGCTGTTGGTGTGGCCGCTCGGTCCCGGCAGGCTGCTGGTGTGGCCACTCGGTCCCAGCAGGCTGCTGGTGTGGCCGCTCGGTCCCAGCAGGCTGCTGGTGTGGCCACTCGGTCCCGGCAGGCTGCTGGTGTGGCCGCTCGGTCCCGGCAGTCTGTTGGTGTGGCCACTCGGTCCCGGCAGGCTGTTGGTGTGGCCGCTCGGTCCCGGCAGGCTGTTGGTGTGGCCGCTCGGTCCCAGCAGGCTGTTGGTGTGGCCGCTCGGTCCCGGCAGGCTGTTGGTGTGGCCGCTCGGTCCCGGCAGGCTGTTGGTGTGGCCGCTCGGTCCCAGCAGGCTGCTGGTGTGGCCACTCGGTCCCGGCAGGCTGTTGGTGTGGCCGCTCGGTCCCAGCAGGCTGCTGGTGTGGCCGCTCGGTCCCGGCAGGCTGCTGGTGTGGCCGCTCGGTCCCGGCAGGCTGTTGGTGTGGCCACTCGGTCCCAACAGGCTGCTGGTGTGGCCGCTCGGTCCCGGCAGGCTATTGGTGTGGCCGCTCGGTCCCGGCAGGCTGTTGGTGTGGCCGCTCGGTCCCAGCAGGCTGCTGGTGTGGCCGCTCGGTCCCAGCAGGCTGTTGGTGTGGCCGCTCGGTCCCAGCAGGCTGCTGGTGTGGCCACTCGGTCCCAGCAGGCTGCTGGTGTGGCCGCTCGGTCCCGGCAGGCTGTTGGTGTGGCCACTCGGTCCCAGCAGGCTGTTGGTGTGGCCGCTCGGTCCCGGCGGGCTATTGGTGTGGCCGCTCGGTCCCAGCAGGCTGTTGGTGTGGCCGCTCGGTCCCAGCAGGCTGTTGGTGTGGTCCGCTCGGTCCCAGCAGGCTGCTGGTGTGGCCGCTCGGTCCCAGCAGGCTGTTGGTGTGGCCGCTCGGTCCCAGCAGGCTGTTGGTGTGGCCGCTCGGTCCCAGCAGGCTGTTGGTGTGGCCGCTCGGTCCCAGCAGGCTGCTGGTGTGGCCGCTCGGTCCCAGCAGGCTGTTGGTGTGGCCACTCGGTCCCAGCAGGCTGCTGGTGTGGCCACTCGGTCCCAGCAGGCTGTTGGTGTGGCCACTCGGTCCCGGCAGGCTGTTGGTGTGGCCACTCGGTCCCGGCAGGCTGTTGGTGTGGCCGTTATGTCCGTGTGTAGGGCTCGCTCTCTGGGAACGTGACACCGTAGTATGCAGCTGCTACTGTTTGTCTCGTTGCCCTTGATGAGGTTCGTTCGTATTGTCTAAGAAGAGGAATGAGATAGTTGTCTGATATCTGCCACTGGGAGGAACTTTCTACTTCCATCTCTCAGTATCATCAACAAGTTTCGACTCATCCTTTTCTGGTCCTACCCTTAACGTACGAATCAAACTGAATACACCAAAGAATCAGAAAATGGAACACCAAAAATCGTGCAGCCATTGATATTAAGGTATACAGCCTTCAACCGTCCCGGTGAGGCTGGAGACGTGGGAACAAGACGGCCTTGTGACGGCCATTGATGGCGCGTTAACACTCGGCCAAAATTATGCTGTTGAACTGGAATTCTCATGACGGGTGATGGGGTCTGGATATTATCGGTCTGGGTCGTTTTCCATTAGACGCCTCTTAAAAAAAAACACCCAGAACTAACTTCGTTGCAATTCCCAAATCGTACCACCTCTGCTTGTGCAGCCATCTCCGCCCCCTCACAAAAGATGAGATGTGCGCATACATAGGACTCGGAAGATTGGGAACTATCAACTGCGATTTAAATCAGGTGAGCCTTCAGATACAGTGCTGTGATCGAACGGGATCAGTTCATGACGTTCAGAAGTCTCCAGGCTCTTGCATACGATTTGCGATGTGTGTAGCCAGATAACCACTAGCAGTCCAGGCGCCCTTAAGCCCAAGTAAACAAACATCTGCGATGTGACATTAATGCGCTTGTTCGTACGTTTACGTGCAGTTTTTATACCGTGTTTGCTCTCGTACGTGCAGTTTACGTACAGGCGTCAATATTAACCGTTATTGTGTCGCCCAGTCTGTAGAGGACTTCATCACCAGTAACCGTTATTGTGTCGCTCACAGTTGGTGGAGGATTTCGTCACCAGTAACCGTTATGGTGCCACCCACAGTCGGTGGAGGATTTCGCCACTAGTAACCGTTATTGTGTCGCTCACAGTTGGTGGAGGATTTCGCCACTAGTAACCGTTATTGTGTCGCTCACAGTTGGTGGAGGATTTCGTCACTAGTAACCGTTATTTTGTCACCCATAGTCGGTAGAGGATTTCGTCACTGGTAACCGTCATTGTGTCGCCCACAGTCTTGGTATGACTTCGTCACTAATAACCGTTATTGTGTCGCCCACAGTCGGTGGAGGACTTCATCTTGTTCATCGGCACATTGGTCGCGTTCATCGCCTTCATTCTATGGTGTTGTTTTCCCGTCATACCGAAGGACTCTCTGCCTAACCCCGACAACCAGTACCGGCATTACAAGAAGACCGACGCCAACGCCATGTACAAGGAACTGCAGCGCAGCTAACGTGACCACTCAGATGGCAGCACCGTCTCGTCACTAGGCGTCGCTGCCGGCCGGGCACGAGTCGGTCGCGGGCCGGCGCCTCCTTCCCACTTACGCCGTTTGGTTTTGTGATCAATTTTTAGGCGAGCTTAAGCCGGGTTTTGGTGGCATGTTGACGCGATGTGTGCGTGGGACTGTGACGTCGACGGCAGCGGCCACCGTCACGCACCGTCAGACTCTGTCGAGGTGTGGGCCGGTGCGATTATTCATTTTACTCCATGTCTGCCGGGCGGTCGCTGCGGGTGGCAAAGTTTTGCGCATTTGTTTATTAGCCGGGAAAGCCGTAGGTTCGTCTGAGGCGCACGCTCTCGTGGCCATATTGGCCGAGTGAGTTGCTGGCTGGTCCGTACCTCAGAAAAGTATATGCTAACTCAGCTGAATGTGTGTGGGTTCGATTGCCCTGTGCTGGCAATGTTTCTCAGGTGCAGAGGTGATGTGCTGGTTACCTGACCTGACCTGACCTGACAGAGGAGCGGAGATGATTGTTTGTGTGTGTGTACAACCAGCGGTGAACTGTTCCCCGCCTTGTCGCCGTGTTTCAGTGATGTGGCGACACCCGACCCTGCCCCACCCCCACCCGCCTCTGTTGTACGATGATATGGTATGATCCGTCTGGTGATCTGAATGTGGTCGGCTCGGTCAACCCATTACCGACATTCCGCGGCCGTCCGGTGGCCTGTGTCGGACCTGCCGCTGCCACCACCGCCGCCATCGCCGCCGCCACCGCCACCCCGCCACCGCCACATCGCCCTGCCTGATGGTCAGATATGAAGAGAGAGCCATCGCTCTCTCTTCATATCTCCATGTTTTAATGGTGAGTTCCACGAACTCCGAGTTAAGTTGCTCCCTTTGCTACAACCACATGCACTCCTGCGACAGCGGTGAGCTCGGCAATAGTGTCGCACCCTCCTCCCCGCTGTCGTGCATGTTCGGCCCATGTCGTCCATGTGTGACGGTTCATGGTTCGAGATGAATAGTTGTTTAGACATGCACCTTGTGAAAGGCTGCTGCGTACATGACCAGCCAAAGCCCACGCGATGCGGTGCTCTGAATATCACGCGAGGGCTTGATCTCGATCGCTATCCCGAACTCAATTTGAAACCAGAGTATCACCCAGAAACCGCAGCTGAAATCATATCCCGAGCTCCACCTCCACCCCGAGCCTCTCCCGAGCTCCTCTTGGCGGAGGTGTCATATCCTCTTGGCAAGGGTGCCCCTCGGGCACCCTTGCCGAGCCCTACTGCATCACCGAGCGTCTGGCTGGTGCTGACAGCGTATCAGCCAGCGCCACCTGTGGCTCCTCTCCTGGTCAGCTCTGTCTACGTCTCCGTGTACTGACAGTGCAGTAGCCAGCACCGTCTGTGGCTCCTCTCCTGGTCAGCTCCGTCTACGTCTCCGTGTACTGACAGTGCAGTAGCCAGCACCGTATGTGGCTCTTCTCCTGGTCAGCTCCGTCTACGTCTCCTTGTACTGACAGTGCAGTAGCCAGCACCGTCTGTGGCTCCTCTCCTGGTCAGCTCCGTCTACGTCTCCGTGTATTGACAGTGCAGTAGCCAGCGCCACCTGTGGCTCCTCTCCTGGTCAGCTCCGTCTACGTCTCCGTGTACTGACAGTGCAGTAGCCAGCACCGTCTGTGGCTCCTCTCCTGGTCAGCTCCGTCTACGTCTCCGTGTATTGACAGTGCAGTAGCCAGCACCGTCTGTGGCTCCTCTCCTGGTCAGCTCCGTCTACGTCTCCGTGCATTGACAGTGTATCAGCCAGCGCCACCTGTGGCTCCTCTCCTGGTCAGCTCCGTCTACGTCTCCGTGGGCTGCTCCGTGTACTGACAGTGTATCAGCCAGCGCCACATGTGGCTCCTCTCCTGGTCAGCTCCGTCTACGTCTCCGTGTACTGACAGTGCAGTAGCCAGCGCCACCTGTGGCTCCTCTCCTGGTCAGCTCCGTCTACGTCTCCGTGGGCTGCTCCGTGTACTGACAGTGTATCAGCCAGCGCCACATGTGGCTCCTCTCCTGGTCAGCTCCGTCTACGTCTCCGTGTACTGACAGTGCAGTAGCCAGCGCCACCTGTGGCTCCTCTCCTGGTCAGCTCCGTCTACGTCTCCGTGGGCTGCTCCGTGTACTGACAGTGTATCAGCCAGCGCCACATGTGGCTCCTCTCCTGGTCAGCTCCGTCTACGTCTCCGTGTACTGACAGTGCAGTAGCCAGCACCGTCTGTGGCTCCTCTCCTGGTCAGCTCCGTCTACGTATCCGTGGGCTGCTCCGTGTACTGACAGTGTATCAGCCAGCGCCACCTGTGGCTCCTCTCCTGGTCAGCTCCGTCTACGTATCCGTGGGCTGCTCCGTGTACTGACAGTGTATCAGCCAGCGCCACCTGTGGCTCCTCTCCTGGTCAGCTCCGTCTACGTATCCGTGGGCTGCTCCGTGTACTGACAGTGTATCAGCCAGCGCCACCTGTGGCGCCTCTCCTGGTCACTCCGTCTACGTCTCCGTGGGCTGCTCCGTGTACTGACAGTGTATCAGCCAGCGCCACCTGTGGCTCCTCTCCTGGTCAGCTCCGTGTACTCCTTCACGTACTCCGCATACTTCCATGCAAACGGCGGCTAGAATCGAGGCACACTGTCGTCCCTTGATTACCATATTTATGTGAACTGTGATACGGCTGCTCACCAATACTTGGCAATGTATGGAGCGCTGGCTGGTGTGTACTCGTCAGTGTGGGGTATGAAGGGGAGGGATTTGTGATTTTATGAACCTGTCGTGCATACACTTGATGGCGTATTTTGGTCTTGTGATAGTTTCAGTCAAGTTCTGCCGGGCCGTCGCACAGGCATGCAGTGCGATATGCAACCATTTATTCTGCAGAGAATGGGCGACATCTGCTCCTCTCCTCCCACGGATTTTTCTTCGCGCCCCAGTTTCAGACCTTTTACGCTAGATCTCTTAACTGTGACGACGTTTTTAACCGTTCTCTTTACGATGAAAAAAATGGAAGTTTGGGTTCGAATCTCACAATCGACGACATTTACCGAGTCCACCCGCGACCAACCGGCGTGAGAGGTTGGCGACGCTATATAACCTAGCGGTTGAATGCGTCGTAAAACAACCCAAGGTTCTTCTTCTTCTTGTAATTCTACTAGGATAGCGTACATACCACACTGGATTTGCCAGGGGGCCATTTCACGGGGGGAAGGGCCAAATAACACCCAATATTTTATATTTTGATGAAAGCAATGATGTGGGGCTATCTGATGCGCCGAATCCAGGTGTACCATTTTTACAAAGCTCGGGTCAACGGTCAAGGAGTTGTAGCCTCGGGAATGTTTGAGATGTCACTTTTGTGCAAAAGTATATATCGGTGACCTCGCAATAATCAACTGAAACTTTTGACTATTTCGAAATTTTCGTTTACGGGCAATTTGAAATCGTGGCATCGTAACCTAAGGTCGTGGGACCGACTTTAACTCTCGGGACAGTCACAATGCGATTTCAAAAAGTGCAGAAATGTAGTTCGATATCTTTCGAAGTAATAAATAAAAATATTGTTTTGCCCTTGAAACTGTACATATCCGTTCAAAATTAGCCATGTATGGTTGTTTTTGTGCTAGTTTATCGTGGCTTGTATAAATATGTATTTATAACGGTATATTACTGAAATACAAGGCTTTTGACATTCGAGGCACGCGATGGGAGGATAATGTTAGTCATCTGATCTTGAATGTTGTGCTGCGCAAGTGTTCTCGTGAGGTCAAGGGTTAAACAAAATGGCAGAAATGTCCAAATCGTGGTAGTAGATGATTTATGAGTTCTACCTTACGATGAATTGCAAGAAGAGAGAAGCATCCACAACATAGCAATCACATTACGATAGCTAAGAAACCTTCGCGCAACCATTTACTGCCTCGCGAAAATAAAAATCTGCGAATGTAGTGAAATATCAGGAAGGGCACAAACAAGGGGTGGCGCCGTGTTTGAGTGCTCACTGCTCACTCGGTGATCGTGCTGCCTGTGAATCGAGGAAATTTCTGAGGGTACCCCCACCCCCGACGAGGCAACACCTTTCTATGGTGGGGTGGGGGGGGGGGATTGCGTGCCCCAATGATCCGGCTCCCATCTTACCGGTGAGGGGTGAGACACTAAGAGTGCCTCACTCGTCCTTCCATCCATACGCTCCCATTCCAATGTCCATCTCATCTCAACATACATGTCCTTCACCTGGCCCTGCAACACCAATTCTCCCTAATACGAGCAGGCAGGACAACTTCCCCGGTCCTGTCCTCCAGCTGTTTTATCGGGGTAGCCGCGCCCCCTCGGCCCGTCCTCCGGGGTTGACGGAGTCCTGGAGGCTGAGATCCCCCGTCGCACGGTGCTAGTTGTGGCGGGGGACCAACACGCCTCTTTGGTCCCGATATCCCGGAGGGGCGGGCGGGCCCGTAATGCCCCATACGGGTCAAGTGGCTAGTCGTCTCGGGCCGGGGGCCTGGGCTTTCCCAATGTCTGCCGGCCCGGCCGGCTGGGGTCAAGAGGTGGGCGGTGCTGGATCCCGGTCGGGGTGGTGAGACTCTCTCTCCCGGCCGGGTGATGGCACCGCCTGCCCCGTATAGCTCCTCGGGCGCCTGGCGTCCTCCCGTCCGCGGGACTCAGGCGTCCCCCCAGTTGGGCCCCTACGTGGTGGGGCGCCACGGGGAGTCGAAAACAAACAATTACATGGCATCCAAAACAACAGAAAACACTCTTGGTCCCTCTCGAGAGGGCCATACCAATTCTTACCTCCGCCGAAATCGGGACACCTCTACGGAGGTTACCCCGGTGCCTCGTCTGCTTGTGTTCCGAGGGAGGAACAAGAGCCTCGCGTCCCTGTCCCCGTTTCAGAGGAGAGACGGCTGCGACAGGTTTGGATACATTTTAAGATGCGACAAACTGAAAGATGGTGCACTAGATGTGGAGTGTGTGAAAGCAGAGCAGGCAGCCAGGACGCTTAAATCATCTGAGTTTGTGTACTGTGTGCAGAGAGATGGGAAAAAGGAGAAAGAAATTGTTGCGATCACAGTAGAGACTCACAAAACAAAACCAAAACCCATCGCGTGGGGTTATAAACTGTTTCGATTTGAGGGAGGTATCGGAGGATGAGATCGTTGATGAACTGGCAAATTTCGGAGTCATCGCCGCGATAAAAATGAAAGTGAAAAGAGGTGCAGACTTCATTCCAACTTATAACATTATTTTGACGTTTAGCAGAACAGACATACCTCCGGAGATCAGAGTTGGCTACCTACGAGTGAAAGTACGAGTTTTTTTTTCTCCAAATCCAATGCGCTGCTTCAAATGTCACAAATTTGGACACACCACTCAATATTGCCGAAAACGCCCAGCGTGTAGCAAGTGTGCCTCCCATGAGCATCCTTTTGAGAATTGCATTTCCGAAAGCCCATTTTGTGCCAACTGCGGTGACTGACAGGAACTCCACACGTATGATCGTGCGTGCCCAAACTGAATTAAAGAAAAGGAGATTATATCACTTAAACACACCAACAAATTAATGTTTAGACAAGCTAGAGAGTTATATGAAAGATCGCATCCCATAATATCATACGCATCAAAGGCCAAGAACATCACATTGCTTCCACATACAGCCCGATAGGGCCTCCGAGCTGATCACCCAACTAACAGCCCTTCTCCGAGCATTTGGAGTGCCCCTGGCAACACCAGAGAGGCAGGCGCAGTCCCTCCCACAAAACACCGAAACCACCGAGGTCCGGCTCACAATTGAAGTCATTGATGAACAATCCGAGGCCTCATCCAGATCGGTTTCTGTGGGCGAGAAATGGACTCTGGCCACCCGGTCTAGGAGGCTTGCTCGGTCCCCTCTACCCAAGCCCAGCCCCTCCCCTTCTACCACATCACCTACCTTGAAATCCCCGCCTCCCACCAGGCGCGAACTTTTGAGCCCCCAGCGTGATTTTCTGCGGCTCAGACAGTCTTTCTGCGGCCCCCATCGTGATTTTCAAGGACCACGGCACGACATTTTCTGCTCCCAGTGTGGTTTTCAGGGGCCCCGGTCAAACTTTCGGTGCCCCCAGCGCGATTATCAGAGGCCCCGGCACGACCTTTTGGGACCCACTGTGATTTTGAGGGTCCGGCCAGTCTTTTTCGGGCCTAGTGTCATCTTCGCGGGGTCCGGAGACACGTTTTGGCCCCCAGCGTGATTTACAGGGGCACGGTCCGACCCTTAAGGCCGTAGCGTGATTTCATGGGGCCGTGGCGCGACTTATCGGGGTTCCGGCGCGACTTTTTGGAGGCCCAACGGTATTTTTAGGGACCCGATCCCACATTTTGGAGCCATCAGCGTCATTTTTAGGATCCCAGGACAATTTTTGAGGAATTCAATGTGATTTTCAGGGGCCTTGGTGGGATTTAGGGAGGCCCCAGCCTCACTTTCAGGGATCCTTGCGCGATTTTTTGGCGGCTCCAAAGTGATTTGTGTGGGCCCCGGTGCGATTGTTGGGGACACCAGCATGATTTTTAGGGAGCCTGGCGCTATTTTTCCGAACCCAGGCGCGATTATTTGGGGCCCACCACCTCTCATGTGGAGGGGGACTGCTCCAATGCCCCCTCCCTTCGATACGCCAATGCGCATGCCCCAATGATTGTATAGCTTAACCATGACGTCTATGGAGTACATCGCACAAAATCGACATTCCTATGCCCATTCAACTGCTTGCACCAGAAGTAGTGTTCAGAAATATACACCCTGCAATTGGCCTAAATTCATATCATCATCTTCAGGGTTCTTAAATATTAGCCTGGACGTACACATCACTGGACGATGAAGAGCCTTGGTAGTAGTCTCCGTTGTAATTCGATGTTTTGTACTTTTAATCAAAATGTCGTCATTGAATAGATTCTGGGATCAGTGTCTTTACTAAGCAGAGATTGTTACATATATCATGGCACCACCATCTTACCGAACCATTTCTGTTCAACGACATAATTTGAATTCAATGTTTAACGTGCTGTCAATGCCACTACGCAGTTACCCAGCTGAAGATCCACTCGGGTCAGTTGCCATGCTCGTCATGTGCCTTCTCAGGTCACATGACAAGCATCGCTCGTTACTCGTCACATCATCACTCTTCATATCACTCCTCATGTGGCCTTGTCAGGTCGCACCACGAGCGCCTAACCCTCTCAGGTATTCTAAGATTCTGACAGGCGTTCTCGCACTTGAAGTTGATATAATAGGTTGTGGACTTCATTATTGTATCTATGCTTCCATAATACATGATGGAAATAAGTATTTTGTTATGTTGGATACCAGCACCGACAATACCCAGGCATCTCACTGAAAAGGTTGGATATTTGTGTGCTGTGCCAAACTGTGAAAATCCATTGAAAGGTGGCATTCTTACGTCCTATGTCATACTACAGTCACGCAATGTATGTATCGTGGCTGTAATTGTATGCTTCAGTGATCAAAATACATGTAAATGTTGAAGGGTATGGCAGTTAGGAGTAAGGCCATATATAATACATGGCTATGTAATATCAAGGCAAGGAACTTGCACTTGCAAATTGTACGTCTTACCTTGATTGTGTTACGCTACTGCCTGCAGCCTTTCTAATTTTCTACTGTAGGCAATATTAATGAAATCGATGTTAAATATGTTAACCGTAAAAGAACCACATTGAAACTCCAGTATAAATGTATTTTGGTACTAGCTGGCACATCATCTGCTTTATAGTCTTTTCATAACTTAATATAAGGTGTGAATATCCATACATCTGTTGCATTACATCAAATCCTGAATTAGTTGCGTTGTTGTAAGGTCATGTCCAAGTGTGTATGACTTAAAAATGAAGTTCTACCATGTGATATGTGCAACTTTTATTTAGTTATGGATTGCAGGAACCTTTTCACATATTCAAATGTGTGCATGCTGCCATTTATTAAATTTAAATGCCTCAAAAGTGAGAGGGCCAGCTACCATTGTTGCACCCCCCACACACACTCTGAAAAGTGGGAGGGCCATGCCCCCCCCCGGCGCAAAATGACCTTTGCAGTCGACGCGCCCCTAAACACCAATTCACCACCACACCATGGCCCCACTGCCCCCTGTTCCTATGCCTATGTTTAAGGCCATAGCGATATTGAAGTGTGTTTCTGGTTTGTCATACAGTGCTGGCCGAATGACTGCACCTATACACCGTTATCTCATTCGTTCTAAGATTGACTATGCGTGTTTTTTGTTGTATACGACGGTGCGTGTGCTACCACGAAGCGAATGCTAGATCCAGTGCACCTCGCTGCGTCAGGGCCTCCTTCAAGAAGTTTTCACCAGGTGGGATTTCTTGTTCATACCTAATCAGCATAATATGGCGTCATTGGCGGAACTAGCCCACCTGCTTGGGGAAGGTCAACTTTCGGCGCTGCCCAACCCTAAGCCCCCCCAGTGGCGTACCTAGGGTTTACGTCATGGGAGGGGCAAACGGATTTGAGGATACCCAACCTACCACTATTCTTGGTTTAAGGGCAACGGATTTCGACCACTGTTTTTCAAAAGGATCCTTTTTATTTTGTTAAAACGAAAATGATTAGCGACCAACTTAATTGTCATGTGGAGGGAGCCCAATATCTATCACCATCGTTTCTGGGTCACCGGATTTCAACCCTAACCCTCCACCCTGTTCGATTTGTTTTGGTGTCCCTTGACAAGTTACTTCAGAATGCTGAAGTTAAACATGTGCAAATCACTTAAAATGCAATATTTTCCAATTTCAGTCATTCCAGTTCAGAACGCCCGGTCGCCACCACGCCAACGTTCGTGTATGTGTATGCCCGACTTGCGCATTCGGCGCATTCACCACACTTCGTGCGACTCTATGGTTTCTGCTAGGCCTTCTACGATTTGCTAGCTGCGCTACGCCTGCAAAATACGACAGTTCCCGGCACATCCATCATATCCAGCGGTGTTCTCCCGTGACATGCATGCGGCCCTTCGTGATCATGTTAAGAGAGAAATACCTTACTGTGTGAGAATGAGAACGCTCCTCAGACAAATGAAAATTGGAATGCAAGGAATCAGGCAGTATGAGCAAACAACTACTCCCCCGATCTCCCCCTTCATCGACATCGCCCTCGCTGTCGAGAGAAAACAAGATGTGACAAAAGAGGAGCTTCTATCACGTACATTCGAACACATTTCTTCAGCATGTCATGGTAACATCGTGACATACACAGATGACTCAAAGACTGACACCGGCGTGGGTAGTGTTTTAACCAGCATCATATCATTGTACGATACATTTTATCGCAACTTACTTCGCTGCATCGCGTGGGAAAACAAGTAACACTTTGCTGGATTCCAGCACATGTCGGAATCCGTGGTAGCGAGCTGGCCGACGGGGCTGCAAGGCGTGCAGCACAAGCGCCAAGGAGTCGCGTTCTCTCACTTCCTGCCAGTGACTACTACCCAATTATCTCATAATTTATTATCAGACAGTGGCAGGGCAGATGGGATCAAGTGGAGTTCAACAAATTAAAGCAAATATAACCACACTTAGCGCTGTGGCCCTCGTCCTTCAGCCAAACTAGAAGGGACGAGGTAGCCATCTGTCGTCTCAGAATTGGTCACACTCTAGCAACACATAAGTATTTATTGTCCGGGGACGAAAGGTCGAAATGTGTTGGGTGCAATGCCGCGCTGACTGTGCACCATGTGCTGGTGGCGTGCCCGGCATATACAGAAGAACGTAGGCGCCACTTCGGATATCATGCGAACACTTTGAAGTTGGAAGACTTATTGGGAAATGATTCCCGATTTATACACAATATAGCAGCTTTGTGCTTCCTTGCGGAGATAACATTTGACGTAATATATGCACTTGCCTAGCTGATAATTTGCTTCCCCAGATATTCTATTAAGCGCCCTAATGCCGAAATAACTACCGATGTTTTATATTCGTATGTGACAGTCTGACTCGTGGTTAGGCAGGCTTGTTATGGGTGCAATATAACCCACTGGGGTTGACGCACCCTAAAACCCCAATAATCATCATCACCTACGCAAAGGCTACTTCCAAGGAGGGCGAAGTGGTTGTCCAGTACGATTTCGCTGAAAATTATTCATTTGTGGTGCAGGATGCAGCTCAAGGCTTCCACTGGGTTTCGTCCCAGTGTACCATGCACCAGTTTGTGGTGTACTGGCGTGAGGTCGAGGTACTGTGCCATCGGAGCTACTGCTGTATCTCTGACGGCACAAAGCACAACACCGGCATGGTGCATGCGTTCCTGCAACGGCTTAGCCCAGAAATTAGGGCCGCAGTACCTGACCTAAAAACATATTTATTTCGTGGACGGCAGTACACGAATAAACATGACTTCATCAATGTGTGTCACCATCAGACAGATTTTGGGGCACCCTGTGAGTGGCTTTTTGTCACATCTCATGGCAAGGGCGCTTGCGATGGCATCGGGGGCACAGTCAAGCGTGCCGCGGCTCAAGAGAGCCTAAAGTGCCCGCTTAACAACCAGATACTGACGGCAGAGAACATGTTTGAGTATCAAGCAAGTCAGCTGCATCAAGTTCATATTTGGATCAAAGCAGGAGGCAATGGACGTCACAACCCACCTCACCGAGAGCTTCTCGAAAGCCATCACGGCGAAGGGAACACATGGGTACCACAAGTTCGCACCAGTAACCCACATCACCGTAATAGTTCATGAACTGTTTGCCGATGTAAATGGTATGTTAATGTGTGTGCTAATGGTAGCTGGGTGAAGTGAGACGTGTTAGTGTGCGCGCTGATACAGATTGTGTTGATTAATATTTTCGCAGTGACAAATCATCAGTCTGAACTGAAATTCTGACAAGATATGGGGTGATCTGCAGATCTGTAGATCATTACATTGCATTGCATTGTAATACTGCACTGCAACACATTATTGTAGTGCATTGCATTGTGTAATTCTGTTACTTTATTTTATTGCACCGATGTAAACGGCTCATGATCTAATTCGATTCATTTCAGGCTCGGCATGTGTCAATGGATGCGTCCGCGCCAAATTTGTTCTCAAGCAGTTCAATATGAATGCAATTACTCAGTTAATGAGGTTCATCTTTTCGTTTTCAGAATGTGGGGTTTGAAACGCCAGAAGGTTGATATTATAGTGGTTGGCGGTGATAAAAATCCCTTCAGTGTTGTCAGTGAAATATGATCGGACATTTTTCCTGTGCTGACATTGAGGCAGAAATATATTTCATAAGGTGAGAACATTGCTATTCCTTTTCTCCTTACGAGTGACGATCTAGGATTTCACAAATCACCCTTCGTCGCTTCTGAATTTCCAAAATAGCATTGTGACTGTCTCGAAGGTCAAATTAGGCCACTGTTGCCTTATGTCACAAGCTCACGATTTTTAAAAACGCTTGAACACAATTTTCGTATTTGACACAAGAGGCGGTGGATCATGACGAGTTCAGCGATTCGTTCAGTTGCGTACAATTCGTGTTACTCTTCATTTAGTTCCAGATCTCCAAAGACTTAAGTGACGTCTCAAAAATATCCGATGCTATAACTCCTCAACTGTTGCTTCGATCTTTCTCAAAATTGCACAACTGGCTTTTAGAGACAAACTAACCCTGTATGAGCAGTTTCATGGACATATAAAGTGTAATTTGACCCGTTCATTTGTCGATATGTCGTGGAATGGGCCACCTACCACAATTCGGAGACATTTCTGCCATTTGTTTAACCCTTGACCTCACAACGAGTTAGAACATTTGTGCAACGCAACACTCAAGATCAGATGACACATTCTCATCCCATCACGTTCCTCGAACGTCAAAAGGCTTATATTTCAGTAATATACCGTTCTAAACAGATATTAAAACAGGCTACGATAAACTGGCGCAGAAACAACCATGCATGCCTAATTTTGAACGGATATGTAGATTTGTTTTGGGGAAAAACCACATGTTTGAATTTTTGCTTCGAAAGATAAGATATCAGACTTCATTTCTGCACTTTTTAAAATCGCATTGTGACTGTCCCTAAAATTGGAGTAGGTCACGATGTCACGATTTTTCTGCAACAAGACTCAAAATAGATTGAAATGGCCCGTGATTCAAATTTGTATTTAAATCAGTCGCGACAAGATTCAAATGGCCCGTAAGCGAAAATTCCGAAATAGCCAAAAGATGCAGTGTGTTTGGTTGGTTGCAAAAGTATATTTTGGTGAACTCACAATAGTGAGTTCACCAAAATATACTTTTGCACAATTGGAATTGTTCTTCATTGTATTAAGGACCTCAAAAGACACCCTTGTTTGGTGACATCTCAGAAATACCCTACGCTATAACTCCTTGACCGTTGACCTGATCTTTCTATAAAAAGGGCACAGCCGGAATCGGCGCATCAGATAACCCTACACAAATATTCTCATCAAAATATAAAATATTTGGTGTTATGCTCTCCTCGATTTGTCATGGAATGCGTCAGGTATGTGATCTTGGCGAAGAAGGGAACAACAAAGAACACTAGAAAATACGATTTGGAAAATTATAGCGTATTTTGCTGATGTATATTGAAAACGAAACATAAACCATATTCCATTGCATTCGATAGGAATATATTTTCATTCGAAGCGCATCGCGCTGATCGGAACCAAGATGGTGGTGCGCGCACGCGTTTCCAAACATTATTTGGGGGGGGGGGGGACACAATACATGAAGGCAATGGTGAGCCCAAATGTGTTGTGGGGCACGATCCACATGGTCCCATGTTAAGCTAAAATAATAGGATGGGGAATCCAACATTGAGGGGGTCCCTTCGAAAGCAGATCAACGACATCCCTGGGTGGGGGAATCTGAAGTATCTCACAACGCAGATCGGGCTAATTTGATGACGCCACCGGTGTCAACAAACACAGGGATAGCCTTTATTCAACAATTAGACAAGTGCATCTTTGACCACGGAAGAACAGTTCGTTCCGTCTGAATACAAGGGTCAGAATTGTAAGAACTGAACAGGCAGACCTTCTTCGAAATCTGTACTCGAATACTCAAATCAGCACCACGTTTTATTTTATTTGGCTCTTGCTATGGGCCACAAGTGCTACCGATACTGCGACAGCAGCGACATCTGGAGCGCTATTTAAACATCGCACCGTTCCCAGGTCACACACACTACACCTGCCGCCACACTGTTATCGTACCGCACCCCCCCTGCCCCCCTGTTTCGTACCGTTCCCAGGTCACACACACTACACCTGCCGCCACACTGTTATCGGTACCGTTCCCAGGTCACACACACTACACCTGCCGCCACACTGTTATCGTACCGTTCCCAGGTCACACACACTACACCTGCCGCCACACTGTTATCGTACCGTTCCCAGGTCACACACACACTACACCTGCCGCCACACTGTTATCGTACCGTTCCCAGGTCACACACACTACATACACCTGCCGCCACACTGTTATCGTACCGTTCCCAGGTCACACCACACCTGCCGCCACACTGTTATCGTACCGTTCCCAGGTCACTGCCGCCACACTGTTATCGTACCGTTCCCAGGCCACACACACTACACCTGCCGCCACACTGTTATCGTACCGTTCCCAGGTCACACACACACTACACCTGCCGCCACACTGTTATCGTACCGTTCCCAGGTCACACACACACACTACACCTGCCGCCACACTGTTATCGTACCGTTCCCAGGTCACACACACTACACCTGCCGCCACACTGCTATCGTACCGTTCCCAGGTCACACACACTACACCTGCCGCCACACTGTTATCGTACCGTTCCCAGGTCACACACACTACACCTGCCGCCACACTGTTATCGTACCGTTCCCATCACACACACTACACCTGCCGCCACACTGTTATCGTACCGTTCCCAGGTCACACACACTACACCCCGCCACACTGTTATCGTACCGTTCCCAGGTCACACACTACACCTGCCGCCACACTGTTATCGTACCGTTCCCAGGTCACACACACTACACCTGCCGCCACACTGCTATCGTACCGTTCCCAGGTCACACACACACTACACCTGCCGCCACACTGTTATCGTACCGTTCCCAGGTCACACACACACACTACACCTGCCGCCACACTGTTATCGTACCGTTCCCAGGTCACACACACTACACCTGCCGCCACACTGTTATCGTACCGTTCCCAGGTCACACACACACTACACCTGCCGCCAGACTGCCATTGCACTGTTCCCAGGTCACACACACTACACCTGCCGCCACACTGTTATCGCACCGTTCCCAGGTCACACACGCTACACCTGCCGCCACACTGCCATCGCTGCCTGTCAAAACAGCCGACAAACACGACGCTTCGTCAGTGAACCACCGCCGTGTGCTTTGTGCGCTGGCTTCACCAGGGGAGGTGGAGGCCAGCCGTAGTCATTGGGCAGATCATGGCGATGATTCAGTGTTTGCCCGGCACCACTGGAGAGGAATGCCAGCAATGAATTCACAGAAACAGCAACTGACATCGGCTCTCGGGTGGGTATATGGTGATCTGTACCTACCATCAGGACTCCATCGCGGCACATTTTTCCGCTGGAGTGTGGCAGATTAGGCATGTAGCGTGTCTTGGGGGCATTAAAAAAAAACAATTAAACCTTTGTGAAACATTACTCAATACGAGCGGGGGCGACACCCCAGCCAGTGTATTCCGATGTATATGGTACACAAGTTTAGTCGAGGGGCCTGACCTGGGCCGAGCTTATCGTCACGTTCTTGAAACTGTAATAATGAATTTGCCACATCGTTTTACGTTCTAATTTCTGGACCGTCAGATGTGCTGTTCTAATTTTGATGCTTCACATTTTTGTCGCAATATTCTCTGAAGACCTCTTGATGTGTATTCAAAGAAAATGTCTCGCGGCGGCACGTCCGCTCTGGGCCAACTAGACTGATCCACGACGTGATGCAGCATTTCATGTTTATAATTGTCCGACTCAAAATCAGAGCTGCTCTTTTCATCTTGAGATGACTAACCTTAATCACCATATTTCTCGTGAAATGCTCTCAATGTTTGTTCTCAGGAAAGGTTGGTGGCGACATTCTCGTGCACGGGCATAACCAACCAAACCATAGATCTGGCACTGCAGCCGGCCATATATCAATCCGTCCACGGTGGCGAAGTGGTAGGACGGCCGGTTAGTGTTCCGCGACTCTCGACTTCAGTCCCAGAGGGAATAACGCTTTTAATTTCAGCGTTTACTAATGGGATTTGGTGCAGTTGTCGCATCCGAAGCAACTTTAGCTTTGCTACATGCTTGAAAGCTCGTGGCCGTATAAACACTCGCCAATGCACCTGAACCTGTAAAGGCCGGACACGGCGGGACGTCCGCCGCGTTTGATTAAAAGTTTAATTTATTAGTCATTAAGTTAATATTTGGTAAGTTAAGTGAAGTAATTTAGCTTAATTAAGCTAATGATTTGAATTAATTAACCAGTCATTAACCTTCTAGATATCATAAACTGAGGACACATTGTGCCAAAATCTCCGTGGACAAAGGAGACAAAGAGACACCCATTTAAAAAGCATGGAACAACATGGAACTTAATTTGGATATTATATGTTGCCACAGTTTTGTGTATGTTCTTGGGAAAAACTTCCTGAGTTTGAGGCAGTCAGGGGTGTTATTTTCCGTATTTTTTAAAGGGTAAGTGTCCCATCAATGCTGGCATTGCCGCCCCCCCCCTCCCCAATCATTTCGCCTTTTAACATGGAACCGTATGGAGTGCGCAACCCTCCCCCCAATCCATTTGGGTTCATCCATTGCTTTGATGTATTATACCCCTCAATCATGTTCAGAAATCGCTGCCCCTGGTGGCAGCTATGGGGTTACTTAATTAGCTAGTAGTTACCTAATCGTCTTAGTAGCATAGTTTGAATCAATTTCATACACTGAGTGAACATTTTAGCTACCAATCGTGAGTATTCACAACAAATAGGTTTATTGCCCGAAATAACCTCAATGTCCAGGTTATGTCGGTCAAATTTTGTGGGAAAACGCCAATTAACGCGTCTTCCAAAAGTTATGTTGTGTTGTTTTGCCTTACTTCGCTATGCCTTCGCTTCGCCTTACCAGATGTGATTCGCTTCTTGCCGATCTTAGCTTGCGCGTCGGTGTTCAGGCACACTTCTGTAAAACTCTACAGACTCTAACTATGCTATGTATTAATAAAGTGTATTACTCCTTATATCACCAACTTACGAAGGTCAGCAGTGACCTGATCCGCTGGCGGTTGGTCGGCTTGTGGTCGGGTTGTGGGCAGGTTGTGGTCGGTGTATGGTCGGGTTGTGGGCGGGTTGTGGTCGGTGTATGGTCGGGTTGTGGTCGGTGTATGGTCGGGTTGTGGTCGGTGTGCGGTCGGGTTGTGGTCGGCTTGTGGTCGGGTTGTGGGCGGGTTGTGGTCGGTGTATGGTCGGGTTGTGGGCGGGTTGTGGTCGGTGTATGGTCGGGTTGTGGTCGGTGTACGGTCGGGTTGTGGTCGGCTTGTGGTCAGGTTGTGGGCGGGTTGTGGTCGGTGTATGGTCGGGTTGTGGTCGGTGTATGGTCGTGTTGTGGTCGGTGTATGGTCGGGGTGTGGTCGGTGTATGGTCGGGTTGTGGTCGGTGTATGGTCGGGTTGTGGGCGGGTTGTGGTCGGTGTATGGTCGGGTTGTGGTCAGCTTGTGGTCGGTTTGTGGGCGGGTTGTGGTCGGTGTATGGTCGGGTTGTGGGCTGGTCGTGGTCGGTGTATAGTCGGGTTGTGGGCGGGTTGTGGTCAGCTTGTGAGCGGGTTGTGGTCAGCTTGTGGTCGGGCTGTGGTCGGTGTATGGTCGGGTTGTGGGCGGGTTGTGGTCAGCTTGTGGTCGGTGTATGGTCGGGTTGTGGTCAGCTTGTGGTCGGGTTGTGGTCAGCTTGTCGTCGGGCTGTGGTCAGCTTGTGGTCGGGTTGTGGGCGGGTTGTGGTCGGTGTATGGTCGGGTTGTGGGCGGGTCGTGGTCGGTGTATAGTCGGGTTGTGGGCGGGTTGTGGTCGGCTTGTGGTCGGTGTGTGGTCGGGTTGTGGTCAGCTTGTGAGCGGGTTGTGGTCAGCTTGTGGTCGGGTTGTGGTCGGTGTATGGTCGGGTTGTGGGCGGGTTGTGGTCAGCTTGTGGTCGGTGTATGGTCGGGTTGTGGTCAGCTTGTGGTCGGGTTGTGGTCAGCTTGTCGTCGGGCTGTGGTCAGCTTGTGGTCGGGTTGTGGTCAGCTTGTGGTCGGGCTGTGGTCGGTGTATGATCGGGTTGTGGTCGGTGTATGGTCGGGTTGTGGTCGGTGTGCGGTCGGGTTGTGGTCGGTGTGTGGTCGGGTTGTGGGCGGGTTGTGGTCGGTGTATGGTCGGGTTGTGGGCGGGTTGTGGTCGGTGTATGGTCGGGTTGTGGGCGGGTTGTGGTCGGTGTATGGTCGGGTTGTGGTCGGTGTACGGTCGGGTTGTGGTCGGCTTGTGGTCAGGTTGTGGGCGGGTTGTGGTCGGTGTATGGTCGGGTTGTGGTCGGTGTATGGTCGGGTTGTGGTCGGTGTACGGTCGGGTCGTGGTCGGTGTATGGTCGGGTTGTGGGCTGGTTGTGGTCGGTGTATGGTCGGGTTGTGGGCGGGTTGTGGTCGGTGTATGGTCGGGTTGTGGTCAGCTTGTGGTCGGTTTGTGGGCGGGTTGTGGTCGGTGTGTGGTCGGGTTGTGGGCGGGTTGTGGTCGGGGTATAGTCGGGTTGTGGGCGGGTTGTGGTCAGCTTGTGAGCGGGTTGTGGTCAGCTTGTGGTCGGGTTGTGGTCGGTGTATGGTCGGGTTGTGGGCGGGTTGTGGTCAGCTTGTGGTCGGTGTATGGTCGGGTTGTGGTCAGCTTGTGGTCGGGTTGTGGTCAGCTTGTCGTCGGGCTGTGGTCAGCTTGTGGTCGGGTTGTGGGCGGGTTGTGGTCGGTGTATGGTCGGGTTGTGGGCGGGTCGTGGTCGGTGTATAGTCGGGTTGTGGGCGGGTTGTGGTCGGCTTGTGGTCGGTGTATGGTCGGGTTGTGGTCAGCTTGTGAGCGGGTTGTGGTCAGCTTGTGGTCGGGTTGTGGTCGGTGTATGGTCGGGTTGTGGGCGGGTTGTGGTCAGCTTGTGGTCGGTGTATGGTCGGGTTGTGGTCAGCTTGTGGTCGGGTTGTGGTCAGCTTGTCGTCGGGCTGTGGTCAGCTTGTGGTCGGGTTGTGGTCAGCTTGTGGTCGGGCTGTGGTCGGTGTATGATCGGGTTGTGGTCGGTGTATGGTCTGGTTGTGGGCGGGTTGTGGTCGGCTTGTGGTCGGTGTATGGGCGGGTTGTGGTCAGCTTGTGAGCGGGTTGTGGTCAGCTTGTGGTCGGGTTGTGGTCAGCTTGTGGGCGGGTTGTGGTCGATGTATGGTCGGGTTGTGGTCGGTGTATGGTCGGGTTGTGGTCAGCTTGTGAGCGGGTCGCGGTCAGCTTGTGGTCGGGTTGTGGTCAGCTTGTGGGCGGGTTGTGGTCGATGTATGGTCGGATTGTGGTCGGTATATGGTTGGGTTGTGGTCAGCTTGTGGTCGGGTTGTGGTCAGCTTGTCGTCGGGCTGTGGTCAGCTTGTGGTCGGGTTGTGGTCAGCTTGTGGGCGGGTTGTGGTCGATGTATGGTCGGATTGTGGTCGGTGTATGGTCGGGTTGTGGTCAGCTTGTGGTCGGGTTGTGGTCGGTGTATGGTCGGGTTGTGGTCAGCTTGTGGTCGGTGTATGGTCGGGTTGTGGTCAGCTTGTGGTCGGGTTGTGGTCAGCTTGTGGTCAGGTTGTGGTCAGCTTGTCGTCGGGCTGTGGTCAGCTGGTGGTCGGGTTGTGGTCAGCTTGTGGTTGGGCTGTGGTCGGTGTATGGTCGGGTTGTGGTCGGTGTATGGTCGGGTTGTGGGCGGGTTGTGGTCGGCTTGTGGTCGGTGTATGGTCGGGTTGTGGTCAGCTTGTGAGCGGGTTGTGGTCAGCTTGTGGTCGGGTTGTGGTCAGCTTGTGGGCGGGTTGTGGTCGATGTATGGTCGGGTTGCGGTCGGTGTATGGATGGGTTGTGGTCAGCTTGTGGTCGGGTTGTGGTACGCCTCAGGCGGGCTCATTCAAGTAGTAGACGCAGGGGGCGGCGCCTGGACCGGCCTCAACACTGAAATACGGTGCGAATCTGTGCATCTATTTGGTGGTCTATCCACCCAGAAGCATGTGCTAGGGCCAGACCGAGCCTGACCTAAGGTGCCAACGCAATGCTGCCAATGTGAAGTTACTGACTGGTGCGCAGTGGCGGCGACTCGGCGGACACCGTCACGGAGCCGGACCCACAACTGTCACAACAGCCGGACCCACAACTGTCACAAATTGACACACAACGGTCACAAATTGAAGATAAATGTATGCAATTTCGAAAGAGGACCGAATCATAGTGTCAGAAGAAGTCCATGACCTAAGAGTGAGCATCCAGACGCAGTGTCAGGCCTTCAACACCAGAGTTAAAACATCTTGAATGCTACTTAGAAGAGAGAAAGGGATAGCAGTTTAGAAGAATTAGCTACGGAGCTTAATGAAGCTAAACAGCAGTTAGAAATGCTTGGCGATCAGCAGGAGTGGTCTGATCAGTTTTTTTTCGTTGAATGTGAGATGTCGAAACGAGTAGGTACAGTAGGATATCGAAATTCACAATGGTAATAATGTCATTCAACTGATATCCTTTATATCCTTTAAGTCATTCAACCCTTATATCATTCAAAGTCAATTTTGAGCCAATGTCATACTGATGAATGCATATTTTCGCTTGTTTTGAGAGATACTTAACTCGGGGGTCACCTATGTTCATGATAACGATACAAAATACCTATGCTGCAAACTGGTGTTGCATAACAGAACACGGCAAAGGAAATGATTTTCCATGCAATTGCATTACAAGATATTCGTATGTCCGTTATGGTGAGCATAAGCATGCTACTTATAGACGTGATACTGTTAGAAACAAGGCATGGAGGCTTCATACACACGTATCATGAAGCACGACGTCGATACTTCTTTGGGAAAGATATTGATTCAATGTTCAGGAAGTGGCATATTCCACCCTATGTCGCAAATAATGTACCACTGAGTCTTAGTTAAGCTGGCGTCTGCCGTGCCTCTTATTGTCGGGCAGTGTCATGGCTCGGCGCCATAACCGGGCACTATCACCGCTCCTGGACTATCGCCGCTCCTGGACGGCGGTAGTGCCATGGCTCGGCGCCATAACCGGACACTATCGCCGCTCCTGGACGGCGGTAGTGCCATGGCTCGGCGCCATAACCGGGCACTATCACCGCTCCTGGACTATCGCCGCTCCTGGACGGCGGTAGTGCCATGGCTCGGCGCCATAACCGGGCACTATCGGCGCTCCTGGACGACGGTAGTGCCATGGCTCGGCGCCATAACCGGGCACTATCACCGCTCCTGGACGGCGGTAGTGCCATGGCTCGGCGCCATAACCGGACACTATCGGCGCTCCTGGACGGCGGTAGTGCCATGGCTCGGCGCCATAACCGGGCACTATCACCGCTCCTGGACGGCGGTAGTGCCATGGCTCGGCGCCATAACCGGGCACTATCACCGCTCCTGGACGGCGGTAGTGCCATGGCTCGGCGCCATAACCGGGCACTATCACCGCTCCTGGACGGCGGTAGTGCCCTGACGGCCGGCAGGGGCCAGCTCCCGGCATCCGCGCGAGCCGATGCTGCCGGTGGCGCCAAGCAGCAGGGCACAGCTGCCGGCGAAGACGCAACTGGCGCCGGACCCGGACATTAGCGCCATGGTAGTGGAAACCCTGACGAGGTGCTCTCCGGGTCTCGCCATCGACTGCGGAAATGTGAACCGCGCACACCGCCTACATCAGTGGTTCTCAAACTTTTTGATGTGGCGACCCCTGTGTACCCGGAGCGTCGCGCCGCGACCCCACATTCTGTATTTTTATTATAGTGTTCTGTATTTTGTTACTTGCGAAGCATCACTCATAAATTTACAGGTAGTGCATGAATTTATGGCGACAGCGCCATAAATTCATGCGGTATCAACAACAGCGCGGCGTTATCAGAGCGCAACGGACCAGATGTGTCGGGTCAATTCACAGTCGATGATTGCTCGCGACCCCACCAGAAGGGCCCCGCGACTCCAGCTGGGGTCGCGACCCCTAGTTTGAGAACCACTGGCCTACATGGACTCGGCAATCGGCCAGTGTGCGGTTCGTGCGCTGAGGCCCGGGAATTGTTCGTGATCGCGTCATGGTGAGATGCTTGGAGCTATATGGCAAGGACGAAGACCAGTCATTTACATCAACGAGAGCCTCACACCAATTGAATATACGATTTTTTTTTATCTCGCAGCCTTCTAGAAATCAAAAAGAAAACACAAATCTGTACGGTCTACAGTCGAGGTGGACAGGTCTTCTATAAGACCGACAAGGTTAGTGCTGGCGCCAGCGTGAACTCACCCGAGAAGCTCACCCAGCATGATTTCTTTCTTGTTGCAATGTGAGACTACTTATCAGTGTCTGATCCAGGATGGGAGCATTCCCCCCTCCCCGATAGAAATGTGGAGCCTGTTTAGAACTCTGGAGTGCACCCCTCCCCTACGCTGAACGAGTTTTTTCAGCCGATGACGCTCCTCGGAGTAGAGATATATATATATATATATATATATATATATATATATATATATATATATAGATAGATAGCTGAACAAGGTAAATAAAGAATACAATAGCACAAGATGATATATTCCGTGTACCAACGCTTCGACTTAATGGCTTGCTCGCACACATCTAGGTCATGTAAGCTAATAACGCCCTATATGAATGTTACGTCGACACCATATGCACATTTTCCTAATCGACTGTGAACCGGATGCTGAAGTAAGGTATGTGATTACCCACGACTGATCGATATTTTATGTTTGTGTACATGTGCTTTCGGATATTTCGTCTGTGTGTCTTTCGCCAGCCTGCAGTAAGTGATAGATCCAGTGTGACGTGTCGATTGTTAAATTTAAAACGCTCAGTTTCATAGAAAAAAAACATATCTTATCAGATGTCCCCACAGGATAAAATCCTGGATACGCCACTGGTATCAGACATTTTAGCCTGGTTCCATCCATACACTATTGTGTGATATTTAGTAGAACGACTTGAAGCATTTATTGGCAAATATTACAGTTGCAAGTCATGCTCTTGAACGCTGCACACCATCGACATGTTTAAGCTAATAGCCAATGTCATTGGCTTTCGGTCCTTACATTTGCCACATCTACTGTGAACCCTCTTATAAAATTACCGTGTGCGTCTCTGGGCCCAAAGACCATTCATATGGGCTTGGGAACTTCTCCGTGGGCTCAGTAACCATTTCCGTCTACTCAAGGGCCCTTTTCGTTGGCTCAGGGGCTCTATTGGTCGGACCCTCGCCGTCAGCTCTGAGGTCGTTCCAACGACCCAGGGTCCCTCCGTCGGCCTGGGTGCCCTTCACGTTGGCCCTGACCAGAGCCCTCGATGTCTGCCCGTGGAAACTTCACGTTAGCTCGGGCTTGGGTTCTTTTACAATGCATTCAACCGCTAGGTCATATAGCGTCGCCAACCTCTCACGCCGATTGGTCGCGGGTGGACTCGGTAATACCGCCGGTTGCGAGATTCGAACCCACAATCTTGCGATCAAGAGTCCGACGGCCCCGATTGGGCCCCGAATGGGCCCAAAGGGGAGCATGATCCCATGCGCCCTGGATGCGCCACTGGGAACAAGAACCATTTTGAAGTTAATTCTTTCTGTGCAACGCCCATGGGGTCAATGTTAAACTAGGTCAAAGTTTGGGAGGGCGAAAGCTGCCCCCTCCGCCCGGTCGTTGCTGCGTCGTGCCACCAAAGCTTGGTGGAGCACTTCAGTATCACAACACCACAATACCACATTGTGTCTAAACATCACAATACCACATTGTGTCACAATATCGCAATGCCACATTGTGTCACAATTTCACAATACCACAGTGTGTCACAATATCACAATGCCACATTGTGTCACAACATCACAATACAACATTGTGTCACAATATGCAACACCACATTGTGTCACAACTTCACAATATCACATTGTGTCGCAATATCACAATGCCACATTGTGTCACAATATCACAATACCACATTGTGTCACATCATAATACCATATTGTGTCACATTATCACAATATCACAATACCACACTGTGTCCGAATATCGCAATACCACATTGTCACAGGATCGCAATGCCACATTGTGTCACAATACCACATTGTCACAGGATCGCAATACCACATTGTGTCACAATACCACATTGTGTCACAATACCACAATACCACATTGTGTCACAATGTCGCAATACCACATGGCGTAAAAACTTCACAATACCACAATACCACATTGTGTCACAATATCGCAATACATATATGGCGTCAAAACTTCACAATACCACATTGTGCCACAATATCGCAATACCACATTGTGTCACAATATCACAATGCCACATTGTGCCACAATATCACAATGCCACATGGTGTCACAATATCGCAATACTACATTGCGTCATAACTTCACAATATCACATTGTGTCACAATATCACAATACCACATTGTGTCACAACATCATAATACCACAATGTGTCACAATATCGCAAAACCACATTGTGCCGCAACTTCACGATATCACATTGTGTCACAATATCACAATGCCACATTGTGCCACAATATCGCAATACAACATTGTGTCACAATATCGCAATCGCAGTGTACCATCACAACGCAACCACAGTATCGCACATATGACAACATATCGCACTCAGCGGTGGGGCTCTCTACTCACACTGTCGGATCAACGAAGCATTTTCAGGTCAATACATTTGATGTGTGCCTACTAATTGCCCAGAAGTCTGGTCGACTTCACGAAAAGGCTGAATCACAATAATGCAACATATACTTAATGCGAAATTTTATCTTGCATATTGACGATCTATCCCCCATTGACATCATTGTCCCATTTCCCAGCATATTTCTATCACAATATGACAGCTCTTACAATACGTCTCAACATATCATAATATCGCAAGAATATGGCACAACATCAAGCACATGTTTCATCGTATCATAAATCACAATATCCCATATCATATATATCAGGATCGCATGAAATATCACAATATTACATTATGTATCACAACATCACAACATATATCATAATCCTACATCATGCCTCGCAATATCGTAGCATGCATCACCCTATCGTAGCAAGTATCACAATATTGCTGTATATACCACAACATCACAGAATGTGACATAATATCCCAACAGATATCTCAATATCGCAGCAAATATCATAGTATTACAGTATGTATCACAACATCGCAACATACGTCATAATACCACAGCATGCATCAAAATATCGCAGCATGCATCACAATATCGTAACAAGTATCACAATATTGCTGTATGCATCACAATATCGCAGCATAATCACAGTGCATCTTACCAGTGTTGCCGTATCATACAGGCGGATGTAGGAGTATCACGCCACAGTATCACACAGGCGGCTTGCTGAGGTGACCGCTCTCAGACACTTCCCACGAACTCCCGGGTTGGCAGTCTCCGTCGCTCACCATTATTCCCAATTATCCCCGGCGCAATACATAGGCACTAATTACGTCACCTTACTTCCTTTTGAGTTGCTGGCTTTCAATTTTCGGCGCGCTCCGGGGAAGTGGGCGTGGCATTGGCGCCATTCGCTATCAATCACTATCTCGTTTTGGCGCCAATTACCTCCACTAGGTTGTCACGTCAGCCTCACCGGTCGGACCTAATCGCAGTGGCTAATTGAATCAGAACAAATAATGGCGCGACCCACGCTCAATGGCGCATTAACTGCCCTCTACAGCGCGGCCGCCGCTCGTCTTTGTTGCGCTTCCGGCGCACGGCAAACGCGGCGCGTCACAGACGCCGTGGTGTGTCGTTTCGGCGATGTGGATAGTCGTGAACTTTGCCAGCCGCCACCAAAGAATGTCAGTCAGAAGGGCGACTGCCATGGCCCAATCAGAAGGGTCGTGTTTCAGGTCGCCCGTAGACCACGTGCGCAAGGGGGACCACCGCAAGGGGGACCCACCGCAAGGAATGCCGACTGCTCGGCCTTTTGATCTGCGCCGCCGACGTGTTGGCATTTCGCACTGCTCGAGTGTTTTGAGGAGGGACGTCAGTCACGGTAACCGAACAGTTCCGACTGTGGC